>JAEIFM010000500.1:0-393520 GCA_018901885.1 Zaprionus kolodkinae | reverse complement strand
TTATTCACTTTTATCACCTATAAGTCATCAGTTTTTTTTTTAATTTTATAAATGTATTTAATTAAGCCTAATATTAATAATATTAATAATAAATGTTAATCGTTAAAATGAAATCTTGCTAGAGCTATTTGTTGGGGTCATGCTTGGTGGAAACGAGGTTAGGGAATTAGGTAGTCGACTCGATGCTAGGGACCATATGAGAATATTAAAACACAGCGGACGATATGGTCATGGTAGGGCGGGCAAACCAAGAACAGCTGAGCAACAACACCTGCAAGCTGTAACTTGATCGACCCGAGTCGTTTTTAGCTAGCTTTTATTTTCCCCTTTCCCCTTTTCCTTTACTACTATTTCTATATCTATCTATTCTATCTTCCTAGTTCTATTCTATCAATTTCTTTTACTTTCTCTTATCTTTTGCTGTTCCTTTTGTTTTCTTATCGCCGTCACATATGCATTTCTAGAACCTAGACCTAGCCAAGCACGCGAAGTCAAGTTATATTTTTGTTACCTCAGCCAGCCTACACTTGCAGCAACCCTCTTAATAATGTACCCCTCCCATATCTCTCGAAATAAGCATAGCCGGATTTATCGCGTGCCGTGCAGCAGAGTGTTGACCATCCGCTGGTAAAGGAAGATCATACGCTGATTATTTCTAGGTGAAATGCTACAGAAAATAATTTGTGGCGCCCAACATGTCGGCCATAAACCGGCAAGCCGATTTAAAAATCAACATCCTACAAGTCAACTCCATCTTAAGACTTGCGTTTTAATGCATTTTGTGTCATCTATCTCTTTCTATGCTTTGTTTCTTTCCTCTTTTCCCCTTGCTCAAACGCAACGAATGAGTCATTACTTTGCCTCGCTTATCTTTGCAGGGGGGTCTGGATAGCAGAAAAGGGCATCGACCTTGTCCCGATAAGCAAGCGCTTTTGTTTTTGTTCTCATTTATTGCGTAATTTCTCATTTGTGTGTGAGTCTGGATAGCAGTCAGTGTCAGTTGGCTATGCTCCGACTATCAAATGATGAGCAAGCCTTTTTGTTTTGTTCTCTCCTTCTTTCCATTTCTATTCTTATTTAGGTATGCGGTTTGGATAGCAGATCAGCTTCAGATAGGTTGCTCCGACGTATTTTAAATATGAAATTCTATTTATGGTTCTCTTCTATTTCATTGTTTTGTATCGTTAAGGTTCTGGATAGCAAATATGGTTCAGATACTGATGCTCCGATCTTATTGAGATACAAAAAGCTCATATATTATTCTTTTGCTTTGACAGACACTTGCAGCGTCGATATAGAGCAGATTACGATGCGTATAAGTCTCTCTCCCGGTGCAAGTTTTATCATGGCAACCTCTAGATTATGGATCACGGTCGCATTCAATTTATGCCCGACACCAACTAGAGTAAATAAGAACTTTCTTTCGTCATCCTATCTAACCTTCTTTACATTATTAAAAGTCAGGCATAGACACTGCTACACCCACCAGAAACAGAACCTAAAGCAAGACCCTTTTATATACATGTTTTGAATTAAAGTCAATATTTTGTGTTGAAGATATTTCTTCTTTTATTTCTTTGAAATTCAAATCAATTTCAGCTTTTTATATATTTTTTACTCTTTGAGATCTTATTATTTATATATCTCATTGGTTGGGAAGATAATTTTGATTAAGTGTAGGTGCTAGAAATATCCTCTCAATATGCCAGCTAATGGAAACCGAGGTGAAATCCAAAAAGAAAAAAACGAAGACTTGCCAACAGGTTCTAAGACCCACAGCCCAAAGTCAGTGGGGTCACGACACAGGGGCAAGAGCAGTTGGAGAAAATAGGAGAACCCGACAACAATTCCACTAGGCAATCTGCGAGAGGCAGAGTCTCGAAGAGATCGACCAGATAACGGGGCGGATAGAGATAATTTGGCCCTGTTGATTACACAGGCATGGGAGAAATCCACACACGTAAGCAAAACCAGAGCCTTGGCTGAGTTTCGAGAAGGCAAACTGAGCTTTAGAAGAGTAACGAGTTAGGCTTTCGGATGTAACAACAGACACCAGTCCAAACTGGAGCAAATCCAGTCACTGGAACTCGGTCGAGTCGAAACGGCAACCAACCGGGTGTCACTCCGACTATATCCCACAGATTGATGCCAACAGACCTTAGGGCCAGATCGCATCTGGTCAAGATTAGGTCGCCCGAATTGGAAACTACGATTCACTGGTAAGGGACATCCTGTCGGAAAAGATGATTTACTGGATGAGCCGCAGGTCTAACCGGTCAGTCGCTGGAAGGTAATTTCAGAATGCACTCGGCCCGATATTCCAGTAATCTTTTTAAGGTAGCGCTGCCGAGTGGTGTCCTGGAGTGTACCACAAGGTGTTGAAGCGATTGAAGATGGCCACATCTGTGCGAGGCATTGAAAACGCAATTTAAAGATGCAACGCACAGATCAGGACATTGCAAAGTGCTATCGATCGTCGAGAGGCAAAAGCCGCATGGTGCTTTGATGAGGTACTTCCAGAGCAAAGGATTGCAGCTATGACTGATCCGGCTATACTGTGCCTTTAACCCCGACCCCCGATCCGATCCCCTTCTTTACCGGAAATTCAGCAGGTGTCTGCTTCACATATGCACGTGCGGGCCAGTTGCCGTCAGGAGCGGCCGCTTCGTTCGTGAGGCATGAGATCTTTGTTAAGCAACGAATTGCCAGGGAATGCCCAACTTCCAACTCAAGACACTGATTCAGAAGAAAATAGTGGGCAAAAGCGAGCTTGACTGAACAGGCAAGATAGCAGAATCGGAAGGGTGTGCGCGGAAGTAGCAACGAAGAAGCTTGCAGCGAGTTTCGCGCCGCGGGCCCGGAATTGGAGTGTCTGGAACCTGCTCAAAGAAAGGCCATAGGTGCCCATGACTGTAGGGCAGAAAGGCGAGTTTTTTTTGTTATGGTTGTGGAAAACCCGACACCTATAGACCAAATTGTACCAAATGCCAGGCTTCAAAAAACGTGGGAGCTCGAGCACCAAGAACAGCAGTTCTCGAACCAAACATTAACGGAGGAAAACAATAGTACAGCTTTGACGGAGTCTCCGAAGAGCATTCCGGTCCAGTTTCGTCACTGTCATACCCCATGAATTAATTTTACCGGACTGTCCAAACATATCCCAACCAGATCATACTCCCCTCAAACTCAAGAATTGTTACCCCAAAACAGAAAATCCCTCAAGATCACGTCTCCGCCGCAGACAATATACCCAAATGCTCCCGGAACGAGCGTTTCAATTTATTGTCTGCCATAGTAGATAACCCTTCTTGATATTCGACCATATGCCAAGGTTACTATTTTAGGAAACCAATACAGTGGATTATTGGATACTGGAGCTTCAATAGTTGCATAGGAAACTTTGGCCAATAAATTAATATCAGAGCAAGAATCGTTCAAGCCATTGTCGCACTCTGTTTGAACAGCTGATGGGAAGTCACAACAAATCGTTGGAAAATTAACCACCACTGTAGGTTTTAAAAGCAGGGAAAGCGAAGTTTCGTTTTATCTTGTGCCTTCTCTATCACAATGTCTCTATTTGGGAATAGATTTCTGGAAAGCCTTTGAGTTGCTCCCACACTGGCTATCGCAACCTGAAATCGCTGATTTAGATGATACTCTATTGAGATCACTATCAGAAAGAGAGCGCAAGGAATTAGAGGCAACAGTGGAACTGTTCCCTTCTTTTGCCAAAAAGGGATTGGGGCATACAACGGTGTTTTCTCATAGCATAAATGTTGCGGGTGCCAGCCCGATTAAACAACGGCATTTCCCTGTGTCCCCAGCTATTGAAAAGCTTATGTATGACGAATTGGATCGAATGCTTGATTTAGGAGTCATCGAGGAGTCGAACAGTGCGTGGTCTTCACCTGTCGTTCTGGTGCGTAAGCCCGGAAAAGTTAGACTCTGCCTGGATAGCAGGAAAGTGAATGCCGTCACCGTAAAGGATGCCTATCCAATGCCGTTTATTGATGGAATTCTTAGTCGTCTGCCTAAAGCAGAATTCATTTCAAGCATTGATTTGAAAGACGCTTTCTGGCAAGTTCCCCTTGACCCCGAATCTCGAGATAAAACCGCATTCTCAGTACCAGGTCGACCCCTTTATCAATTTACAGTTATGCCGTTCGGACTCTGCAACGCCCCTCAAACCATGTCCAAGCTAATGGACAAGATAATTCCAGCGCATTTAAGACGAGAAGTATTCATATATTTGGACGATTTGTTAGTAGTGTCGGATACGTTCGCAAGACACATCAGTACACTGCGAGAACTAGCATCGCAGTTAAGCAAAGCCGGTCTGACAATTAACGTACAAAAAGTAAATTCTGTCTTAAAGAAATACAATATTTAGGTCATATTGTGGGGCACGGCACGATCGCAACAGATCCCGAAAAATTATCAGCCATAGTAGATTTTCCAGTACCAAGATCGGTAAAACAACTCCGCAGATTCTTGGGCATGACCGGCTGGTATCACAAATTTATTAGAAATTATGCTACCATTGCTTCACCTCTAACAGATGCTCTCAAACAAAAGAAGAAGTTTGAATGGTCCGAGGAGGCTCAGAAAGCATTCGAATTTTGGAAAAGCAAATGTGTGAAGCTCCTGTGCTACACTGTCCCAATTTCGAAGCCGAATTTTACCTACACTGTGACGCCAGTCACACAGGTGTAGGGGCTGTACTCGTACAATTAAATACAGAAGGCGATGAAGTCCCCATTGCATTTATGTCACGGAAACTTAACAAATGCCAAAGAAACTATTCGGTGACAGAAAAGGAATGTATGGCAGCCATTCTGGCGATTAAGAAATTCAGAGCATACGTGGAAGGGCAAAAATTCACCGTTGTCACGGATCATGCTTCTCTTAAGTGGCTGATGTCTCAAACTGATTTAAGCAGCCGACTAGCAAGATGGGCTCTTAAGTTACAAGGTTTTACTTTCGACATAAAACACCGCAAATGAAGCCAAAATGTTGTTCCTGATGCCCTTTCAAGAACCTTTACAGAAGATCTAGCCACCATTGACTTAGACAAGTTTATTGATTTAGATGCAGATGCCTTTAAGAGTAGTGAATACGAGGAATTGTTAAGGCAGGTTCAGCAAAACGGTACTAAATTACCAGAGGTAAAAAGTCGTAGATGGCAAGGTGTACCGGAGAATGGAACATGCCACCGACGACCGAATTTGTGATGACATGATATGGAAAATCTGGTTACCAAAAGCTATGATACCGATAGCCTTACAATTAGCACATGACCACCCCTTAGCATCACACTGCGGGATAAACAAGACTTTAAAAAGGCTTCGGAGATATTACTTTTGGTCCAATCTCGTTGCAGATGTTAGAACATACATTAATAACTGCGAAATCTGTAGATGCACAAAGCACCCAAATCACAGCTTAAAACCCATCCTCAGCAAGACTGGCGAAACGCAAAGATTTTTCCAAAAACTTTATGTAGATTTCTTGGGTCCCTACCCGCGTTCACGGTCTGGCCACGTAGGTGTTTTTGTAGTTGTTGACCACTTTACAAAATTCCCATTTTTGAAGCCTGTAAAAAAAATTTACTGTCGAAGCAATTTTGAAGTATGTGGAGGAGGACTTGCTACATTGTTTTGGCATACCAGAAGTAGTAGTTTCCGATAATGGTGTCCAATTCAAATCGCATGCCTTCAATAACCTTTTAAAAAAAAATATAACATAGGTCACTCTTACACCGCCATGTACGCCCCTCAAGGAAACGTTTCCGAAAGGGTTAATCGATCTGTGATTGCAGCCATCAAAGCCTATATAAGTCCAAGTCAAAATAATTGGGATGAGCAGCTGAGCAAAATTTGCTGTTCGCTTCGCTCTAGCTTTCATACGGCGGTTAACACCACTCCTTATAGGTTAACTTTTGGACAGCATATGATCACCAACGGATCCACATATAAAATGTTGAAAAGGCTGGAAATGTTGGAAGATCGCTCCGTTTGTTTTAATAGGGATGATAGCTTCAATATCGAACGCGAAAAGGCAAAAGAAACTATGGAAAAGCAACATATAAGGAACGAGAATACCTACAATTTGCGAGCGCGTGTCGTATCTTTCGTCGACGGGCAGGAAGTGTATCGTAGAAATTTTTCGCAAAGCAACTTTGCAATGGGATACAATGCGAAACTAGCTCCTAGCTTCATAAAATCAAGAATAAGACGTAAGTTAGGAGACACTTATTACGAAATAGAAGATTTGAATGGCCGCTATGTAGGAAAATTCCATGCCAAAGACCTCAAACAGTAAACAGGCTGACAATTTGCATTTCCGCTCCAAGCGTGGATCCCACTATTAAAGGCTTTTCCTCTAAAGTGTGATCTTGGTGGGGGGGATTTGTAGAGGCGCTTGTCGCTATAAACGAAACAAAAATAAAAACAACCAAACCAATGGCCAAAGAGCGAAGGGCATTACATGAACTGCCTGAAAGTATGCAATGACTTCTGGTTTAGTCTTAGTAGTAGGCAGCGACCGTGTAGAAAAAAGTAGTATCTGTATATTATTTTTAGAAGCAACAAAAAGAAAAATTTTAAATGAATAAAGAAAAATAACCCGGATCCTTTTGGGAACACTAGGGATAGGATTTATTTAATTTTTTTTTGATTCACCGATAAATATCGAAAATAATATGCTTATGTCATAGGCATGACTCAGCCAAATGATATGTCATTGACAGTCGGATCCGTTGCAAAAGGCCAAGCGGAGGTTTCTTGCACCGTCAAGCCCTTGGCGCTTTCTCTTTTGCCGCCAGATCGCTGACCTGAACACATCGCTCGCAGTACAAATTGAGCCTGAAGCGACTCTAACGTTAGAGTGAAAAAAAAAAATAGTTAAGGCGGGAACACCGTCTAATATAAAAAAAAGGAAAAAAAGGAAAACGCCACAAAAATAATCAGCCATAAATTCTACAAACTGCAAGGGTGCTGCGATCAACTGCGCATCTCCCTTGCGTTCAAACGCAGCATTTCTCTCAACCGTTCTTCGCACCAAACAAGCGGATCACAGTTCTTTCGCGAGACGCAGAGCAGGCAGAAGCCAGCTGTTCCGGGGTTAATAAACGTTCGCCGCAAAACCCAAATTTTTTTTTTGTGCTGTGCAAAAAGGTGGATAAACGCTCACCAAAATGCGTTTGAGTGCCGTACTTCCAGTGCCAAATTAAGGAAGATTCTCCCCCCTCAGAAGAAGTTTGGGCGCCAATAAGCGAAGCAGAGTAAAATGTTTTAGCGATAACCTTTGCCCCTTTCACGAAAATTCTAAAAAAAATTGCTAAAAAATTTAACTTATGTTTTTTTTTTGTCATCTGTCCCGTAACTAAGTTATAAAATAGTTTATTTTAATTTTTTTGTTGTTTAAAAAAGTACAAGAAAGCCGAAGGAAAAATTAATATACATATTTACATATACCTAAATAGTTAACAAAAAAAAAACAGGCGAGAGAATGAGGATGGAGATATAATACAAGTGCAACGAAAAGAAAAATGAAATAAAAGAAAAATAAGAAAAAAAAAACCCTACAAACATCAAAATAATAATGAACTAAAAATCTCATGACAGCATAACTCGACATCAGAACGGCAAATAACTTAAACAATTTTGAAAATAACACAAAAGATAATTTGGCCCATGGTGCCTTACATACACACCTAGCAAACATTCCCTTTTCCAGCATCTTCGCCGAAAGCGCTTTCGTCGTTGGAATGCAGTTAAAGTGGTAAGTGATCTTGTAATCGTTTATTTTTTTGTTCTTGTTATCTCCGTGAACCGAATTGCGCGAGTGAGACTGCAAGCATCTCTTCAGTCCACTTTTTTTTGTGCTTCGCCATGCGCGCGCTAAGAGAGCGAACTTAGCGAAGCTCCTCTTTTTTTTTTCTAAAAAAATGTTTTCCTTGCGCCTTTATTAATTTGTGTGTTTTTTTTCCGTCGGTCCGTGAGCAAAAAAAAAGAAAAAAGCCCACCCTTTCTTAAAAAAAAAAATATTTTTTTCTTATAAACAATATTTCAAAAAAAAAAAAAAAAAAAAGTTTTTCTCTATAATTATATATATATATTAAAGAATTCAGACCCAGGGGTTAAAAAAAAAAATAAAAACACAATTGTTTTAAGTTTATAAGTTAAACACTTTTTTATTTCTCCGAAGGAAGAACCAGAGCCTTTGGATTATCTAGGGTTTGATAACAGACTTTAGTGAGCTATCGCGGTTGATAGCGTACTCGGTGCTCGGGAGTAAACTGAAAGTTTACTGAACTAAACTGAACTGCTGCTTAGATGCGTGCCTGGGTTTATATAGGCAAAGTGGGTGTTAAGAGAGCAAACTCTTTAAGAGAGTTTGGCTAATTTTGATTCTAATGTTCTCTTTAAGAGAGTTTGGCTGATTTGACTTTAATGTTCTCTCATTGAGAGAGGGAGAGATTCCCGAAAAATAGAGGTAATTGGAGAATCCTGAGACAAGTGCCTGAGCGGAAACTCGGGTGATAAAGTTTTGTTATTTCAGTTGGCTCGCTGTAAACTTTGGGCGGAGACCCGGGTGTTGAAGCTTTATTATTTCAGTTGGCTCGCTAAAGTGGCGCGTAAACATTGGGGCTAGCCAAGTGATCGAATTGGGGGACAATTATTTGTTATTGTTTTTAGATTTAAGATCTGTGGGAACCTTTAGATTTATGATCTGTGGGAACCAAAGTTAATCGAAGGGCTCTCGTTCTTTGATTACATATTGTGCTTATACGTTAATGTGTGTATGTGCGTTTTACAATAATGTGCGTGTGTGTGTGGAATTGGGGAGTTTAAAGTGTGGGTGTAGAATGGATATGTCACTTCCCCATCCTTAAGAAAAAGGCCTGTCCTCAGGCAATAACTTTAGGGTACAATACAGGGATGCTTACTCAGGGTACATTATTTTCTGTTTCAGGGCTTATGATAGTTTCATTTTCTGGATTTTGATTCTTGAATTTTACAATTAATTTTTGTGGTATAGTTTTATATTTATAAATGAAGTAAAATGCTGCGATTATAATTATTATTACTAATGTTGTAACTGTTATTATTTGGAAGATATTACTAGTTTGGGTGTGTTGTTCAATTATTTCTTTTGCCTGAATGTATTCAAGTGGTTCAAGTTTTGTTACATTATTGTTTACATAGATAGTTTGAGTGTAGTCTAACATTGTGTTGGTAATCAAAATTTCTTCTAACTGAATGGAACAATTAAATGCTTTTATCATGTTATTACCTTCTATTATAATTTCTCTATTGATACAATTTTGGTTTAACGTAGTTTTGGGAAGGTTCCAAGTTGTGATTATATTAGGTTCAACATATTTTATTTCAAAATCAGAACGTGTTTTACTGTATCTACATTGTGTTGAGACTTGGTTAAGTATACCTGTTATGCATTTATTTATGACCAAGCTTTGAGAACTTGCTATGAAAGTTTGGTTATTATGCGAAAAATATTTGTCATGTATTGTTTCAGTCAGTATGTTATTATTTTCGTCGGGGTATGGTATTATTTGGAAAATAGGTGTTTTAATTATTTCTCTCGGAATGTGGGATATTATCAAAATTTCGTTAGTGTCAGATTTAAGCCAAGCAGAAGTTTTGATATTAAGAATTTTTTCAGAATTTACGTGAGTAAGGGAATCATGTTTTAAAAGTTTTGGATTGAAGATACCTAAGCGTGTCAGTTGCATGCCAAGTTCTATGTCTTCTATGTATTCGGTGAATTGTTGTAAGTTGAAAATTAGTAAGGCTAACATTTGATCTCCTTCAAAATTATTGTTTAAATGATTGGTTAATTCTATTCCTTCATTAATGGCTTCTATTACATGGTTGAGTTCACTTATTTGTACATTGTTTTTGGAAATGTTACCTATTTGTTGTTGTAATTCTTCTTTATCTTCTTGATCTAATGTGCCGAATAAGTATTTGTAGATAGTTCCCATAAAATTTGCAAGACCGCGTTTGTTACGCTTTGCAATTCTAATGCCATTCATTTCTCTATTGAGTTTCTCTGTTAGGTACTGAATTTGTGGTAAATTTTCAAAGACTTGTGTTTGTTTGATAAGTTCTTCATAGATAATTTCGGTTTTAGTTAAATTAATGGATAAGTAATGATATTCATAGTTTATAGGTAAATCAATTGATCCGGTTTGGAATATTAAGTAGCCGTTTTTGGCCTGGATAGGGGTTACTTCTAGGTTTTGCGTGCTAATTGTTGATAGTAGGCATAACATGATTATCATGATCGGGAGTAGGCCTGGAATTATCATTATTATATTTACTTTTATTAATTTTCTTTTTCTTTTTTAAACTTAGATTTATAATGTATTATCTTTCTACCTCTATTTGTTTCTTCAAAATGTTTATCATCTATTTGTCTTAAGTTTCCTGTCTTTCTGAATGGGTTAGTTGTTTTTGATCTAACCAGAGGAGATTCTCTGAAATTAGTGTCTATACTGTAGTCTTGTCTACTTTCGTTGAGCTTGTCAATTTTGTCTATTGTATTTTGCTGGGTTCCTGCATAAATGAAGATGTCTGCTGGTGTTCGACCCGTTGTGTTGTGTTTTGTTTTATGATTGTATACGTAAAGTATTTTTTTCGAACTTAGTGAATTGGTTTTCTGGTTCATTCTCGCTTGTTATTATTCTTAGTTTTTCGTTGACAGTTTTATGAAATCTCTCAATATCAGAAATTCCATTTTTACTCGTTGTTATGTTTAGAGTTACTCCTTCTGAATCTAACCAGAGCTTGAGTGCGGTGCACATGAAAGCGGAGTCTTTGTCGGCTTTTATTTCTATGGGTTTTCCCATGTCATTGAATATACGTAAAATAGCTCTTTTAGCTTCAAGCCAATCTCTACTATTTACTTCTATCAGGGAGGCGTATTTAGAATAAATGTCAATACATGATAGGAATTGTTTATTGTTTATTAAATAAAAATCCATGACATACTTGTCTCTGGGGTTAAATGTTTCTGGGGTTGTTTCCAGGGCTAATTTTGTATTTCTATGTTCGGTTTTCGCAATGTTACAGATTTCACATTCATTTATAATGTTTTGGATAAGTTTTTGATAATCGGGGTAATAATAAAGTTCTTTGAACTGAAGAGTGAGTTTTTCTATGCCTGGGTGTAATAATTCTTTATGTGCTTTGAGGATAATTTCTTTAAATTGAGCATATGTTTGGATATCTATTAGTTTACTACTGGTTCTCATGGTTTTAGTGAAATTGTCGGGACTTATAATTTGAATATAAGCATTTTGAAAGACTTTAAAGTCGGCTTCATTAGGGAAGTAAATAACACTTTTCTTAGTGCAGAGGTATTCTTTAATTAGGTCTTTGGCAAAGGTGTCGGTCATTTCTTTATAACTAATTTTTATTCTGGTTTTATGAAAGTATCTTATTATTTGGACATCGTCAAAAGTGTCTTTTAAGAATTCTAATTGTCTGTTATAGTAATTGAGGGGTCTTTCGGTTAAGGAAATGTGGCTTTGATTGTCTTCTTGTGCACTATGCACAGTAGCTGCTGTGGTAATGGAAATTGGGTTATCTTCACCTAGGAAGTTTTCTTGAATTTGAACTCTGGATAAGGCATCAGCGACATGATTTTCCTTACCAGGTAGGTATTGGATATTATAATCATATTCATTTAGCTTTATTTTCCATCTTTGTAATTTCATATTGGGTTCTTTTACGTTACTTAGCCATACAAGTGGCCTATGATCGCTTAATATTTCGAACTTTCTACCGAATAGGTAAGATCTGAAATATTTTGTTGCCCATACTATAGCTAATAGTTCTTTTTCTATTGCTGCGTAATTGAGTTCGTGTTCGTTAAGAGTTCTGCTTGCATAGCAAATGGGTTTATGCTCTTGAGATAATACAGCACCTATAGCTATATTACTCGCATCTGTTGTTAATGAAAATTTCTTTTCGAAGTTAGGGTATATTAGTATTGGATCGGACGTGATGAGTACTTTTAGTTTTTCGAAAGCGGACATGTAATCGTTATCTTCTGTATTGATTATTGCTCCTTTTTTTAATTTGAGTGTCATTGGTTTTGCTATTTTTGCAAAATTGGGGATGAACTTACGGTAAAATCCGCAGAGTCCAAGAAAAGATTTTATTCCTTTTGTGGTTTTAGGAATGGGAAAATTAACAATTGCGTTTATTTTGTTAGGGTTCGGTTTTATACCGTCTGTTGTGATAATGTGACCAAGAAATTCTGTTTCTTTCTTTAAAAATTCACATTTGTCAAGTTGCAATTTTAAGTTAGCTGATCGTAGCTTTTCGAATACTCTTTCCAATGATATTATGTGTTCCTCTAATGAAGTGGAATAAATGATAATATCATCTAAGTAAACTAGACAATCCTTGTAGATTAAATCTTCTAGGAGGTTGTTCATGCAACGTTGAAAAGTTGCTGGTGCATTTTTCAGACCAAAGGGCATACGAAGATATTCGTAATGTCCGTGTTTTGTTGAAAATGCTGTTTTGGATATTGACCGCGGGTCCATTTGAATTTGATGGAAACCTTTAGCTAAATCAATAGTTGAGAAGTATTGACAGCGTCCAAGCTTGTCTAATATTTCGTCCATTACAGGAATAGGGAATTTGTCGTCAATGGTTATTTCATTGAGACTGCGATAGTCTATGACTAATCGAAATTTTGGTTTGCCAGAAGCATCGCTTTTCTTTGGGACAATCCAAATTGGAGAACAATAAGGGGATTTCGATTTCCTAATTATATTTTGTTCTATCATTTCGTTAATTTGTTTGTTGACCTCTTGATCAAACGCTTGGGGGTATTTATAAGGTTTTTTATAAATAGGGTCTTCGTGTTTTGTAAGAATAGAATGTTTAATCGTACTTGTGAAGGTCAAATTTTCACCTTCTCTGTACTGAATATCATTGTACTCTAGCAAGACATGCGAAAGTTGTTCCCTTTCTTCTGTATTCAGATGTTCCAATCTGAATACATTGGATTCTCTTAACTCGTCGTCTAAGGCGTAGTTAGAGGGTATTTCTAGAAGGGCTTCTTCTATGGGAGGTGTGTTAAGAGGGGGTTTCCTCAGTTTTAGAAGTCTTGTGATCTTCTAACTTAGATGACTTGGGGTACTCATTGGTGACCTTGGACTCATCTTTTATTAAGTGGGGTTTCCGCTTAATTTTTAGGAGGGTTTTCTCCTTTTTTGGGGTAAGTAGAGGGGTTTCCTCTGTGTTAGATGACTTAGGGCACTCATTGGTAACCTTGGACTCATCTTTTATTAAGTGGGGTTTCCGCTTAATTTTTAGGAGGGTTTTCTCCTTTTTTGGGGTAAGTAGAGGGGTTTCCTCTGTGTTAGATGACTTAGGGCACTCATTGGTAGCCTTGGACTCATCTGTTTGGGTGTGGTCGTACCACATTTTAAATGGATATCCATTTATATTGACCGTTTGAGTTGAGTAGTTAATTTGAGCATTAGTTGACTCTAAATAATTTCTACCTAACAGTAAGTCATATTTTTCTGAGAAATTGTGAATAAAGAAAGTTTGTTTAGTAGGACATAGTTTGCTTGAATGCAATGAAACGCTTTGGTTTAATACTATGGTGCCATTTATAGTGTGGACTTTTACTTTAGAAGGTTTGGTTGGGAAATTAAAAAAATTTTGTTTTATAATATTGATAGATGAACCAGTGTCTACTAGGCATCTAAGGGTAATATTATTCATTTTGATTTTTAAGAATGGGTTTCCTCTTCCTCTGAGTCGCTTTCCGATTCCGAGGCTGGTTGAAGAAAATTTTCGCCTGTGTCCATTTTGTGTTGGCCACTGGCACTTTCTCTTTGCCTTTTAACTGGGGGGTTTGGTGCATTGCTACCTTGTTGTTGGTGATTAAGGGAATTTTGGGCTCTACCTAAATTTAGTTTTTGCTTAAATTCATTGAAATCTTGTGGGCTTGATTCCACTGGTTTGGAACTAGTGCTTGGATAAGATTTATTTGTGGCATATATTGCATTGCTCACGAAATTTTGATTTTGTCCTTTACTCTTTGAGTTTGGGGAAGGGTTTGAATTAGAATTATTTTGGGGTTTTGTTCGGTCGTTGTAAGTTACTTCGTATACGCCTTCTTCTTGCGCTACTTGTTTAAGTTTGGATACTGTTGATATATCGGATCTAGCAAGAGTCATAAATAGCCTATCAGGTAACTTTCTCTTGATTACAGTTTTAATTGTGGTGTTTAAAGCAGTTGTGTAAACTATGGTGTTATTAAGATCGTTCTCTAACATGAGTTTGTTTGATATGATAAATGACTTAGTTTCTAAATCTTCGACGAACTTACGGATACTTCCAGGGAAGGGTGTGTTGTAGAGACGTCGTAGCAGCTCCTCACATGGTGTCTGGGTTTTGTATTCGTCGATAAGGGCATTCATCAGGTCTGGCCAGCTTCTGGCTCCGGATAGTTGGGATACGCGTTGGGCATCTCCTGCGAGTTGCATCTCGATTGCACTGAAGAACACATGCTTCTGTCTGGGGTCACTTGTTGGGTATAACTGAAGTACGAACTCGATCCTTTTTATAAAGGCACTGAGCTCTTGAGTGTTTCCGTTGAATGCAGGTATTTGTCTAATTTGACCTAACGCCTGATTCAAGTGGGGCTCCGACAACAGTTGAATTTGTTCGGTTGCCATGATTTTGTTGTTTTTGTTTTAGCAGAGTTTTTTTGTTGATGGTTGTTTTTACACTTTTATGGTGGGTTGTTTTTACACTTTTATTGTTCTTTGTATGCAGTAGATTGACTATTGCGTGTCAATCACCGACTTTACGTGAAGTTCTTTGGCGGATAAAACGATTTAGTTGTATTACGATGCACTTTTACCTAGCGCCGATTCGCGTGGTTCAATCACAAAAAGATACGCTTGGTCGTACAAGGATCTTTTATCACTAGATTGATTTTAGTAAACGAGTCGCACAACTTTTTCTTTTTATCCTACCGGCTGCGCCATTAACGAATTCAGACCGAGGTTTTAACAAAAAAAATAAAAACACAATTGTTTTAAGTTTATAAGTTAAACACTTTTTTTATTTCTTCCGAAGGAAGAACCAGAGCCTTTGGATTATCTAGGGTTTGATAACAGACTTTAGTGAGCTATCGCGGTTGATAGCGTACTCGGTGCTCGGGAGTAAACTGAAAGTTTACTGAACTAAACTGAACTGCTGCTTAGATGCGTGCCTGGGTTTATATAGGCAAAGTGGGTGTTAAGAGAGCAAACTCTTTAAGAGAGTTTGGCTAATTTTGATTCTAATGTTCTCTTTAAGAGAGTTTGGCTGATTTGACTTTAATGTTCTCTCATTGAGAGAGGGAGAGATTCCCGAAAAATAGAGGTAATTGGAGAATCCTGAGACAAGTGCCTGAGCGGAAACTCGGGTGATAAAGTTTTGTTATTTCAGTTGGCTCGCTGTAAACTTTGGGCGGAGACCCGGGTGTTGAAGCTTTATTATTTCAGTTGGCTCGCTGTAAACATTGGGGCTAGCCAAGTGATCGAATTGGGGGACAATTATTTGTTATTGTTTTTAGATTTAAGATCTGTGGGAACCTTTAGATTTATGATCTGTGGGAACCAAAGTTAATCGAAGGGCTCTCGTTCTTTGATTACATATTGTGCTTATACGTTAATGTGTGTATGTGCGTTTTACAATAATGTGCGTGTGTGTGTGGAATTGGGGAGTTTAAAGTGTGGGGGTGTAGAAATGATATATTATTAATATTTTATTTTTAAACATATGCCCTGATATTATTCTTCCACAGCCTCATTCTCGCACTCTTTATTCACTTTTATCACCTATATCAGTTTTTTTTTAATTTTATAAATGTATTTAATTAAGCCTAATATTAATAATATTAATAATACATGTTAATCGTTAAAATGAAATCTTGCTAGAGCTATTTGTTGGGGTCATATTAAAAAAGAGGGGAGGTATTGGAGTAGTTGATTTAGTGGATGGGAAGAAAAAAAAAAAAAAAAAAAAAAAAGGAGGATAAGGGGGGGGGGAGGGGGAAAACAAAAAAAAAAAAAAAAAAAAAAAAATAGCAAATTGAAACTTTATCGTGCTGAGGGTTTTTTTTTTTTCTTTTTTTTTTTTTTTCCCCCTTTCTTTTTTTACTTTTTTTTTTTTTTTCTTTTTTTTTTCTATTCTATTTTTTTAATTTCTTTACTTTCTCTTATCTTTTGCTGTTTTCCCCCCCCCCTTTATTAACCTACTTCTTCCTTTCCTTTCCTTTTGTTTTCTTTATCGCCGTCACATATGCATTTAAAACTAGACCTAGCCAAGCACGCGAAGTCAAGTTATATTTTTGTTAGCTCAGCCAGCCTACACTTGCAGCACCCTTTAATAATGTACCCCTCCCATATCTCTCGAAATAAGCATAGCCGGATTTATCGCGTGCCGTGCAGCAGAGTGTTGACCATCCGCTGGTAAAGGAAGATCATACGCTGATTATTTCTAGGTGAAATGCTACATCTCTTTAAGCTGGAGTGCTGTGGTATGTGCATGCACTTGAGTTCGATCGGGCGGTCGGCGCATGTAACAGAATGCTTATTTATTTTTTTATTTATTTATTTATTTAACGTCAACTAAGGCAGTCGACTTGAAATTAGAATTAATTTTTAAGTTTAAATTAAAATTAGTTATAATTAAAATTAAAAAAAGAAAATTATGAATTAAATTTTTTTTTAAAAAACAGTATAAATTAATTAAAAATATATTTATATTTTAAAATTTAGGCTGGGAAATATAAAAGAAAACGATCCAGCATTTGCTGCAAAGGATTGGGGAAAACCCAGTAAAACCCAATCAGATCGGTAGATTAGTAATTAGTTGTTAGGATGTATAGTTAATTGTTGTTAGGTGAAAAGGTTAGATAATTTAAAATAGATAATTTGATAGATGAGAGGGAGGATTCCGTATTGATTATTCTAAAAAGCTTATTGTAATCGGCACAGAGAACTCTAAAAGAATCATGCAAGCTATAGTTATTAGTACAAAAGCTCAAAGAAAGTGGTAAAAAATTTCGTGTAACCCTAGAAGGAACACAAAAGTTTAGTTGGTTAAGCAGGAAAGGAGAGTCGATGTCGTATTTTATTAGTTTTATTATGACCATAACACCTAGCATAATACGACGGTTAGTTAAGGAGGGTAGGTTAATTAGCAGGAGTCTGCTTGAGTAAGGTGGTAAATCTACGCTAGAAACCCAGTTAAAGCGACGCAAAGCAAAGAGCAAAAATTGTTTTTGGACAGACTCAATTCTGTCTTGATGGACCTGGTATTGAGGAGACCATACACAGGATCCATATTCCAAAATCGGGCGAACAAGAGAAGTATATAACAATTTTGTCGTATAAGGGTCTTCAAATTCTTTAGCCCATCTTTTAATGAAGCCAAGAGCCCGATACGCCTTATTGATAATGTGTGTTATATGACAATCAAATTTCAACTTATGATCAAAAAGAATTCCAAGATCCATTACCTCAAAAATTCTGTTAAGTGGAAAGTGATCAAGGGTATAGTTGATAACGTGAGAATTACTTCTATAAAATGACATGACCTTGCACTTCGAACAGTTTAAATATAGCAAATTACGGCTACACCAAGTAAAAAATGAGTCAATATCGACTTGAAGTGAATTAGCGGTCAGTTCATTGTATGTTAAGCAAAGTTTCACATCATCAGCATACATTAGAATATTAGAATAGTGTAGAACAGAGGGAAGATCATTTATAAATAGATTAAAGAGTAGAGGCCCAAGATGACTGCCCTGAGGAACACCAGAGGATACAGAGATAGGCTTAGATAGCAAACATTTGAAAAGTACTCTTTGGGACCTACAAGTTAAGTAATTGGAGATCCAAAGGAGCAATGGGTAGGAAAAACCAATAAGATTAAGCTTATGAAGAAGAAGTAAGTGATTTACTGAATCAAATGCTTTGCTGAAGTCTGTGTAGACCACATCAGTTTGCATTTTCTTCTGAAAACCTTTATTAATTATTGAGGTGAATTCCAGAAGATTCGTGGTAGTAGATCGAGATTTTACAAAGCCATGTTGATGTGGCGAAATAAGTGACTTGCACTTATGTGTTAACTCCACAGTAATAATTTTTTCCAACAACTTTGGAATAGAGGATAATTTGGAAATGCACCTATAATTCATTACTTCAGACTTAGACCCGTTTTTATGAAGAGGGATAGAAAAAGATTCTTTCCAGATTGGAGGAAACGTACAAGATGCTAAAGACAAGTTAAATAACTTGAAAATGGGTCTAAATAAGCTATTGGCACAAAATCTAAGTACGCATCCTGGTACTCCGTCAGGGCCGGGAGAGAAGATTGGATTAATAGAGCATAGATTAGTCCGTAATGATTCCTCATCGATCATATCACAAGAAATGGAATTTGATCTTTGAGTTAAGTACGGATATGGAAGATTATTGTCGAAGTTAGTAGGGGAATAGGTAGATTGAAAAAGTCTGCAAACAGATCAGCAGCGTCTTGATCACTGGTTGCTTTCTTGTTTTCATATAAAAAAATAAGGTGGGAAACTATTGGATTTTCGTTTAATGTTAACAAAGTTATAGAATTGTTTAGGGTTACGTGCAAATTCAAGTCGACAACGATTTAAATATTTTTTGTAAGATAAACTGTTGCAAGTGCTAAAATTTGTCTTTGCAACTATGTATCGGGTATAATCAGAGGGATTACCCGAAGAAGTAAATTTTTATAAAGCCGGGATTTAACATTTTTTAATCTTAGTAGTTCACGTGTATACCACGGAAGCCAGTTAGACTTTGCCGGATATGCACACGAAACACAAACATCAAAAAATGCATTTAAGGCTTTATAAAAATATGCGATGCAAGAATTTAAATTTGAACATGAATAAAATAAAGACCAATCATGAGTTGAAATAAGATAGTTAAGCTTAACAAAATCAGTTTTGCGAAAGCAACGCGATTTTAAGTTAGGTATAACTATTGACGTTTGCACTGGAGTAAACAATTCTAGTAATATATTAAGTGTGGGGTGATAAGGATCTTCAGGAAGAACTAGAGGATCGATTCTAAAAATCGTGTTAGATAAAGAATCAGAGACAAAAATCAAGTCAAGAGTATTGTCACTGATGTTACGAAAAGGGTTAATTTGAGACAAGCATAATTCATAAAGGCTATTAATAAATGAATTATACACTGAGGGAATTAAACAATTGGCTTGAGAGGACCATGAGACTTGGGGCAAGTTAAAGTCGCCAAAAACCAAGAGGTAATCTCTGTCCAAAAGTTTAGATTCAATAGATTGAATGCAGGAAAGATGTTCTGCATACAAAGAAAGTTCAGAAGAAGGAGGAATATAGGAGCAAGTTATATAAACTGAAATTTGATTCATGCTTATTTTTACACACACAAATTCAACGTGAGGTGGACAAAGCGTCAAAACAATTTCTGACGACATGTCTGATTCAACAGCAATAATAACACCACCACCAGATCGCGATAGACGGTCACATCTGAAGGTAGTGTATTTATTGGGAAAAAGTTCTAAGTTACTTATGGTAGGCTTTAACCAGGTTTCTGTAAGTATTAGTATTTTGAAATCAAAAGATGAGCTATCAACAAAAAGATTAGAAATCTTAGTGTTAAGACCTCTAACGTTTTGATACATATGCTCTTTCTTTGTGCGCGCTGATCGACTCATATTTCGGCCACTTAGGCTAAAGACCCGGGCTCTGTTTATGTAAACTTTGCAACAAACTTGGTACAGTAGATATTCAATATACATGTATACTACTTCTCCCTCCTTTTGAAAAATTACGTAATATATTTGGAGTCATTTTTTATACCCTTCGACCATTGAAAATGGTCAAAAAAGGGTATACTAACTTTGTGCAAAATGTATGTAACAGGCATAAGGAGGCGTGGCAGACCCCATAAAGTATATATATTCTTGCTCAGGATCACTAGCCGAGTCGATTGAGACATGTCCGTCTGTCTGTCCGTCTGTCCGTCTGTCCGTCTGTATGAGACAACAGATCTCAGCTATTAAAAAAGCTAGAGATATCAAATTTGGCATGAAGGTTCCTGTAAATCATAGGCAGATGAAGTTTGTCTCAAATTTTTGATACCACGCCCACCGCCCCCGCAAATCGGTTATTTGCGATTATTAAGCAAAGTATTAAATCCATAACGTTCTACTTTGGTATGTATAAAGCTAAATGCAATATGAACATATCCTCCAAATTACAATCCGATCGGACTAATAACACAGAAGTTATTCAAGTCAACGTTTTCAGTACAAATGTTCGGTACGGGCAGCAGCCGACGCGCTGCTTTGAGCAGTTGACGCCGACGTCGACGTTGCGTCGTGTCGCTTTACTCTTTACGCGCGTCGCTGTGTAAGTGCGAGCGAGTAAGCTATATGTACTAGAAGTATTTGTGCAGAATTCTCTGTTTGAAATTATGAGTGTGGTTACACGTTTGTAACGGATTTGGAAAATTGGGAGAAGGGTATCTTACTGTCGGGCGCCCGACTGTAGCCTTACCCACTTGTTTTTTTTTAGATTTTGCTTAAAAGATTAATTTTTAAATTTTTTTTTTTTTTTTTTTTTTGGGTTGTTATATATTTTTTGAATATATTAAATTACAAATAACATTCAAATGTAGATAAGTATTTTTGTCTTAGCATTGCCATACTAACAACAATTATGAAATAAACATTTTTAACCTATCCTTATGTACTGTTTGTTTTTTGTTTTTATTATTCGTTATTATAATGTTATTTCTATCTCCTATTTCCGTTACTTTATACGGACCAGTATATTTATATTCTAGCTTATGACCTGTTTCATTTCGTAATAAGACTTTATCACCTACCGATATATCTATGTTGTTTATTTTCTGATCATATAATATCTTATTATTTTTCTTATTTTCTTCTATCATTATTCTAGCTCTTTTGTAAGCTACTTCTAATCGATATTTACTCTCCTTAGCATAGTCATCTATATTATATATTGGGTCTATGTTATCTATACTATTGAATTGTTTTGGTAAATTATTTGTTTTACCAAATACTAACTCATATGGACAGTACCATTGTGCCATTGAGGGGGTCGTGTTGAAACAGAAAATGAAGTATTGAAGCCATACATCCCAATCAGTTTTATCAACCGATATATATAAGCGTATGTATTCGTTGAAAGTTCTATGACTACGTTCTATTGTTCCAACGGTCTGGTGGTGGTGTGCCGTAGATGTTATATTTTCAATTCCTAGATTTTTGCATAAATCATTTATAATTGAATTCTTGTATTCTGTTCCCATGTCCGTAATGAACGTCTTCATTGGACCGTACTTCAGAATAAATGATTCAAAAATTGCTTTAGCGACAGGGTTCGCGTTCTTATTTGGAACTGGTATGGCAACTAAATATTTAGTTAGGTCACATATTAAAGTGACTGCATATTCATTGCCATTTTCTGATTTAGGTAGTGGACCAATAGTGTCTACTATCACCCTGTCGAAAGAATTTATTGGCGTATTGGTTATTATCAATGGGGTCTTGCTATGCTTTGTTATTTTAGCTTTTTGGCATTTTTGACATTTTCGTATATACTCAGTAATATCTCGAGTCATTTTTCCAATAATAATGTCTTCTGACCTTGGCCAAGGTTTTTGAAATGCCTATATGACCTCCTTGTATTGGGTCGTCATGGAATTTAGAAAGTATAGCTTCTTTATCTTTTTGTTTTACTATTAAGGTCACCGGGTTGAGTAGCGCTACTCTTAATGTTTTCAATATCTTATTGCCCATTTGTTGAAACATGTTCAAAGATATTTTCCCACGGTGCCATTTTGAGTTGGCTGATTTTATTTATACCGGCCTGCATTTCAAGCCTTTGGAAAAATTGACCTAAGTCGAGGATTCCATTAGTATATAAATCGCTAACGTCGTATCTTGCAGTAATTTTTCTACCATGTTTAAATAAACATAGCATATGTTTTACATGCAAGGTCACTACTTTACGTACTTCGTCATTGTTTATGACTTCATATACGTTGGGCTTAGAAGCTTTTTCAATAGATTGCGTAGGCAATTCTATTTTATTGTTATCCGCGCGGATTTTCTGTCTATTTTGGTATCTCGTAGTGACTTTCATTATATTTCCCGTAATGTTTTGTAGATCTTTAATGGTTATTCTTGATAACGCATCAGCTACATGATTGTCTTTTCCCTTTAATTATTCGACTGTAAAGTCATACTCTTCTAATTCTAGCCTCATGCGTGTCAGTTTAGAGCTCGGATTGATCATAGAGAATAGATATATTAATGGTCTGTGATCTGTTTTAATTGTGAAGTGTTTTCCATAAATGTATGGTCTAAAATGTAATATTGCCAAGTGTATTGCAGCTAATTCCTGCTCAGTTGTACATTTATTACTTTCTCCTTTACTGAAAGCTCTTGATGCGTATGCAATGGGAAGTTGGAGTCCGTTATGGTTTTGAGTTAAAACCGCTCCGCACGCTTGCTTACTTGCATCAGTAATTATACAGAATTCTTTGCTGAAATCAGGATATTGTAGCAAAGAAGGTTCCATAAGTTTTGTTTTTAAATATTGAAATGCGTTTTGGCATTCATCTGTCCATTCGAAAGGAACACTCTTTTTACATAATCTTGTTATGTGCCGTGAATATTCGGCGAAATTTTTGATGAAACGTCTATAATAATTGCAAAACGCAACGAAACGTCTAGCGCTGTCCGCATTGTGCGGCGTAGGGTTATTCATAATGACATCATATTTTTTGTCATCCGGAAGTATTCCTTTGTCTGTGCATTTATGACCGAGAAAAGTCACCTCATGCATAAAAAATGAGCATTTTTCTGGATGTAACTTTAGATTGTATATCCTACATTTCTCAAAAACGTCTGTTAAGTTTTTAAGCATATGTTTTTCAGAACAACCTATAACTATTAAGTCATCCATATAAAGGAATGCTTGTGAAGGTTCTAATCCAGAGAATGCTATAGTCATCATTCTCTAAAATGAATTAGGCGCTATTTTAATACCAAAAGGAAGTCGCGTGAAGCGATATGATCCATTGCTCGTTGAAAATGACGTTATATCTCTTGAACTTTTTTCGAGTTCAATTTGATGAAATCCTGACATTAAGTCAAGACATGAAAAATATTTTGCTCGTCCAAGTTGATCTAAAATGTCGTCAATTCTTGGGAGTGGAAATTTATCGGACAGTAATTTTTTATTAATTTGACGATAGTCAATTACTAATCGCCATTTCTTTTGGTCTGAACCTGGAGATGGTTTTTTAGGGACAAGTAATAGTGGGCTGTTATATTCAGATACAGATGGTTCAACAATGCCGTCAGTGATCAATTTTCCAACTTGTTTCTGTATTTCGTTCACCTGACTGTGTGGGCTTCTATAATTTTTTACATACACTGGTTCATCATCTTTTAATCTCAGTTTTTGTTTATAGAAATTATTAGTGCTTATTGGTTCAGATTCCAATCCGAATATATCACTATATTGGGTGCACAAGCTTGAAAGTTGTGATTTGAATTGTGGAGGAAAGTTTTTATTAAGTTGAGATAATACAGATTTATTTCTATTGTCTAAATTAGTTTTGACTACATCGTAGTTCGAAAGTGATTCGTACGCTAAATTATTTGTACTGACTACTTGATCTTTATTTGTTGTATTAAGTAGTCTTATAAAAGCGTTTTTAGATGTTGCTATGGTACTTGCTATGTAAATACCATGCTGAATTTTTTGATTTGGAATCAGTACACTGTCTTCTTTTGAATCTAGTTCTATTTTTCTAATAACTTGGGATCTTGCTGGCAGAAGTATTGAGTTGTTGCCAGAACTGTATGTTATAGGAATATTAATTGGAAATTTTAAGTTATTAGGTCTTATTATAAGCCAATCTTCAGATTGCTTGAAGTCTAATTGACAGTTGAATTTTCTAATAAAATCGATTCCTAAAATGCCATCACAAGGAATAGCGAATTGTAAATCCACGATATGAAAATCGTGTTGAAGTATATACTTAGTGGTCTGTATCTCAATAGAAGTTAGCCCCTTGGATTTGGTTACTTCTTTACTTATTCCTGTTATGTCGATAATATCATTTTCTTGTATGTCATGAAAGACATCAGAATTTTCTTTAACTATTGAAATTTCGGCACCTGTGTCTACTAAAAAGACAAGTTGTTTTCCTGTAGCTACATGGTTGAATGATACAAATACGTTCTGACTGAGATTAATGGTATGAATCCTTGCATTTTTTACTGTTGAGTATTTAAAGGGTTTTGTGAGTTTTCCGATGTATTGGTTACTCGGACGTTACTAGGGTTATTGTAGTTGTGGCCTCGATTCGAATTGCCCCGGCCTCTTGAGTTTCCTCTATATTGGCCGCGTCCGTTATTATATTGGTTATTGTAATTATTATTACGATAACGAAAGTCACCTCTGTAATTTGCACGCCCGCGGTATCCGCCGCGTTGTGGATTATTTTTATAATATAGAACAGAGTTTGGCTGTCCGGTTGCTTCTGTGCAACAATTTACAAATTTAGATACTGCCTCATTCATATTGTTGAAGGTACCAGCTTGCATGATAAGTTTTACCTTATCAATTGTGCAATTTTTAGTCATTGCTTTGACCGCATGCTGGGTGGAATAACTTCTGGCTAACTCTAGCGGTAAGCCGTCCGTTATATATGCACCTTCTAACATTTTTGTCATTTGCTCAACCTCTAGTGTGTATTGGTTAGCAGTTTTGTTGCGTTGCTGTAGGTTCATCAGTTTTGCTGATAGTACTTCTACAGTTTCGCCTTTGACATTGCTTTTTAATCTGGAAATTACTTCAGTTATTGTTGTTTCATTCATTATAATCCAGATCAGACGTCAAAACAGCTGGAATAGTGAGGTTATTTAAATCCTCCTCTTCTATTTTAGGGTTTGCTTCCTGATCTGTTTCACTAGTTTCGATAGTAAGAGAAGTATTGTGTATAGTTGGTACAGATATATCCAGATTAAACTTTAGTTTAACTGATATTAGATTAGATCGTAGTCTGATCAAAAATTTTGATACTCGGGATCAATGATCTTGATTTAATTTATCTCTCTGTCCATATTTAAGTGTTCGTGCTTGGTTAAAGCAATTTACTAATGTCTCTGAATGTTTCTTTATAGTATTTTTCTGAATTGGCCTGTTTTGTGTTAGTGATTTATATGATTTGTCAAAGTTGGTTTTTATGTTGTTTAATTCTTCATATATATCATTCCATTCCATTATTTTATGGATATGAACTCTTTATCATGTATTTCTATAAATGCCTGTAGTGGTGTAGCCATACCTTATTTTATATATTTTAGTTTGTAATTTATTTAAGTTTTGATTTGTAATTTATTTTATTCAATTCATTTCATTACAAAGTTAAACATTGTATTATTTAAATGAATGTTAAATGTTGTTTGCGCTTCCTTTTTTTTTTAAATTTTGTCCAGATCATTTGCCTGGCTCATATATTTCTTTTTTAAGCATTTATTATGCAATTTATACAATTTGTAAAAACAATTTGCGCACATTATAACAACAATTATTATTAACAATATGTGTATTAAATAAAAGTCATAATTATTGGACTCTACTTTGTTAATGACGTTGGCTGTGGAGACCACAGATTTGACGTCTACTAGCCCCATTTCGGGTATATATATTTTTTAAACTGTATGTATAATTATTAATTGTGTTCTCAGAAAATTTATCTATTGCATTACTCTGCATTTACTTTTAACAAATATTCCTGCCTATCGTTTCGTATAGCTTTACGGGCTACACTTCTAATCGAGCGGAGATGGTTCCGCACAATTTTACAATTTGTTTTTTTTTTTTTTTTAATTAATTGGTGTGCCTCACAGGGCAACAAAAAAAAAATTCTTTGGTGTGCCACACAGGGCAACAAAAAAAAATAAATTTTTCTCTCCGGTTGGTCCTCTGATCCTCCCTCGCAGGTGCAGGTGGCGAAGTGCGTCCCGCACTTGTTGATTACTGCTGCTGATGTCCTGGGCCTATGGGCTCAGGCGGGACCGGTGCTGGTCTTCGCACAGGTCTTAGCGTTAAACATGTAGATTTACACGCTGCGTCGTACAATGGTCCAGGGCAGTCATTCGGGCATACATCCTTCCTCTTCGGCAATGGCTTGGGAAATGGAGGTTTTTTAATTATTTTTTTCATTTATGATTTTTATATTTACTGAGTGAGTTGCGGGTTTTTGCTGTCTCTGCTGGAGGTTTTCTCTCAGAAAATCAAGTTCTGATGTTAGCTTCTGCGCCGTTGCCCATGGGGGTGGCGTTTTATTTGTATATAATAGCCATTTAATATGTGCTATTCTTTTGTTGATCTTTTTTTTCAGACCTCCGCGTCCCATCACCGCACTCTACTCACTCAGTAATTTTCTTTTGGTTTTTTTTTTGTGTCCAGTTTCTCGTTCTCCCGCGCTGGTGTAAGGGACGGATTGCCTCTCACACTTGTAGTTGTTGCTGCCGATTTATCCAAATGCTCGCCTCTGCATACTTGTAGTTGTTGCTGTTGCTGCCGATTTATTCGTATGCACTCGTCTGCATATATTCCACCGTCGGTACAAGTGACGGATTGCCACTCGTACTTTGTCACTTTTTATGCCACTTTTTTAATTCTTTAATAATTCTTTAGGGTCGTCACGATCACGGTCACGGTCGCCATATAATGAAATGACAACGCCGTGGACCGTTGGTTGTTTAATTATTCGATTTATTTTGGGAGCAGCGAAGGTGCCGCTTCCCATGTCAAAATGGATCTGCCTTAAACATTCTTTCTTAGGTTCTAATTAAGCCTAGGTCTCCTTGCTGCGCTGCCCACAGTTGGACAGCAGAGAGACGGTTATGTATATATCTTATATATTATATATATGTATGCTCTCTTTAAGCTGGAGTGCTGTGGTATGTGCATGCACTTGAGTTCGATCGGGCGGTCGGCGCATGTAACAGAATGCTTACATATGCTCTTTCTTTGTGCGCGCTGATCGACTCATATATCGGCCACTTAGGCTAAAGACCTGGGCTCTGTTTATGTAAACTTTGCAACAAACTTGGTACAGTAGATGTTCAATATATATGTATACTACAATGTCTACTTGATTAATGGAGTCTTTTATAAATTCTATTTGTCTTGAAAAATGGTTTAAAGGTTTTTCAGTGATTTCAATATAGTTTTCGTTATTTTCTGATGCGCTAAGTATTGTTGCTGCTGTTGACATATTTTCTTCTTCGCCTACCAAATTTTCTTCAATTTTAACGCGTGATAAAGCATCTGCTACATAATTCAGTTGTCCTTCCAAATATTTAATTTTAAAGTTGTATTTTCTAAGTTTAATTCTCCATCGTTGTAATTTCATGTTATGTTCCTTTATATTGTTTAACCAAACACGGGGTTTATGATCACTTAATATTTTTAAAGGGGACTCCATATAAATATGGGCGGAAGTATTTGGTTGCCCAAACAATTGCCAATAATTATTTTTCTATTGTACTGTAATTCTGTTCGTGGTCATTTACGAGTATACTCGAAGTGACCGAGTTTAGTTGAAAATGCAGTTTTTGGTATGGACTTAGGGTCCATTTCGATTTGGTGAAAACCTTTCGCTAAGTCGATTGTTGTGAAGTATTGGCATTTTCCTAATTTTCCTTATATTTCATCCATGTTCGGAATTGGGATTTTATCATTTATTGTTATTTCGTTTAAGTTTCGATAGTCGACGACCAACCTGAATTTTGGTTTGCCAGAAGCGTCCATCTATTTGGGAACAATCGTCTCATTGTGCACTGTGTTGTGGTATTACAAAGCTCTGCAACGTTGCAAAAAATTATCGAATATATTTTCCTCCGTCTGAGAAAATATATCCTAATAATAAATAATTATTCATTTATTTTTTTTTCACATTATAATATTATTTTTTAAACAAATTATATTGCGTTTCTTTCTCTCAGAATTTCATGATGAGTATAATAATTGTTTCGATAATTATTATTACTCAATAAAATATATCGATAATTATAAAATAATATTTATATTATTTTTTTTTTTTGCGATCTTTTCAAAAAAAAAGCGTGTTGCCTTGTAACTTATCAACAAATTCCTCGCTCAATAGTTTCGATAAAATTCCGTTCTATTTGTATAACATTCTTGTTTATTGTTGTAACAAGAAATTCTGCTCGCCCGATTTTCTACGTTCTTCTGTTTCACGTTTCTGGCTCTGTCACCAGCATCAATTGCATTTTCTTTTTCGCTTTTTGAAAGCTTGTTATGCCAGTTGATAGTGGTGAAGACACCAAGAAACACCTTATTGTACCCACGACTACGCATAGACGCTCCAGCTCTCTTCCAAGTTCCCTTCTTGGTAGAACACCTTCTCCAGCCACTATCCGGAAAGTTTCAACTCCGGCCACATCTAAGGTTACTCAGGTACCAAAAATTTCGGTGCACACTCCTACAATCACTCGTTCAGTTGGTCATCAAATTTCACTGGCAATAAAAATGGCACTCCAAGAGTTCATTAATGCTTCTGATAAGCTCACGCAGTTTGAGGCTAGGATCCAAAATTCTCCTACAGCCTCACTTTACACTCACAGAGTGCGTCTTGAGCAGCTTCGGTCCATATGGACTACCGTAGAGCTTAAATATGAGCTCGGTTCCAACGCATTGTCTCAAACGGAGACGCTTGCTGAGGACAAGATCGCCATGCAGGCAAGGTATGACCACTGCTATTCCATATACGAGGAACTTGCCTCTCAACTAAATGAGAGTATAGAGACCGCAACGGCTCCCCCTCCAGCACCTGCAGCACCACAAATGGCCTTCCATGCTGAAGTGTTCAGCGGTGACTACCTTAAATGGCCAACTTTCCGTGATCTGTTCACAGCGGTCTACATTTCCGATCCCGGCCTAACTCAGATCGAGAAACTGTTTCATCTAAATGCAAAGACCAGTGGCGAAGCAAAGGCAATCGTGTCCAAATCTCCTCTCACGAATGAGGGTTTCTCTTCTGCTTGGAAGAACTTGACGGATAGGTTTGAAAATAAGAGGCTGTTAGTCAACAGCCAACTTAAAATCCTCTTCAACCTTCCGTTAGTCTCTCAGGAGTCTGGAGCCGCCATCCAAATACTTCAAAGCACAATACAAAGTTTCTTATCGGCTCTAGACCATTTCAAAATCAGCACAGAGAACTGGGATTGCCTTTTAGTCTTCCTGTGCTCATCTAAACTCCCAAGGCTGACGTTGTCACTCTGGGAGCAGTCCGTACAAAATAAGGCTGAAATTCCGTCATGGAAGGAAATGTCAGACTTCCTTTCAGAGCGCTATCGCACATTGGAAGCGATAGAGGACGTACAACACAGTACAAGCGCGCAGACTAATTCCAAACCTGCTCGAAAGGAGACTCCTACGAGGAAGGTCAACTCCTTTGAGTCAAAGGTTGTAGGCAAACCACAAACCTGCAAACTTTGCTCAAAGGAGAACCATCCTATACGTCTGTGTCCGCTCTTTCTCCAAATGGCTGTTGATGAAAGGTCCAATTTCATCAAACAGCAGAAGTTGTGTCTAAACTGCTTCGCAATAGGACACATCCTTAACGATTGCACGAGTCAACATAATTGTTTTACGTGCAAGGGTCGCCATAATACACTCCTGCATCGTGGCACCCCTCCTACTGCGCCCACTTCAGCAGATTCTGCACCAACTCCCCAAAATTCGAATATACAGTCCACTCCTTCAACGACTAATATTCAAAATTACTTCACGGCGAACACGCAAGGTGTTCTTCTCGGCACTGCGCTTATAAATATTTGCCATTTGGGCATGACTTATACGGCACGTGCTCTAATCGATCCAGGATCAGAGGCTACGTTCATCTCCGAACGGATGTTTAACATGATAAAGCCCTCCTATCAAGCCGTGCAAGTCCAAGTAGCTGGCTTAAATCAAGCCATCTCAGCCAATCCACAAAAGTTGTGCCACTTTCAGATTGGTTCCCCGATCACTCCCAGGATATAGGTAGAAACTGCAGCCTTTGTTCTTCCCCAATTGGCAGGTAACCTTCCATCCTATTCTTCTGAAGGACCTGCCAAACCTCCGACTTGCTGATCCGCATTTCCATCAGAGCTCTCAAATAGACGTGCTCTTAGGAGACGACTTACTACTATCTATTTTCAAGAGTGGCTCTGTATCCAAAATATGTGGAACTTTTCTCAGTCAAGAGCCCATATTCGGCTGGGTCCTCACTGGACCAGTAGCCAAGTCGAATCCTTCGACCGTCTCGTCCATTACGGCGAGGACTAAGATCAACACAGAACAAAGGCTTGATGATCTTCTCACCAAGTTTTGGGTTGTGGAAGATCTACCAGCTAAGCTGGTAAAAGTTTCTGATTCAGCGTGTGAAAACAACTTTCTTCGCACCACTTCCAGAACCAAAGAGGGCAGGTATGTCGTTACACTTTCCTTTAAGAACCCTGAAACTTTCGAACTAGGACATTCAAGGTCCATCGCACTCGCTCAGTTTCTCAGAAACGAATGTCGTTTAAAGAGAAACTTCCCTTTAAAAGAGCAGTACGACTCGATCATTCAGGAATATTTAGATTTGGGCCACATGAGGCCAGTCTCCCCAAGTAACGACTGCAACAATTTCTATCTCCCTCATCATGCTGTTTTCAAACCTGAGAGCACCACTACGAAAGTTCGCGTTGTTTTTAACGCCTCCAGTCCGTCCTTCAATGGGAAAAGCTTGAACGACATCCTACACTCAGGACCCGTTCTCCAATCCGATCTGACTATGCAGATCTTGAAATGGCGTTTCTTTCGCTTTGTTTTTGCAGATACTCGTCCAAACGAGTCACACGCTATTTCAACGAATCCTGTTCAGAAACCCAAATGGCAAAATTTGTGATTATGAACTCAACACAGTCACTTTCCGTGTAAACTGTGCTCCATTTTTAGCCATTCGGGTTCTCCAACAGCTTTCCCAGGATGTTAGCACACATCTTCCTCTTGCCAGCGACATCATATCCAACTACATGTATGTAGACGATGTCCTTGCCGGCGCGCACTCCATAAAGCGCGCCACAGTGTCTATAGAAGAGTTACGCAAGGCTCTTGAGACAGCTGGCTTTCCCTTAAGAAAGTGGACCTCCAACCACAAGGATGTGCTAGCTAATATTCCCAAGGACCATCTTTTAAACGCCGATTTCCTCGAACTAGAGGAAGCAAGCTTAGCAAAGACTCTAGGTATACGCTGGCAAGCGCATACGGACGAGTTCCTCTTTGCCCCCTCCGAAGTAGATGTGAGACAGTCTTACACTAAACGTGAAGTTCTATCTCACATCGTAAACTATTTAATCCAGCAGGCTGGCTGGCACCATTTGTGGTCCGTGCCAAAATTTTCATGCAGGAGATATGGCTGCAAAATCTCGGATGGGATGAAAAATTGCCACAAGATCTCCAACAAAATTGGCAGGAATTCCAATCCAGCTATTCATCCCTCCATAGGATTCGGATCCCAAGATGGGTCCAATATACCCCGTTAGCAAAGCTCCAAATCCATGGCTTCTGCGACGCATCTCAGCGTGCATACGGAGCAGCTCTCTATATCCGTGTTGAAACCCAACACAATATTTCAAGCCATCTCCTTGTAGCCAAGAACAGAGTAGCCCCTGTGAAGACCATCTCCTTGCCCCGATTAGAACTATGCGGTGCATTACTGCTAGCCGAGTTATCTGCGACACTCCTCCCTCAGCTCCCAGTCAATAGTTACGAAGAGTACTATTGGACTGACTCCACAATTGTGTTAGCCTGGCTTAGTAAGCCTCCATGTAAGTGGACGACCTTCGTGGCTAACAGAGTGGCTAAGATAACTCAGCTCACAAGTTCGAGCAAATGGTCCCACGTCAGATCCGAGCAGAATTCTGCTGATCTTGCCAGTAGAGGTGTTTCGTCAGAAGACCTTATTAGCAACAGTCTCTGGTGGCATGGACCCGATTGGCTGGTCCTTCCAGCAGAACAATGGCCTGCTGCAATCAATATTGCTCATGAAACAGACGAAGAGCTTCGTCCTGTTAAATGCAACTTAACCAAGTTGCCTCCATAATCCAGTTGCATCTTGGAAAGATTCTCCGAGCTCGACAGAGCCCTGCGGGTCATGGCCTACGTATACCGCTATATTCAGAGGTGTCGCAAGCCTAATCTCACGCTCTCTCCAGATGTCAGCAGCTCTGAACTCTCCAAGGTCCAAGATCAGCTCATCCGCAACACCCAACGTATTCAATTCCTTAAAGAATACAACTGTCTGTTGAACAAGGAACAGATTCCAAGGAGTAGCGACATCATTAATTTGAATCCCTTTGTTGACGCCAGCGGTGTCATGAGATCATGCGGTCGTGTGAGAGCATCCGCTTCTTAAAGCTACGATGAGCGGCATCCGGTCATCCTTCCGTACTCTTGTACCTTCTCACACCTCCTTGTCCGTTTTACACATCGTATCTCCCTCCATGGTGGAAATCAATTAATGATGCGTCTCATCAGATCACGCTACTGGATTCCGAAGCTTCGAACTTTAGTGAAAGCCACTATCAACTCTTGTCGAGTTTGCATCCTCCAACAAAAGAAGTTGCAAATTCAACTCATGGGTACTTTGCCCTCTGCGAGAGTCTCCTTCTCTCGGCCTTTCACCCACACGGGACTCGATTTCGCTGGTCCTTTCGAAATCAAAAATTTCACTGGTCGAGCCTGCCTCATAACCAAGGGCTATGTATGTGTCTTCGTGTGCTTCAGCACAAGGGCCATACACTTAGCAGCAACCTCGGACCTGACAACCGAGAAGTTTCTCGCAGCCTTCGCACGTTTCGTCGCGAGACGTGGTTGCCCCCAACATGTATACTTCGATAACGGAAAGACGTTCGTCGGAGCCTCCAAAGCCCTCTCAACAGATTTTGTGAAGGCAGTGAAGGTTGATTTAGCCAGCAAATATAGCCATCAAAATCTTGCATGGCATTTTAATCCTCCCAGCGCACCACATATGGGTGGCTTATGGGAAGCTGGAGTAAAGAGCTTCAAAACGCTCTTCTACAAGTCCACTTCCTCACTAAAGTACACCTTTGAGGAACTATCCACACTCCTTTCCAAGGTTGAAGCGTGCCTCAACTCCAGGCCGATTTCCCCCATGTCCGAGAGCCCAACCGATCTCTTAGCCTTGACTCCTGGCCACTTTCTGATCGGTGGTCCGCTCATATCCGTTGCAGAGCCTGAAATCCAAGAAGACGCTATATCCATCATCAACCGATGGCAGCGACTTAAGGCTCTGCATCAACAGTTTTGTTTCCGTTGGAAGGAGGAATATCTCAAGGAGTTGCATAAACGCTCCAAATGGCAACTTCCAACGAGAAACCTCCTAGTCGGCGATATGGTGGTTGTCAAGGAAGACAACCTACCAGTCAACGAATGGCGTCTGGGCCGCATCCACGCTACATATCCTGGCGCTGATGACATTGTCCGCGTGGTGGACATCCTCACCACCCGTGGTATCATCAAAAGGCCAGTAGCAAAATTAGTCCTACTTCCTTTAGAGGACAGAGTCCAGACACCCTCCTAACCTTGTGCTGTCCATCAGTGGATATATGCTTCCAAATACTAATCCATATATCCACACTCTCTCTTTCAGATTAGTGAGATGGCACCACGAAAGGCACAAACTCCTGCAAAGCCCAAGGGAGTAAACTCTTTCCGATGCCGCGTCTGCAGAGGGATCCATGCACTTAAAAAGTGCCAACGTTTCCTGCGTCTGGCTGCGGAGAAGCGTCTTCGGGTAGTTTTGATCAACAAATACTGCCCGAACTGCCTTGCTCATGAACATTCCAAGGGTTCATGTCGCAGTGGTGGCACCTGTCGCACATGCGGGGAGAGCCACCATACGCTTCTCCACCTCCCTATCACCACCCAGCCCGCGAAGCAGACGACACCCACACCAGCGCCGCCTCTTCCACCTCCGGAGTCCCTGGCGACATCCCCCTCTATGGCAGTCAGCATGCTGCCGACGGCCATAGTTACCCTGGACGTGGCCGGCAAGACTTTCGAGGTGCGCGTGCTGCTGGACGCTTGCAGTCCATATAGCCGCATGCCCACCTCATTGGCAAAGGCCTTTGGCCTTTCCGCCGAAGACGGGTTTTGCCGTGCCTCGTTCTCACAGTGACTCTAAAGTTGGAAGAGGTCCAGATCAGAACGCCGGCGCAGAGTGTCGGAAAGGAGCTCCAGAATGCCTATCCAGGCATTACGCTGGCGGACAATCGGTGCCATGTGCCAAGCAGAGTCTCCATTGTTCTGGGGGCCGACGTCTATGGAGACGTACTTCTCCCAGGGCTTGTTCCTTCCCACGGTGGACTGCCGTTGGCCCAGAACACTCTGTTTGGCTGGGTACTATCCGGTGTCTTCAAGACATAGTCCGCTAGCGTCTCTAAAGCCCCTCCAGCGGCACCCGAAAGATCCCGTCTCTACCCCTCACATTTGCAATAGTATTGCAAGGGGGGCGGGATGTTTACGCCGAAACTTGCCGCCCAAAAGTAGGCAGCATATCGGCGTAAACAGTGCGAGAGTCACCAAGGGCTCTCGCGCTCTTTTATCCATTAGTATGTTAAGTTAGGCTTAAGTAAATGAAATAATGTAAAAAGAACGCAGTTACTGAAAATACACAGTGAAGTGAACACCACGCGCCCCGAATCTTTCTTTTATACACGCTTGTTTCCGCGCCGGTATATTTTTCCTCCACCAGCAGGACGTCACCCCCAGCAACGATCCCCACAACGAAGGAAGACTATTTCCATAGCCACCACCACAAACAACGAATGAATATAGAATTTCTGTGATTGCTGAAATAACCCATTGGCTGGAAGGCTTACAAATTTATTTAATTCTGAGTAGCCTGTCATACTTCGAACAACTATTTGTTTCTCTTGAACTTGAAGATTGAAAAAGTTTGAGTTCATCATGTTTATTGATGAACCAGTGTCTACTATGCATCGGTATCTATGATTATTAAACATGATCTCTATGTACTGGTGGCTTCCCAGGCTGGTATTGGAAAAATTTTCGGCTTGTTGAATTTGCTGATCTGTATACATCTCGTTTTGCGTATACTGAAAATGATCTTCGTGGAACTGTTCGTCGTTGTTATTGTCTTGGTCAGTTATCTTATTGTAATCTAACTTGTGTTAATGTTTACTTTCATCTGTCTGCATACGTGATTGTCCGCTGCCTTCTTTAAAGCGCTTATTCGGCACTCTTGGTTGTTGAGGGGGTTGATAATAGTTTCGGGTGTCGTTCTGTCGGTCGCGATTTAAGTCTTCTCTGAATTCATTATACAAATTTGATCTGTTTTGATCGAATTGTTGTTGTCTGGACGGAAAAGTTTGTTTATGAGGGGTCTGATTGTTTCCGCTTGGGTTTTGGATCTGCGTGGGATTTAGGAATGGCTTAAAGGGGCGAACAAATGGTTGATTGGGGTGCGAGTTTTTGTTTTTATTAATATTAGTATTGTTGTTAGTGCGTGGGTTAAGTGAATTTGAATTTAATTTTGGACAATTATTTCTTGAAACTGGGTCGCAATTTTTGAACAGTTAAAATGTCATGCCTCGCTAGGGTCATGAACAATCTGTCAGGTAATGAACGTTTAATAGTGTTTTTTATTGTGGTTGCCATTGGTTGTGAATAAACAGTTGCGTTATTTTGATCGCCTTCTAAGGCTAACTTATCTATAATAACAGTTGACTTATCTTCTAATTGTTCACAAAATGGACGTAAGTTACCTTTATAGGGCGTGTAATACAAACGTCGCAAAAGTTCCTCCAGGGGGGTTTGAGTCTTGAATTCTACGATTAGAGCTTCTTTAAGAGTTGACCACTCGTTGTAAAATCCCAATTGGCAGACCTTCTCAGCAGCTCCGATGACTTGTAGTTCGATGGCTCCACATATGACGGCTTTCTATCGAGGGTCGTTTAATGGGTATAGACTAAGCAGATATTCAATTCGTTTGATAAACGAGCTGAGGCTGCTTTGTTCTCCAGAGAACTGTGGCACTTGACGTATTTGACGAAGAAGTTGGAATAGATTATCGACCGATAATGCCATTTTAGTTTTATTATACCCTTCGACCATTGAAAATGGTCAAAAAAGGGTATACTAACTTTGTGCAAAATCTATGTAACAGGTATAAGGAGGCGTGGCAGACCCCATAAGGTATATATATTCTTGCTCAGGATCACTAGCCGAGTCGATTGAGACATGTCCGTCTGTCTGTCCGTCTGTCCGTCTGTATGAGACAACAGATCTCAGCTACTAAAAAAGCTAGAGACACCAAATTTGGTATGGATGTTCCTATCTATCATAGGCAGATCAAGTTTATATCAAATGTTTGATGCCACGCCCACCGCCCCCGCAAATCGGTTATTTGTGATTATTAAGCAAAGTATTAAACCCATAACATTCTGCTTTGGTATGTATTAAGCTTAATGCAATATGAACATTCTCCAAATTACAATCCGATCGGACCAATAACACAGAAGTTATTCAAGTCAATGTTTTCAGTACAAATGTTCGGTACGAGCAGCAGCCGACGCGCTGCTTTGAGCAGTTGACGCCGACGTCGACGTTGCGTCGTGTCGCTTTACTCTTTACGCGCGTCGCTGTGTGAGTGCGAGCGAGTAAGCTATATGTACTAAAAGTATTTGTGCAGAATTCTCTGTTTGAAATTATGAGTGTGGTTTGTAACGGATTTACAAAATTGGGAGAAGGGTATCTTACTGTCGAAGGGTATCTACTGTCGCCCGACTGTAGCCTTACCCACTTGTTTATTTATAACACGTTTTTTAAATGTTATTTAGGCTCTTTTTATGTAGCGGTCACACTTGTTTTTATTTAAGTGGGCTTCTGTTTTTGTTCACTGACTGCTGCGATATGTTGAGTCTTATGTCATTTATGTGCACTTACTGTGCACTTTGACGAATTATATTTTACCTCAGTCGCGGTCACACTTTGCGAAGTGTTCATTTAAATAAAAAAATAAATTTTTATTTATAATTTTAATTTGTTACATTTATTTGTCTTTATTACACCAGAGTCACTCAACAACTGATTGACAGATTTATTCTTACGGTCCAGCAAACCTGTAAGTTCTACAGAGTTTTACATATTTGTTTATCAGTAACTTAAGCATGTTATCATTTGACGGTTGATGTCTTTGTCAGAACTTTTACTGAGAGGCTTTTGAATAGTGAAGCTCGGCTTAAGTTTTTCATACGGAGAATGAATATGTCACTCCCCCACCTATTAGATTTAAGCTTGTCCTCAAGCGTTTACTTCTGGATATAATTGTGGTATTGAATTTTCGATGTCTACTTTTTCAGTATTTCTTTCTTTAACTGTTTCTGTTTTAATATTTTGCTTAACTGTCCTGCTTGCTTTAGGTTTCAGATAGGTAATTTTAATATTATGAGGTGCTGTTTTGCATTTCATATAAAAGTAAAATATGGAGATTATACTAAATACTAACAAGAGGATTATTTATATATATTTTTATTGTAAAATTCTTATTCTTTCCCATAATCATTTCTTTTATTTCTATGTGTGACATTGGTTCAACTTTTGTTACGTTGTGTTCGGTAAATATTAGATTTGTATATTGATAAATATTGTTTGATATTGAAACTTGTTTTAATTCTACTGTGCAATTAAATACTTTTATAATTTTGTTATTTACAATAAAAATTTCTTGATTGTTACAATTTTGATAAAGTTTTTCTCGAGTCATATTCCATGTTATAATTATATTAAGTTTAATGTATTGAACGTAAAACGGCTTACGATATTTCTGGAAAGTACAGGTCTTTGATAAAGTTCTTTGTTTGTGTATTTAAAACATGACTATTATGTAGGTAAAATTTGCCTTCTATGCTTTCATTAATAATTTGTCCATTATTGTCGGGGTAAGGTGCGATAAGAAAAGTAGGTTGTTAGATTGTGTTTGTGGGAATGTGAGACATTAGGAATATTTCGTTAGTGGCTGTGTTATACCAGGCGGAAGTTTTTATGTTCATTAAGTTTTGGAAGTTCTCATTAAGTTTCTTAATTTTATTTTCTTTTTTCATCTGGCAATCGTAAGTAGGTGTGCCTGCGTAGAGTAGTATGTAATAATATTTGGAATTTATCCGGTTGTGTTATGTTTAGTTTTATGGTTGTATGTGTATAAAATTGTTTCTTTTCTTGTTTCCCTATTTTCTGTGTTATTTTCAGTATTGATAATTCTGATTTTTTCGTTTATAGTTTTGTGAACGCTTCTAACCAATCTCTACTATTTGTTTTTATAAGGGATGCAAATTTTGAATAAACGTCTATACAGAAAATATTGTTCATTATCAATAGCATAAAAGTCGATTACGTAAAGTTCTCTTGGGTTATTTGTTTCTGGGGTTATTTCAAAAGTAAGGTTTGTTGGTCTGTGTTCTGTTTTTGCAAGATTACAAATTTCGCAATCATTAATAATATTTTGAATTAATTTATTATAATCTGGAAAATAGTGAGTTTCTTTAAAAAGTCGTATCATTTTTTCGATACCAGGGTGCAATAGTTTTATATGTTGAGCAATAATGAATTTCTTAAATTCAGCGTAAGAGCAAATGTCTTTTAATTTTATTATGCTTTTTAATATTTTTACGTTACTGTGTGGGTTGATAGTTCCGTGGTACGCATTTTGAAGAATTGAAAAGACATTGTCATTGTCTATGTAGATGACGCTTGTGTTGTTTAGGAAGTTTTTTAATAAAAGGGAGACTCTCCCTTTCAGTGTATTTTATAGTAATTTAAGTTTTATTGAAGAATTTTGATATGTCTACTTGATTAATGGAGTCTTTTACATATTCTATTTGTCTTGAAAATGGTTTAAAGGTTTTTCAGTGATTTCAATATAGTTTTCGTTACTTTCTAATGCGCTATGTATTCTTGCTGCTGTTGACATATTTTCTTCTTCGCCTACCAAATTTTCTTCAATTTTAACGCGTGATAAAGCATCTGCTACATGATTCAGTTTTCCTTCCAAATATTTAATTTTAAAGTTGTATTCACTAAGTTTAATTCTCCATCGTTGTAATTTCATGTTATGTTCCTTTATATTGTTTAACCAAACACGGGGTTTATGATCACTTAATATTTCAAAGGGGACTCTATATAAATATGGGCGGAAGTATTTGGTTACCCAAACAATTGCCAATAATTATTTTTCTATTGTACTGTAATTCTGTTCGTGGTCATTTAAAGTTCTGCTTGCGAAACTAATCGGCTTATTGTCTTCTGAGAGTACGGCTCCTATGGCGAAATTGCTAGCGTCATTAGTAACTTGAAATGTTATTAATTATTGTCCTTGTCTATGGCATGCATTTTCTTCGATTACCTGCTGTTCTATAATCCCTACTGCTGGTATAACTGGCTGTTCTAAGTTGAGAATGGGTGGCCGATAGAGTTATTTTGATTAGTCATACTATTACATTTTGTCACGGAATTTGTCGATGTTATGGATTTTAATTTAGTTTGATATTTGAATTCACTTTAACTAATACGTTTATAGATATTTGAGAAAATTATTTGGTGTTTGACTTAAAGTTATTACAAAAGTTTGTTGGGAAATTGAAGTGGTATTAATAATTTTTTTTAAATATTTTGTTCAATGGTAAGATTTTGTTAACTCCTTTTTTACATCCTTCTATCATTAAAAATGGTCAAAAAATGGTATACTAACTTTGTGCAAATATATGTAACAGGCATAAGGAGGCGTGGCAGACCCCATAAAGTATATATATTCTTGCTCAGGATCATTAAGACATGTCCGTCTGTCTGTCCGTCTGTCTGTTTGAGACAACAGATCCTAGCTATTAAGAAATCTAGAGACACCAAATTTGGTATGAAGGTTCCTCTATATCCGGGGCAGATGAAGTTTAAGTCAAATGTTTGATGCCACGCCCACCGCCCCCCGAAAATCGGTAATTTAAGATTATTAAGCAAAGTATTGGACTTATAAAGTTCTGCTTTATAAAGCTGAATGCAATACAAACATATCCTCCAAATTCCAATCCGATCGGACTATTAACACAGAAGTTATTAAAGTCAACGTTTTCAGTACAAATGTTCGGTACGAGCAGCAGCCGACGCGCTGCTTTGAGCAGTTGACGTCGGCGTTGCGTCGTGTCGCTTTACTCTTTACGCGCGTCTCTGTGTGTGTGCAAGCGAGTAAGCTATATGTAGTAGAAGTATTTGCGCTGAATTTTCTGTTTAGAATTATGAATGTGGTTACACGTTTGTAACGGATTTGGAAAATGGGAGAAGAGTATCTTACTGTCGCTCGCCCGACTGTAGCCTTACCCACTTGTTATACCCTTTGACCATTGAAAATGGTCAAAAAAGGGTATACTAACTTTGTGCAAAATTTATGTAACAGGTATAAGGAGGCGTGGCAGACCCCATAAAGTATATATAATTAAGTATTTAGGTGTTCATTTAAATAAAAAAATATAATTTTTATTTATAATTTTTATTTGTTACATTTATTTGTGTTTATTACACCAGAGTCACTCAACAACTGATTGACAGATTTATTCTTACGGTCCAGCAAACCTTTAAGTTCTACAGAGCTTTACATATTTGTTTGTCAGTAACTTAAGCATGTTATCATTTGACGGCTGATGTCTTTGTCAGAACTTTTACTGAGAGGCTTTTGAATAGTGAAGCTTTTCAAAAGATCGGCTTAAGTTTTTCATACGGAGAATGAATATGTCACTCCCCCACCTATTAGATTTAAGCTTGTCCTCAAGCGTTTACTTCTGGATATAATTGTGGTATTGGATTTTCAATGTCTACTTTTTCAGTATTTCTTTCTTTAACTGTTTCTGTTTCAATATTTTGCTTAACTGTCCTGCTTGCTTTAGGTTTCAGATAGGTAATTATAATATTATGAGGTGCTGTTTTACATTTCATATAAAGATAAAATATATGGAGATTATACTAAATACTAACAAGAGGATTATTAATATATTTCTATTGTAAAATTCTTATTGTTTAGCATAATCATTTCTTTTATTTCTATGTGTGACATTGGTTCAACTTTTGTTACGTTGTGTTCGGTAAATATTAGATTTGTATATTGATAAATATTGTTTGATATTGAAACTTGTTTTAATTCTACTGTGCAATTAAATATTTTTATAATTTTGTTATTTACAATAAAAATTTCTTGATTGTTACAATTTTGATAAAGTTTTTCTCGAGTCATATTCCATGTTATAATTATATTAAGTTTAATGTATTGAACGTAAAACGGTTTACGATATTTCTGGAAAGTACAGGTCTTTGATAATGTTCTTTGTTTGTGTATTTAAAACATGACTATTATGTAGGTAAAATTTGCATTCTATGTTTTCATTAATAATTTGTCCATTATTGTCAGGGTAAGGTGCGATAAGAAAAGTAGGTTGTTCGATTGTGTTTGTGGGAATGTGAGACATTAGGAATATTTCGTGTTATACCAGGCGGAAGATTTTATGTTCATTAAGTTTTGGAAGTTCTCATTAAGTTTCTTAATTTTATTTTTTTTTCATCTGGCAATCGTAAGTAGGTGTGCCTGCGTAGAGTAGTATGTAATAATATTTGGAATTTGTCCGGTTGTCTTATGTTAAGTTTTATGGTTGTATGTGTGTAAAATTGTTTCTATTCTTGTTTCCCTATTTTCTGTGTTATTTTCAGTATTGATAATTCTGATTTTTATACCCTTCGACCATTGAAAATGGTCAAAAAAGGGTATACTAACTTTGTGCAAGATGTATGTAACAGGCATAAGGAGGCGTGGCAGACCCCATAAAGTATATATATTCTTGCTCAGGATCACTAGCCGAGTCGATTGAGACATGTCCGTCTGTCTGTCCGTCTGTCCGTCTGTATGAGACAACAGATCTCAGCTATTAAAAAAGCTAGAGATACCAGATTTGGCATGAAGGTTCCTATAAGTCATAGGCAGATCAAGTTTATGTCAAATGTTTGATTCCACGCCCACCGCCCCCGCAAATCGGTTATTTGCGATTATTAAGCAAAGTATTAAACCCATAACTTTCTGCTTTGGTATGTATAAAGCTAAATGCAATATGAACATTCTCCAAATTACAGTCCGATCGGACCAATAACACAGAAGTTATTCAAGTCAACGTTTTCAGTACAAATGTTCGGTACGGGCAGCAGCTTGCGCGCTGCTTTGAGCAGTCGACGCCGACGTCGACGTTGCGTCGTGTCGCTTTACTCTTTACACGCGTCGCTGTATGAGTGCGAGCGAGTATGCTATATGTACTAAAAGTATTTATGCAGAATTCTCTGTTTGAAATTATAAGTGTGGTTTCACGCTTGTAACGAATTTAAAAAATTGGGAGAAGGGTATCATACTGTCGGGCGCCCGACTGTAGCCTTACCCACTTGTTTTTATACCCTTTGACCATTGAAAATCTTCAAAAAAGGGTATACTAACTTTGTGCAAAATGTATGTAACAGGCATAAGGAGGCGTGGCAGACCCCATAAAGTATATATATTCTTGCTCAGGATCACTAGCCGAGTCGATTGAGACATGTCCGTCTGTCTGTCCGTCTGTCCGTCTGTATGAGACAACAGATCTCAGCTATTAAAAAGCTAGAGATACCAAATTTGGCATGAAGGTTCCTATAAGTCATAGGCAGATCAAGTTTTTGTCAAATGTTTGATGCCACGCCCACCGCCCCCGAAAATTGGTAATTTGCGATTATTAAGCAAAGTATTAAACCCATAACTTTCTGCTTTGGTATGTATAAAGCTAAATGCAGTATGAACATTCTCCAAATTACAATCCGATCGGACCAATAACACAGAAGTTATTCAAGTCAACGTTTTCAGTACAAATGTTCGGTACGGGCAGCAGCTTGCGCGCTGCTTTGAGCAGTCGACGCCGACGTCGACGTTGCGTCGTGTTGCTTTACTCTTTACGCGCGTCGCTGTGTGAGTGCGAGCGAGTAAGCTATATGTAGTAGAAGTATTTGTGCAGAATTCTCTGTTTGAAATTATAAGTGTGGTTTCACGCTTGTAACGAATTTAAAAAATTGGGAGAAGGGTATCTTACTGTCGGGCGCCCGACTGTAGCCTTACCCACTTGTTTCGTTTATAGTTTTGTGAACGCGTTCTACGTCTGCTATTCCTGTTTTGCTCGTGGTGATATCTATTTGTATTCCTTCATTAACCAAATTTAACCAAATCTTTAAAGAATTGCTCATAAACGCTGAGTCTTTGTCTGCTTTGATTTTCTGTGGTTTTCCCATGTCGTTGAATATTCTGGTAAGGGCTCTCTTGGCTTCTAACCAATCTCTTCTATTTGTTTTTATAAGGAATGCAAATTTTGAATAAACGTCTATACAGAAAATATTGTTCATTATCAATAGCATAAAAGTCGATTACGTAAAGTTCTCTTGGGTTATTTGTTTCTGGGGTTATTTCAAAAGTAAGGTTTGTTGGTCTGTGTTCTGTTTTTGCAAGATTACAAATTTCGCAATCATTAATAATATTTTGAATTAATTTATTATAATCTGGAAAATAGTGAGTTTCTTTAAAAAGTCGTATCATTTTTTTCGATACCAGGGTGCAATAGTTTATATGTTGAGTAATAATGAATTCCTTAAATTCAGCGTAAGAGCTTATGTCTTTTAATTTTATTATGCTTTTTAATATTTTTACGTTACTGTGTGGGTTGATAGTTCCGTGGTACGCGTTTTGAAGAATTGAAAAGTCATTGTCATTGTCTATGTAGATGACGCTTGTGTTGTTGTTTAGGAAGTATTTTAATAAAAGGTCTTTTGCTATTGGGAGAATCATTTCAGTGTATTTTATAGTGATTTTAGTTTTATTGAAGTATTTTGATATGTCTACTTGATTAATGGAGTCTTTTATAAATTATATTTGTCTTGAAAAATGGTTTAAAGGTTTTTCAGTGATTTCAATATAGTTTTCGTTACTTTCTGATGCGCTAAGTATTGTTGCTGCTGTTGACATATTTTCTTCTTCGCCTACCAAATTTTCTTCAATTTTAACGCGTGATAAAGCATCTGCTACATAATTCAGTTGTCCTTCCAAATATTTAATTTTAAAGTTGTATTTACTAAGTTTAATTCTCCATCGTTGTAATTTCATGTTATGTTCCTTTATATTGTTTAACCAAACACGGGGTTTATGATCACTTAATATTTTTAAAGGGGACTCCATATAAATATGGGCGGAAGTATTTGGTTGCCAAAATAATTGCCAATAATTATTTTTCTATTGTACTGTAATTCTGTTCGTGGTCATTTACGAGTATACTCGAAGTGACCGTGTTTAGTAAAAAATGCAGTTTTTGGTATGGAGTTAGGGTCCATTTCGATTTGGTGAAAACCTTTCGCTAAGTCGATTGTTGTGAAGTATTGGCATTTACCTAATTTTCCTAATATTTCATCCATGTTCGGAATTGGGAATTTATCATTTATTGTTATTTCGTTTAAGTTTCGATAGTCGACGACCAACCTGAATTTTGGTTTGCCAGAAGCGTCCATCTTCGGGAACAATCCATAATGGACTGCAATAAGGGGAGTCGCTTTCGCGTATAATGCCTTGTTGTAGCTTTTCCTCAATTTGTTTGTTTACTTCTGCTTCGTAAGCAAAAGGGTATGAATAGGGTCTTTTGTAGATTGGATTTTCATGAACTGTTTTTATTTCATTACGTATGATGCTCGTGAATGTTAAGTCTTCTTTGTCAGAATACTGAATATCTTTAAACTCTTTTAATAACCGCGTTGTTTAAGTGGTCTAGTCTGTATGTGCGGTCCGAGTTTATTTCATTGTCTAATGCGTAATTTATTTCAGCTGTTAAGTAGTTTTCTTGTAAAATTGCTTCAAAGTTTTTTGAGGAGTTTCCGTCACAAAGCTCTAATTCTTTATGAAGGAATGATCTTCCATTGATAACTGTTTCTTTTCTAAAATAATCTATGCAACCGTTATTCTCCATTAGTATTTTTCTTCCTAATAGAATGTCATAAAATGGTGAAAACGAATGAATATAGAATTTCTGTGATTGCTGAAATAACCTATTGGCTGGAAGGCTTACAAATTTATTTAATTTTGAGTAGCCTGTTTCTCTTGAACTTGAAGATTGAAAAAGTTTGAGTTCATCATGTTTATTGATGAACCAGTGTCTACTATGCATCGGTATCTATGATTATTAAACATGATCTCTATGTACTGGTAGCTGCCCAGGCTAGTATTGGAAAAATTTTCGGCTTGTTGAATTTGCTGATTTGTATACATCTCGTTTTGCGTATACTGAAAATGATCTTCGTGGAACTGTTCGTCGTTGTTATTGTCTTGGTCAGTTATCTTATTGTAATCTAACTCGTGTTGATGATGACTTTCGTGATTGTCCGCTGCCTTCTTTAAAGCGCTTATTCGGCACTCTTGGTTGTTGAGGGTGTTGATAATTGTTTCGGGTGTCGTTCTGGTGGTCGCGATTTAAGTCTTCTCTGAATTCATTATACAAAATTGATCTGTTTTGATCGAATTGTTGTTGTCTGGACGGAAAAGTTTGTTTATGAGGGGTCTGATTGTTTACGCTTGGGTTTTGGATCTGCGTGGGATTTAGGAATGGCTTAAAGGGGCAAACGAATGGTTTTTTTGGGGTGCGAGTTATTATTAATATTAGTATTGTTGTTAATGCTTGGGTTAAGTGAATTTGAAATTTAATTTTGGACAAGTATTTCTTGAAATTGGGTCTTCGTATAGACCTTCTTGTTGGGCAATTTGTCGCAATTTTTGAACAGTTGAAATATCATGCCTCGCTAGGGTCATGAACAATCTGTGAGGTAATGAACGTTGAATAGTGTTTAGGCCATGGATTTTAAAAAAATACATGGTCTATTAGGTTTGTCGGAATGTGCGTAACAGGCAGAAGAAGATATCTGCGATCCCATAAAGTATATATATTCTTACTCAGGATCACCAGCCGAGTCGATCTAGCCATGTCTGTCTGTCCGTCTGTCCGTCTGTCTGTCTGTCCGTCTGTCCGTCTGTATGAGCGTCTGCTTCTCAGCTATTAAGAAAGCTAGACCCTCCAAATTTGGCATGAGGATTCCTGTATATCCTAGGCAGTAAACGTCGTTTTCAAATTTCGAGTACCACGCCCACCGCCCCCGTAAATCAGTAATTTGTGACTATTAAGCAACGTATTGAAGTCTTAACTTTCTGCTTTGGCATACATATAGATAAATGCAATGTGAACTTATTTTACAAATTGCAACCCGATCGGATAGTAAACATAGAAGTTACGCAAGTTAACATTTTCTATTGATTTGTGATGCAAGCTGCTGCCAGCCACGTGCTTTTTCGATCTTTTTAATGGGAAAATGGTTATGTGTGTGTATGAGAAGAAAATAGTTGCTTAGCCGCACAGCGAGTCATCGCAGCGATGGTCGAATGTGTTGAGCAGCAGGCAATCAAACAAAAGAATGGAGGTTCAATCCCGCGGGAAGGCGGTTTGATTTTATTTTTACTATTTCACTATTTATAAGTTCATATTTTATTTATTTTTTTCATCATTATAAAATTTGATTTCATTTATCAAATTTCAACAAATAATCTTATTAAATATAAATAAATAACACTCGTCTTTCTTGTGGTCATTCAATTCAGTATTGGTGCTCAGCGACGGTGGTCTAGTTGTTAGGATGACGAACTCCTATGCAAACGGCCAGGGTTCGATTCCCCAAGGCGAAAAGAGAATTTAGCTATTTTAATTTTTTATGTGCTGTATTTCATATTTGTTTACATTTATATTTATAAAGAATATGCATTTTTTAATTATTTGCCATTTATTTAATAATAATTTATATATTAAGTGTTACATTTTGCCTTTTAATACATGCAATATATGCAATACATGCACACGAAGCTCACACATGCATGCATATGTATATGCGTGTGAGGCAATACACAAAACATGAGGCAGGTCTGTGTAATTGTTAACGGACGTCTAAATTATAGAAGAGGCAGTTGACGCTGCTGTGTGTGTGTATGTAACGAATTTTGGCACGCGCCATAAATTCACATATCTCTCTCTCGTTCTAACTTATGCTATCGACTCTTGCTTTTTCGTTATTTTAATTTTTGTTTTTATTATATTAAACATTTTATTTCAATATATATTTTTTATGGTTTATAAAAATAAACTGAAAGTCCATGGCCTTTCTGACTTGTTTTTAGGCCATGGATTTTAAAAAAATACATGGTCTATTAGGTTTGTCGGAATGTGCGTAACAGGCAGAAGAAGATATCTGCGACCCAATGCCAATACCCGCTCTTTAAGTGCAGCGAAGATATGTACTTGAGTTTCTCCAGGATGTGGTTGATCCGTGGCAACGGGTAGGCGTCCGGAATGGATTTCGCGTTGAGCTGGCGATAATCCACGCACAAGTACAATCGGTGCACTGTACGGGCTCCTGGATGGCTCGATTTTACCATCTCGCAGAAGCTCATCAACATGCTCGTTTATGATCTTCTGCATGGCCGGATTCTGCGGGTAGTACTTCTGCTTAATGGGTTACTCATCCCGCTCGGACTGTAGAAAGGCCTCCACCTGTTCTTCGCCCGTAGCTAACCTTGTTCCAGGTGCCCCGACGCCCCGCAAGGCGGCGTGGCTGGTCTTGGGCCGTCTCCCACGGCATCTCCGTTTGTTCGGGCCACCCGCGATGGCCTCATTCTCCGTGTCTCGTTGGTGTATTTCTGCTCGTGCTCCTGTGGGTTCCTCTCTGCTTCGCCGGTGCTCGGTGTCTCGTTGTGCCTTCTCCGGTGTCCTGGATTGTCCCTCGCTGTCTCGTTGTCCTTCCTCTTGTATCCTGCACTGTCCCTCGGTGTCTCGTTGTCCTTTTCTTGTGGCCTCTTGTGCTCTAGGCCGCCTAAACGGATTCCTATGCCGTGCGACGGGACAAATCGGTGGTAAGCCCGTGACCTTGTCGTTGTCTTGGGCCACCGCGTCCTCCGTCGCTTGGTGGGATGTCCATCCCGTGATGATCCATCCACCGGCTTGATCCGGATCAGTGCTGCTCGCTCGTTCTCCGGTGTGCTCAGCCTGGCCGCCATACGCTCGCTGACGAATCTGCGTGTGGCTCCCTTGTTTATCGTGGCGTACGTTGTTATTCCCTCGATCCGAACATTCGCGATGACACGTCCACTACCGCACCTCAGAGGTACTACTTCTGGAAACTGCGGTGCGGCGTCTCCAAGTTGTTCCCTATCAGCTAAAGACGCGCAGCATTTTCCGACGTTGGTCGTCGACAACAGTCCACTGTGCGTACACCGTGTCGACCACAGTCCCAACAGAACAACACGCGGCTATTTCGGCAGTCCGCCTGTAGATGCCCGGGTTGAGCGCAGTTGTGGCACACGCGCTGCAGTTTGCCCTTTGTAGCCCCTGTGGGTGTTGTGTGGGGAGTGGCTATCGCTGCTGTGGGGATCAGTGTTGTTATGCGCTGGTCGTCACTGGCGGGTGTAGTGGCTTCGGATTCTCTATCCGTCGATCAATTTGCCTCCTCGCTTGGCGTTGCAGCTCTTACGTGGTCTCGTACGTGGTCACGTGTTTGCTCAGCTAAGCCAGCGTTCGAAATTCGCGACGGCGGTTGAACAGTTGATACTCCGCCATCATGTTGTCATAGATCCTGACCAGCTCCTGCTCCTGGGTGTACTTGGCACGTCGCATCCGTAGTGCCAGGGCGTAGTCTCGAAATCGCTCTCCTCGGCGTTGGGCTCCTGATCTCGTCTTCCCGTCATTGAAAATAACGCGGGGGGGAGGAAGAACTCCATAAACTTCTGCTTGAACTCCTACCAGGTGACTTGGTAGAGGGAGTTGACCCTGAACAAGTCCTCCGCTTGACCCGTTAGTACGTTCGCTACCGCTTGTGGTCAATGTTGTAGGTCGTTGCCGTACAGTGCTGCCTTCTCTTCCAGCTGCTCGATGAATCCCCACGGATCTGTAGCGTCGCCGTTGAAGGCTACGCCCCATTTCCGTACTCGATCGGCCAGCTCGTATGAAGCTATCCATCGGTGGCTCGGTTCGCTGGTCCTACTACCGGCTGGAAGTGCCGCATTGGACGCTGGAGCGTCCTCGAAGGACTCGGTGCCCGTCTAACTTCCAGACTCGGTATGGGGATGACGATTTCTGCGTCGTCTTCCATCGGCGCCGGCGAGGTGTCGCGTGAGCATGCTCCAGGCTGTTCCTGTCTAACTGCATTGCCTAAACTGGCTATTAGCTCCATCAGTCGTTGCAGCTGTTCCTTCGACAGGTCCCCTTGATTGGAGAAGGCTACCAGACGGCTCCGCATTTCCTCCACTGTACCACTCGTGTCCAGTCCGAACTCCTTGAGGATGAGTTGCAGCTCGCTCTTCCTACAGAACGCGATCCAGCGTGTTCCAACGGACAACGGAAAAAAATTCAAAAAAAATTGCTCGCGAGGTAGGTGTGCCGTGCGTCACTGGATGGTTCACGATGTTTCTTTTTTTCAATGAGTTTTTTTATTGTTTTTCTTGTCCGATCTTGATTAACAGTTCGGTGTTCGACACCGAGTCTTATTTTCACTTTTTTGAAAAAGTCTGGTTCACGATCTCGATTCACTGCTGGGTATTTCGCCGCCGTGTCATATTGTCAGGAAACGATACGGTAACTCTTTGTCACCGATGTTGACTTCTTGTGGGTCCGGACGCGACTCGGTTTTATTAATGTTCACTTTTAGGCCACAATCAAAATGCTTGCACACACATAAAATAAATGTTCTCGAGATAGCAGGATCAGAAAGTTTGCTCGCGAAATAACCGTTTACGAAGGATGCGCACAGGGTATAACTGTTTGACACCGATGTTGACTACTTGTGGGTCTGGACGCGACTGACTCCCTCGGTATTCGGTACCGAGTCTTATATATAAGTTGCCTGAGCGATGCCGCCGCAGGGAAAATGGTTAGGCCGTGTAAAATAAAATCAGAAGGTTAAAATTTGCGCCTACGTCAGTGTGCGCAGTAGTCGTAGACATGTGTGGAACCTGTCCTACGACTTATATGAAAACTATGATTCGTATGCATGCATCGATGTGTATGTCTATTCTTTTCTACTAATGCCCTGTGTGAAACTTGCAATGTTGATCTTGTGCCTTCCTGCTATACCCTGCATGAATTGGCTACGTGGGTCTTAAGTCCACGGAAAGATGTTAACAATTTACAAAACTAAATGTCTAGTCATAGTAGTCCCTGCTCGGGCGCCATCTGTAAGGATGTTTTCTCAGGCTGAGGTACATATCTCAGTCTCGCCAGGGTCTTTACAGACAATTTATAAATTCTAGGACTACTATGACTCTAGCAAGAGAGGCTACTAGCAGGTCATACCTTACTGGGATATGTACAGGGTATAGGCGATGTACATGGTCCACGTCAGGGGATATCGAATTTTGGGCATGCAACAGAGGAAGCGTTAGAAAAAAGAAATTAGAGATTATTGTAGTCCGAACATAATACCCTAAACGGATCGTGAAGGGCATAGTTCGACCTACAATAAGGAAGAGTTAGTGGTAAGTAGTTTCGTGTTATTCTACAAGGGACAGAGAAGTGTAGCCGGCTAACCAGGTCTACACTGTCAATATCACCTTGGATGAGGTAATTAATAAATACAACACCCGGTTAGCCAGAGAAGGTAAATTAAGCAACAAAAGTCTACTGCCATAAGAAGGAAGTCTTAAGTTTACAACCCAGTTAAGACCTCGTAAGGCGAATGATCCGTATCCCAGAATTAGACGAACAAGTGAAGTATAGAGGGTCTTTGTTACATAAGGATCGTCAAACTCCTTAGACCATCTCTTAATAAAGACAAGAACACCCGTGGCTTTATTGACCATATTATAAATATGTTCGGAAAATTTTAATTTTCGGTCCAATCGGACCCCCAGATCATCAACTGGGTTTAATTCTATCTAAGACACAGCCACAACTAGTATAAGAAACGTACGTTGGACTTACTCATATCTCAGTCTCGCCAGGGTCTTTACAGAAAATTTATAAATACTAGGACTACTATGACTTTAGCAAGAGAGGCTACTAGCAGGTCATATGTACAGGGTATAGGCGATGTACATGGTCCACGTCACGTACGTGTGCTCGCTAACCACGTGGTAGTGGACTCTACCACCACGCGGTCCTTTTGAGGCTCACGTGCACGTGTCGCGTGTCTGGCTGGCGGCCTATCCTGAGGAACGCACGTGGCCGCGAGTACTTTCGCTTGCACTCCCCAAGTCGCTCGTTGGTGTATTTCACCATCCGCAACTAGGTAGAGTGCACGCCCACGCGCCTCGCTTGCCAGGTATCGCTCACTCACGACGCCTCTCACGGTCGATCGTTGGTCGTATAGAACGCCCATGACCGCAGGTGTTCTTGCTTGTACCAAACCGAGCCGCTCCACTGAGCATCACTCCGCAAACTCGTTAGAGTACACGTTCACACCCACTTGCCAACTAGCGTTTCTCTCACGACACTACTTACGAACAAAAATGCCCGTGACCGCAGGTACTTTCGCCTGCACTCCCACAAGTCGCTCTGTGGTGAATTCCACCACGCTGCAACTTGTTAGAGCTCACGCTCTCGCACCCACTCGTCAACTGACGTTCACTCACGACACGAACTGTGCGTGTGTACGCTCAGAATCGCTTACTGGCCAGCGGAGCACCGGCATACCAGAAAGCGCGACTCTGCAAGTACACACTCACACCGGCACACACGTACACGACACTTTTCACAATGCTCTTGAGGGGAGAGAATGTAACACTGGGTATTTTAAATAATCACTGCGGGTTGGGTTTCATTAATATTTAATAACATGGTTTTATTCAATAGCTCGTTGTTTTCAAGCACTTGTTCTTATACTAGTTAGTCCCTGCCTTCCTGCCTACTTCGCACCATTACGTTAGTTCTAAAATGTTAGCGCCGCTGCTGCGTACATGTCGCCGCTGCTTGCCTGTCGCCGCTACCTTCGGCGGATCTTGCCTGGCTGCTGTGGCTCTGCTCGCACTTCGCTGCCTGCACTCCGCCGTTCGCATTTTTCTGCATGTCCGGCGCCGCTGCTTGCCCAGCGTCGCTGCCTGCTTAGCGTCGCTGATGGCTGAGCGTCGCTGCCTGTCTGGCGCCGCTTCCCAAAAATTGGTCGCGATGCCGTTGCCTTGTGCTGCCTGTGCACGAGCTCTGGGTGCCGAAGCACCGTTACTTGTGCAAGTGTGCTATGCTGCCTGACTAAATGCGCGAGCTCTGGGTATCGAGGCACCGCTACTTGTGTGTGCACAAGCTCTGGGTGCCGAGGCATCGTTACTAGTGCAAGTGTTCGACTGTGCGCTAGCTCTGGGTCCCAAAGCACCGTTACTAGGCATGGGTGCCGAGTGTCTGGGGTTTTTTCCTACGTTATGTGCCCTGTTTCGCATGTTCTGCCTACGCCCTTGCCTTTGCCTATGCTTCTACCTCTGTTTCAAGTAACTACTACTGGGTGTGTCGGGCTTAAAGATATCTTATCTCTTTTATTTTAAAGTTAAACTACATATTAAATAAAATGATAATGTGGCGTCGCTTCATGCGGCGTCACAATAGATTATAAATAGTGGGAGCAGAACCCGAACTTTGCTTATTTTAAATTTATATTTAAATGTAAATGCTTCTCGCCACTGTTTGTTTTGATTACAACTCTGTCAAGCTTCCATTTAAAACAGATGTTTGCATGCTTGGAATCTCTTACCACCGCGCTTTGCGCAGATTTAGGGGCTTGGAGACAAAGCTGGCCAAGGATTCCAACTCAAATCGCAATACGCTGCATTTATTCAAGAATACCTCAGCTTAGGTCACATGTCTCTTGTTTCTGATAAGTGCAAAGCACCCAAATTTTACTTGCCGCACCACTGCGTCCAGAAGCTTGATAGCGCAACTACAAAACTTCGGGTTGTCTTCGATGGATCGGCAAAATTGACCTCTACTCTCTGAATGATCTATTGCTGGCAGGACATACAATTAAACCCACAATATTTACCACATTGCTCAGATTTCGATTTTTCAAAATAGCTCTTTGCGGAGACATATGCAAAATGTACAGATGTGTCAAAGTTTCTCATCCTGATGGATACTTACAGATAATATCATGGCGAGATAACTCAGACGACGACATAAAGGCTTACAAATTGGACACACTCACATATGGTACCAAATCCGCAGCGTTTCTGGCAATAAGGACTATGCATCAGCTAGCACTTGATGAGGAGGAAACGCTCCCTATTGGCTCAAGGATCGTTCAGAGAGACTTCTACGTAGACGACCTTATGTCTGGTAGAGACAGCATTGAAGAAGTAGTGGAAATTAAACGCCAGGTCAAGGAGCTGCTCAGCCGTGGCCAATTCCCCATTCTCAAATGGTGCTCTAATGAATCAGCCGTGCTCGATGGTGAGCTCGAATTGGATGAGGAGAAGCTGCTAACATTTGATAATCAAACTGGAATCGCGAAAGTCTTGGGGCTGGTATGGAAGCTCAGTTCTGACAACTTCTTATTCAATTTTTCCAAAATGTTGTCGGATGGACAGCCACCAAGCGCGCTGTTCTATCCACAGTCGCCAGAACTTACGATCCGCTTGGCTTAGTTGCGCCTAGTATTACAAAGTATTTATCCAATAATTATGGAAACATCAATTCAACTGGGACGACCCAATGCCAATCAGCATGGAGCCAGCTTTTCTCTCAACTTTCCATTGTCAGTGCACTCAAATTTCCGCGGTATGTGATGATTCCTGCAGCAGCATTTAAAATTCATGTATTTTGTGATGCAAGCAGCCTGGCTACGGCGCTTGTATTTACCTTCGTTCGGAATCACAGGACTCAATTTCATCACATCTTTTATGCTCAAAATCTAGAGTAAGCTGCATTGGTTCTAGCTGAATTGGTCATTTCATTGTTCCATTTCAATGTTAATACCATTGCTGGTCCGACTCTACAATAACGCTCTCAAGGATTCGATCATCGCCATCGGAATTCATAGTATTTGTTTCAAACCGTGTCAGTAAAATACATGAGTTGACTTAGGGAATGACTTGGCATCACGTGCCAACAGCCTGTAACCCATCTGACATTCTATCTCGAGGCTGCACGCCAAAGGAATTGATGAATGACCAGCTGTGGCAACATGGTTCTCAGTTTCTTAGCGAGCCCAAATCCAAGTGGCCTTCAAACGTGCTGCAAGATGTCGACTTGCCTTAACGCCGTCGCAAGGTGCTGATCATCACAACAAAATACGATTTAACCAGTTTTTGCAAATATCAAAACTCGTTCACTTCTTTGCAACAAATTTTCGGTTATGTTCGCAAATTTTGGCTTACTTTATCGAAGAAATGCACTCTAACTACGCTCAATTTGACCGTCGAGGATCTGCCCATGGGCACGTATCTCTTTGTTAAAAACATACAAGAAGTCGCCTTTGCTATCGACTATGCGATGCTTTCCCCACAAAGTCGCTTCCAGTCAAAAGCAATTTGCTTTTTTTCTACCCATTCTTCGATGGAAATGGAGGCAGGCTACATAATTCGCAACTGGATTACGACGCGCGTCATCCTATGTTGCTTCCTAAAGGGCACCCGGTCACAAATGCAATCATCGTGCATTAGCATCAAAAGTTGCTGCATGCAGGCCCGAGAAGTGGCCAGCGTCATCAATAAGTGCTCGAGATACTTTCGCCTGTAGTCACGATATGCCGAGCATATTATAGGCAGGCTGCCAGCAGATCGCGTTCGTCCAAACCCAGTGATTCACACAATAGGAATCGATTACTGTGGACCTTTTTTTACAAGCCTGAGACCAGGAATAAGGCACCTGAACAGTGCTACATATCCATTTTTATCTGCTTCAGTACTAAAGCTACTCATCTCCAAGTCGTCAAGGACCTAACAACAGCATCATTTATTGGTGCTCTGAGACATAAGTATCAGGTGCAAACCACGCATTATTTGGACGTACCCCGATCTCCACCTTTTTGTGGATTATGGATGGCGGCATTCATGTCTGCCAAATATCGCTTCTTTCGTGCTGCTGGGTCTTCTGTTTTAGCTCTCGACGAACTTTGTACTCTTGTCCATGAAATTTCGGCAATACTTAATTCTCACCCACTCTATGCAATTTCAGAAAGCCCAGACGACTCAAGCTTTCCAACGCCTGCACACTTTCTTATTCAGCTATAGATGAGCTTGACATCACCCATTTGAAGGAAGGGCGTCTCAATCGCTGGCAACGCGTATGCCAAATGCGTCAAATTTTCTGGCGCAAGTGGAGTACCGAGTATCTGACGATTCTTCAGGAGCGCAGCAAATGGAAAACTTCGCGAAAGGCCCTCAAGGCTGCCTCCTTAGTGCTGCTCAAGGATAAAAATCTTCCTGCACTAAAATGGCGGCTTGGCAAGGTGGAGTCCAGATACCAGGCGATAATGGCGTTCCCAGGGTAGCCATGGACCAAACCTGGTTGCAGTTTTTGCAGTTCTGCCTCTTTCTGACCATATCGCTTGAAAGTGATCACTTCCAACGGGGCGAGTATGTCGTGTGCAGAACCCGAACTTTATGCTTATTTTATATTTAAATGTAAATGCTGCGCGCCACTGTTTGTTTTGATTACAACTCTGTTATGACTCTGTACATGCGTACAAAAGCTAGTTGCTCTAGCATGATCATTACATTCTTTTACATCTGCTGGTCATGCACACACGCGTCTATAAGCTTGCTCTTAATTCGACTATTAAAAGTGCAACAAGTGAACAATAAAGTAAAATAAACAAGTGAACAAGCAAGATCTTTTTCTTGGCAATTAGTGCAAAGGTGGATATTTCGGTTTTCCCCTAAACATTAAATTTGTAGGCGCGACAACTCTCTTGTAAAAAAAAAGGTAAAAAAGTACACAAATAAAACAAAAAACTTTATGTTCTGATAAAATAAATTGATCTCTTCTGAAATATCAGTAAAAATCTGAACAGTCGCAGTCACAAATTAAGAAGTTTCATAAATTAAAGTCCGCTTTTTTAAAGCATCGTATGCGTATACGCAATTTTTCATCTTTCTCAAAACATACGCCAAGATCGACAGTAACTTCGTAGGTGAATTGCTAAAAATCTTCTGGTAAAGAAAGACGCTGAGTTCTGTTTAGAATCACCCAAGATGGATCAGATACGAAACATAAATCTAGTGATCTGTTTCTAGAATTTTTGACGGGATTGAGCTGCGATAATGGTATATCAAAGAGACCATCAAAAAGATCATGCTATCCGGAAGCTTATATGAAAGTTTCAACACTTGATGTCCAGTCCCATTCCGGAATAGGGTTGTAGACAGTTTTTATTTCAGATAAGTGTTTAAAATATACTGACAATTCCGATGACGGCGGAATATAAGAGCAGGTTATTTAATAAGAAAAACTGGGAAAGTGAAGTTTTAAACAAATAAATTTAATACTCTTTTAAACCACCGGCTGTAACAACTCCGATGTAATGACAGAGTTTACTGCGATCAGAACTCCACCACCACGTCAACCAGGTAAATCAAGCCTGTAAATTGAGTATTTACTTGGCAAAACTGCGGAGCTTAGAATATCCGTTTTCAACCAGGTTTCGGTAAATACCAACACGTGGGATGTAATGGAAACGTTTTTAAGGAAAAGATTAAAAAGTTTGCTACATAACCCTCTAACATTTTGGTATGTAAGAAGGAAAGTAGCATTTAGTTTTTTATTTTAGGTTTTTGCGAAGATATAAGTGCTTGGTTTGGTTGAGATAAAGCAATCGGTTTCCGATTTGTATACCCCTGCAGAGGGTATATTAAATTTAGCCAGAAGTTTGCAACAAACCTTAGGAGACATCTCCGACCCTATAAAGTATATATATTCTGAATCAGCATCACCAGAGGAGTCGAAAAATGGATGTCCGTCTGTCAGTCCGTCTAGTCTCTCAATTTTTAAGCTATCTTCATGAAACTTGGCACACAAGCTTATTATTGCTGTACGCTGTAAATAAGGCGGAACGAGCCAGATCGGACCGATATATCGTATAGCTGCCATAGAAGCTATCGGCCGATTTTTGTTGTTTTTCAAGATATTGCAACAAGATTTGGCAAATCTTATTCTTATTACGTTCTTAATGTAATGTCAATAGGCTAAAATCAGGGTTTTCGTATGCAAAAAGAAACCAGCAGCAATCCAAATTTATTTTAGGGTATAAAACCTTCGGCAAGCCGAAGGTAGCCTTGCTTTCTTGTTCTTATTTTCGCTTCAAATTTTTAACCACAACATGGTCTGGCCAAAATTTGGGAGAACATATGTTGGTTAAGAGTTCAGCTGAGACACTTATTTTAATTTTATGTCCCTTTTACATGAAAATTTAAATTTTTCCACATTTAAATCTACAGCTTGTGTTTTGGCTTGAATAAAAAGCACTACATCTTGAGACGTAAGATCAGGGGAAACCCGGGAAACGAAAATTTGCTTCCTATGTGGAACACCTAAAACCTTTTTAGGCTCCACAGGCATTGCACCTGCAGGAATGTTCATATCCGGTAGTCCGGAAATTGAACTTGCCATTGGTATTTCTAATATCTGTGGAATAGGCAATGAAACCACAGTAGACGCATCAGATTCTTTAGGTGACACTATGTGTACACACTCGTCGATGGTTTTCTCAGAAACCGATGTTCTCGTCACCATAGGAGTGACGACGTCACCAGCTGTCATCGGTGTACTAGGTTGGTCAATGAGAGGAGACGGAATGGCAGCTGGCAAAGACTTCGCCACATGAGCAGATTTCTTGCGTTTGGGCGACTCATTTAATATTTTTAGGCTATGAAATGAGGTGTGTAACGCACTGAACTGAACGACAAGTTTACGAAAACTGTCAAAAAGTTCACGAAACCCTGAATTTGTCTGCCGCATAAACGTAATCATCCCGTTTTCGGCCTCCGACACAGGTTACAACAACAGCGCAGGCCAGTGCGCTTGGATACGGCATCAGCCGTAGAGGCAGTGTCGCCGGCACATTTTATGTGCACAACCTTGTCAAACAGCCAGCAAAAGATGCTTGGCTGAGTAACAGTCACTTGCTTTGAGCATGACTTTTTATAGCAGACAATACCCTCCATTTTAATGAGTAACTACTGTAACCAAACAAGAGCAACCGCAAGAATAAAACAAAACTGAAAAGTGAGCGTTTGAGAGAGAGCGTATGCCAAAGCAAGTGTGTGAGCGCGAGAGAGATTAGGCACACACACACGAAAAGCCGTGAGAGAGAGATTTGTTATATGTGTAGCTGCAGCGAAACTGCAAAAACAAATGCCAGCACTGAAATAGAAATAGGAAAAGAGAGCAATATTACTAAATATTAATTACGAACCAGTGGGTTAAAGAGGTATGCACTCGCAAAAGTGAACGACAAATTACACAGGTAAGAGATTTTAACTGGCCTTAAATAAGATAAAACTTCGTTGACATCAATTTTAAAAGAAGATACTTTAATGTGTATCGTACACAAAAAGAGGCAAAAGAGGCAAAAGCTAAGAAGCAGCGAAGGATGCCGTGGTCACCGAGAATATTGATGATAGATTCGCCTAGAGATTGCCTCTCGCGATGTCGATACTCGTGTAAGCTATCGAGTTCGATCACACTATTGTAAGTTGCTGAGAGTTACCACAGTACCCCCTCCTAGAGTACCAGTTGGGAAAGGTATCTCGCTGGGAGTATGACTCGTCGTCCAGATCTCGATAACTGCGTGGCAGGTTGAGCGATTTTCCTTTGTTCCTGTATTCGAGGTGGTTCCTCTTTGAAGATTATTGCTGGTTTAAGACGGTCGATAGAAACATAATTGTTCTTGTGCGACCTTTGAGAGTAAAGTATTTGTAGTGTTTCGCTATTTCGTCAAACGGACCCTCATAGTTAGGTTCTAACGGAGTTTAAACTCGATCCACTTTGACGAAGACGTGTTTGCATTGATTTAAATCGGGGTGAATAAACTCTTAAGGCGTGTGATGGTGCACTGGCTTAGTAGTTGGCAGCTGCGATATAGTTTTCCGAAGAGCCTCGGTGAACTCAGACTCGGTGCGATTTTCAGTGCTTGATGAAAAAAATCCGCCAGGAACTCGCAGTGTTGTGCCGTTCACCATTTCGGCTGGACTTAACCCGATGTTATCTTTGATCGTTGTGCGTAGTCCTAGTAGGATGAGGTGCAATGCAGTGCTCCAGTTGATTGGATCAGAACATTTTATAGCAGCTTTTAGATGTTTTTAGATGTTTAAAACCACAGATTTTAGAAAGCTCTTGGAACAGTGTGGACTCGAACTGCCGTCCCAAATCCGTTGTGATGTGGAGCGGGATTCCATAGAGTGGGAACCAGCGAGAAATCAGTGCACTGGCAACTGACTGTGCTGTGATATCATTTAAGGGAATCGCAGCCGGCCATCGTGAGAAGCGATCAATGCACGAAAGACAGTATGGATATCCGTTCGAAAAGGGCAGTGGACCAACGATAGATATATTGATGTGCTCGAAGCGAGCGTCGCAGGCGGCATACTCTCCAAGTGGTGATTTGGTGTGGCGCTGGACTTTAGCTTTTTGGAACGGTATACAAGAACGTACGATTTTGGCGACATCCTTTGCCATGCGAGGCCAAACGTAGTGCTTGCTAACCAATTTGTTCGTTGCCTTAACTCCTGGATGGCATAGCGAATGTAGGCCTTGGACTACCGTTGGGCGTAGGCACCTGGGCACAAACGGGCGTACCTGTTTATTGTTAACGTGACAATACAATTGTTTGTTTGAGCCTGGAATAAGCAATTTCGCTAGTGATATGGTATTTTCTGGGTCAGACTTAAGCAGAGATTTTAGTTCATCATCGCATTCCTGTTCTAGTGTCATCTCGACAAAATCTATGTGTTTGATGGCGTCGATGCGTGAGAGAAGGTCAGCGACGTTGTTTTTCTCTCCCGAGATGTGCTGAATGTTTGTGCTGAATTGGCTAATAACATCCAGTTTCCGGACGCGTCGTGGTGATGCTTTTTCACTATTTTGAATGAACGCGAACATCAGCGGCTTATGGTCGGTGAAGATTACAAAATTTCTGCCCTCCAGTGCGTACTTGAAATGCAGAATGGCCTGATAAATAGCGGCAAGCTCTCTATCGTAGGTGCTGTACTTCTTTTGCGCCGATTTAAATTTCTTGGAGAAGAAACCCAGTGGCTGTGTTTGTCCGTTGAAGATCTGATGTAACACGGCACCCATAGCGTCGTCCGATGCATCGGTGGTCAACGTTACTTGAGAATTTGGTGCCATGTAGTTCAGCAACGTAGCATTTGCGAGCTCGTTTTTACAGGCGTTGAACGCGTGATCGGCTTCTGTAGACCAGAGTATCGCAGTTTTGTCGTTTTTTTTATTACCTTAAATCAGTGTCTGGAGTATGTGTTGATTATCAGCAGCACGTGGGATAAACGGTCGATAGAAGTTGATCATACCCAGAAACTTTTTCAGATCCTTAGCGATAAGCGGTTTTTTAAAGTGACAAATGGCTTCCACATTAGATTCAGATGGTTTTAAACCGTGCTGGCTAATGTCATGACCCAGGAACGTGAGTTGAGACTTTCCGAACTGACACTTCTCGAAGTTCACGGTGAGTTGTGCCTTTCGGAGGCGGTCGAGAACTATGAGGAGGTGCGTCTTGTGCTGCGCTGCGGACTCTGATGCGATCGAAATGTCACCGATGTATGCGAAAGCAAAATCGACGCCCTGTATGACGTCATTTATGTTCCGCTGAAAATTCTGCGCTGCATTTCGCAAGCCGAACGTCATGAACAAAAATTCGAATAACCCAAAAGGCATGATAATGGCTGTTTTGGGAATATCTTGCGGCTCGACAGGAAACTGGTGATATGCTTTTTGCAGGTCGATTTTAGAAAATATATTCTTAGCGTATAGAATGCTCGTAACATCCAGTATGTACGGAATGGGATATCGATCTGGCTCTGTTACGTTGTTTAGAGCTCGGTAGTCTCCGCATGGACGCCATTCTCCGTTCGCTTTCTTTACCATGTGTAAAGGGCTTGACCAGTTGTTTTTTGAGGGACGACATATTCCTTTATCCAAAAGATTGGAAAACTCGCTCTGCGCTGCTTTGAGTTTGTCAGTGGGCGGGCCGTTTGTCGTGATAAAATGGGTTACTTTTGATGTTATTAGCAGCCTAATTGAATTCATCGTTGCGAGATCTCGATATTTGTGATCGTATCAAATCCGAGCTCTTTTATGCGGAGGCGTGCCACAGGTCGATTCGGATAGCATTGCTCGATCGATAAGTTTACGTCGCTTAATGTCAACGAGCAAGTCGAAGTATTGAAGAAAATCGGATCCAATGATAGCGCTATTGACGTTAGCTACCACGAAAGTCCAAACAAAATTTCACCTTAGTCCGAGTGATAATGTTATTCGTTTTTCTCCATAGGTTTGTATTTTTGAGCCATTGGCTGCGAAAAGAAGCTTTGGAGTGGGTATTGGTTTCGCATTTTTACAGGGTGGCAACACTTAAATGTCGGCGCCGGTGTCGATAAGGAATTTTATTAAGGAAAAGCTGTCGCTGATGCTGAGGCGGGCAATTGTGCAGTGGCCCTCTTCGAATTTGCGTTAGTTTACTGTTTGTGACGAAAAAGAGCATGGTTGCATTTCTTGGCGTCGCTACCGAATTTGCTGTGGTACCAATACATGCTTGAGGCTTGACCTGCGTCCTGGGTTGTGGCGCTGCTGCTGCGCCTTGTTGATGTGGACCGATTATTCTTACGAGAACTGTTTTTGATTAGGGCGTTTATCTGTTGCTCGATGCATTCTAAAAGGTCGTCAACATCAGTGTTGCGGGGTGGCAAAGACTTAGAACTGTAGTCAACTGTGCGTACATTATGAAAGTCGCCAACATCTACTACTTTATCAGCCAACTTAGCCAAGTCTGATAGGCTGGCTTCCGATACCTGCAAGATATTTTGCACTTGTGTTGGTAAGCGCTGCATCCAAAGTACTTTTAGGAAGCTTTCATTACTTTTATTTGCAGCGAGCGAGCTTAACTCATTAAGCAGTTGTGAAGGACGCTTATCACCAAGGTCGATCTCCGATATTAACTTCTGGATTTTCTTCTGTTCGCTTTCACAGAAGCGTTCCAGAATGCAAGATTTTAAATTCTCGTATTTGCCTACGCTTGGCTGGTTGACGACTGCGTCGGAAATTCGCGCCTAAACTGGTGCTTCGATTGATGCCAGAACTGTGTTGAACTTTGTGTCGTCAGAAGTTATTCCCGCCAAAATAAATTGGGCTTCGATTTGAGACAACCATAATTCGGGGTGCTCGGGCCAAAACGGTGATATTTTTACAGCCACGCGGTTGATTGAAGCGTCGGGAACACGAGCAACGGGATCGTGAAAAATGTCGGCGTCGTCTTCCATGGCGTCATTGGTTGCCAAAATTGGATCAGATTTTCGAGTGTATGTATATAGTGAATCACGTCGGGGTCACCAATTTAATATGTATCGTACACAGAAATGACTTCTAGTATTTATTCACGAATTTACATAGACTGAATTTATTAATTATACGAATTGGCGCGTGTAAGAGGCAAAAGCTAAGAAGCAGCGAAGGATGCCGTGGTCATCGAGAATAGTGATGATAGATTCGCCTAAAGAAGGCCTCTCGCGATCTCGATACTCATGTAAGCTATAGAGATCGATCACACTATTGTAAGCTGCTGAGAGTTGCCACAATACAAATAGAATAGACAAAAACAAAATTAAAAATGTTGACTCAATACCACCCTCGTGAGGACTTGAACCATGAACCTCCAAAAAAAAATTAGACTATGCAGTTCGCAACTGTAACCGCTTGGCCATTAGCTCATGTTTAATAAGATCGGCAAAGTTGCATTATGAGACTATTCATCTTGTCGTACAGGACAAAAACAAATTATTATTAGTGTCTCGTGTGTGTGTGTGTGTGTTGTGTGTGTAAGACAATACCAACTCACTCCCCTTAAAATTCTATTTAATCAAATAAATGCGTTTAAAATACTAAACTTAATATATTTTAAATACTTGAAAAAAACTAACATCCAAAAATATCATCCACTTGCATCAGGGTTGGGTAGGATTAGAACTCGTGCCTTCCGCTCGTCAGTTAGCGACCACATATTGCTATTCGGCAACCACGATAAAATTGCAATGATGATCAGTGCAATAATTTTGGAACATATAGTTGAAAAAAAGCTTGCCGCCGGAGTTAAACTTGGCTCTGAAAAATCTAACATAACAAAATAGACAAAAACACATGGTCATATGGCACTACTATTTATACACGCTACTCATAGAGTAGAAGGGTATTATAACTGTGTTCGAGCCGAAAATATATGTAACAGGCAGAAGGAGACATCTCCGACCCTATAAAGTATATATATTCTGAATCAGTATCAACAGCCGAGTCGATATAGCCATGTCCGTCTGTCCGTCCGTCCGTCTGTATGTCTGTCCGTCCGTGTGAACACCTGGATCTCAGCTATTAGAAGAGCTAGAGTTTTTAAATTTGGTGACAATATATGTTATTACTACAGGCTGATCAAGTTTATTTTGGATTTCAGCCACGCCGCCACCCGCCCCCATAAATCGAAAAAAATTGACTACAGCCGCAATATTAGGTCTACAGCAACAGTTTTATATATACGTTATAAATACTATCTTGCGGACGTATCGTTTATATTTCAGTAAGATTGGACTATAAATATGGAAGATATTAAGGAAATAGTAGTGCCATGTGACCACGTGTTTTTGTCTGTTTTATTATGTTAGATATGCAAGATCCAGGTTTAACTCCGGCGGCAAGCTTTTTAGGCCAGGGATTTTAAAAAAATATATGGTCTATTAGGTTTGTCGGAATGTGCGTAACAGGCAGAAGGAGATATGTGCGACCCCATAAAGTATATGTATTCTTACTCAGGATCACCAGCCGAGTCGATCTAGCCATGTCTGTCTGTCCGTCTGTCTGTCTGTTCGTCTGTATGAGCGTCTGATTCTCAGCTATTAAGAAAGCTTGAGACTCAAAATTTGGCATGAAGGTTTCTGTATAACCTAGGCAGTAAACATTGTTTTCAAATTTCGGGTACCACGCCCACCGCCCCCGTAAATCAGTAATTTGTGGTTATTAAGCAAAGTATTAAACTCATAATGTTCTGCTTCTGAACATAGCCTCTAAATAACAATCCGATCGGAGATATATCACAGAAGTTATTCAAGTCAACGTTTTCAGTACAAATGTTCGGTACGAGCAGCAGCCCGCGCGCTGCTTTAGGCAGGTAACGCCGACGTCGACGTCGCTTCATGTTGCTTTACTGTTTACGCGCGTGTATGTGTGTGTGTGAGCAAGTAAGCCATTTGTATTAAAATAAGTTTGGAAGAATTCTCTGTCAGAAGTCATGAGTGTGATTTCATGTTTGGTACGGATGTTAAAGGGTATTTCTGTCGAGCGCGCCCGTCTGTAGCCTTTTCATTATATTAAAATTTGTATAAATATAAATTTATATATATTTTTTGGTATATAAACGTAAACTGAAAATCCATGGCCTCTTACAGTCACAGCGTGACTGTAGCCATTCCGACTAGTTTTTTTTAATTATATGTACCAAAATTATTGCACTGATCATCATTGCAATTTTATCGTAGTTGTCGAATAGCTGCAGTGGCTGCGTGGATGTGGTCGCCGTCTGTCGAGACACAATAATAATTTGTTTTTGTCCTGTACGACAAGCTGAATGGTCTCGTAATGCAGCTTTGCCGATCTTATTAAACATGAGCTAATGGCAGAGCGGTTATAAATACAGACTGCGTAGTCTAAGTTTTTTGGATGTTCATGGTTTAATTCCTCACGAGGGTGGTGGTGTGGTGTGTTGAGCCAAATTTTTGAATTTTGTTTTTTTCTGTTCTATATTCAGTTTACGTTTATATACAAAAATATATATATAAATTTATATTTATATAAATTTTAATATAATGAAACAAAAACAAGTGCGCAAGGCTACAGACGGGCGCGCTCGATAGACATACACTTTAATATCCGTACCAAACATAAAAACACACTCATGACTTCTGACAGAGAATTCTTCCAAACTTATTATACCCTTGCAGAGCCTTAGCCAGAAGTTTGCAACGCACCTTAGGAGACATCTCCGACCCTATAAAGTATATATATTCTGAATCAGCATCACCAGAGGAGTCGGAAAATGGATGTCCGTCTGTCCGTCCGTCCGTCCGTCCGTCCGTCTGTTGCAACGCAAACTAGTCTCTCAGTTTTTGAGCTATCTTCATGAAACTTGGCACACAAGCTTCCTATTGCTGTAGGCTGTAAATAAGTCGGAACGAGCCAGATCGGACCGATATATCGTATAGCTGTCATTGAAACTATCGGCCGATTTTTGTTGTTTTTCAAGAGATTGCAACAAGATTTGGCAAATCTTATTCTTATTACTTATCTTAATGTGCTGTCAAAATTGTATCAAAATCGGACCACTATAACATATAGCTGCCATAGGAACAATCGGCTGAAATCAAACCTGCTTTATTTTTGGAAATACCGCACTTTATCAATACTTATTAATGTTACACAGTAACCCGCCCTTAGTGTTTCCATTTAAATATCTCAGACGTTTATATTATATAGCTGTTATAGGAACAATCAGTCAGTCCGTCTGTCTGTTGCAGCGCAAATTAGTCCCTCAGTTATTGAGCTATCTTCATGAAACTTTGCTCACAAGCTTCTTATTTCTGCCCTCTGTAAATATGTCGGAACGGGCCAGATCGGACTGATATATCGTATAGCTGTCATGGAGCCTATCGGCCGATTTTCGTTATATTTCAAGATATAGCTATCAGGCTTACCACATCCAAATCTAAGTGTGTCCCTAATAATAAAGTTCGAAATCGAACTTTTATAACTTATAACGATCCGTTGATCGGCCTAATGAAGGTTCATGTTGCAATTTTATGGAAATCTGAGTACTATTACATGTAGCTGTTAAACAAAAAATCATATAGCTGTTATTCAAACGCATTTTTGAAAGAGAACTTTCCAAATTTAGATTTTATGACCAACAGATCCTTTACAACACAAAGACATTCGACCAAATGCTGTTTTTTAAGAATTGTATACTGATATATGCAAAACAAAATATATCGGAAAACATAACATTCTTATATGAAACAGTTACAGTTGATAATGTAAGAAATATATACCAGTCCATAACATTTAAATACTTGCATACAATAGTCATAGTTGTTTATAGGAATCCAGCTTTTCCTATTACAAGGTTTCGAAATAAAATCAGAAATGATGTTGAGAGGCTAACGTCAGCTGAAAATAATACAAAATTGGGAGATTTTAACATTTGCCGATCAATAACCACTGATCAGCTCGAGTCTACTTTAAATAATAACAACAAAATGTGCCAACAACAAAACATTTAACTCAAATTGATTGGATATTTTGTGATAACACAGTAAGCGGTGCTGCCGCAATCACTTATCAAACTCCATATAGTCCCCATGACGGCGTGTTCCTTAGCTATAATCACTAATTTAATAATTTATTTTTAAATATTTAGTTAATTAATTTATGTTATTATTGTAAATAAAGAATATATGTGCAATGTTGTTTAATGTATTGTAAATATTCCTCCTCGAGGATTGCGACCTTGCCGTGGTGAGGAGGCTGAGTATTCGAAATTATAAGAGGTTGATATAATCGATGTACTGTTATAATTCTTCAATAAATACCACAGAAACCAGCAGCAATCCAAAGATATTTTATATTTTGTATAGCTGCAAGGGTATGAAACCTTCGGCAAGCCGAAGGTAGCCTTGCTTTCTTGTTTTAATACAAATGGCTTACTCGCTCACACACACACATACACGCGCGTAAACAGTAAAGCAACATGAATCGACGTCGACGTCGGCGTTACCTGCCTAAAGCAGCGCGCGGGCTGCTGCTCGTACCGAACATTTGTACTGAAAACGTTGACTTGAATAACTTCTGTGATATATCTCCGATCGGATTGTTATTTAGAGGCTATGTTCAGAAGCAGAACATTATGAGTTTAATACTTTGCTTAATAACCACAAATTACTGATTTACGGGGGCGGTAGGCGTGGTACCCAAAATTTTAAAACAACGTTTACTGCCTAGGTTATACAGAAACCTTCATGCCAAAGTTGGAGTCTCAAGCTTTCTTAATAGCTGAGAATCAGACGCTCATACAGACGAACAGACAGACAGACGCACAGACGGACAGACAGACATGGCTAGATCGACTCGGCTGGTGATCCTGAGTAAGAATACATATACTTTATGGGGTCGCACATATCTCCTTCTGCCTGTTACGCACATTTCGACAAACCTAATAGACCATGTATTTTTTTTAAATCCATGGCCTAAAAAGCTTGCCGCCGGAGTTGAAAATGGATTTTGCATATCTAACATAATAAAACAGACAAAAACACGTGGTCACATGGCACAACTGTTTCCTTAATATCTTCCATATTTATAGTCCAATCTTACTGAAATATAAACGAAAAGTCCGCACGATAGTATTTATAACGTATATATAAAACTATTGCTGTACACCTAATATTGCGGCTGTAATCAATTTTTTCGATTTATGGGGGCGGGTGGGGGCGTGGCTTAAATCAAAAATAAACTTGATCAGCCTGCAGTAATAACACATATTGTCACCAAATTTAAAAACTCTAGCTCTTCTAATAGCTGAGATCCAGGTGTTCACACGGACGGACAGACATACAGACGGACGGACGGACAGACGGACATGGCTATATCGACTCGGCTGTTGATACTGATTCAGAATATATATAGAGATGTCTCCTTCTGCCTGTTACATACATTTTCGGCTCGAACAAAGTTATAATACCCTTCTACTCTATGAGTAGCGGGTATAAAAAAACAAGTGGGTAAGGCTACAGTCGGACGCCCGACAGTAAGATACCCTTCTCCCAATTTTCTAAATCCGTTACAAACGTGTAACCACTTTTATAATTTCAAACAGAGAATTCTGCACAAATACTTCTAGTACATATAGCTTACTCGCTTGCACTCACACAGCAACGCTTGTAAAGAGTAAAGCGACACGACGCAACGTCGACGTCGGCGTCGACTGCTTTACGCAGCGCGCAAGCTGTTGCCCGTATCGAACATTTGTACTGAAAACGTTGACTTGAATAACTTCTGTGTTATTGGTCCGATCGGATTGTTATTTGGAGAATATGTTCATATTGCATTTAGCTTTATACGTACCAAAGCAGAAAGTTATGGGTTTAATACTTTGCTTAATAATCGCAAATAACCGATTTGCGGGGGCGGTGGGCGTGGCATTAAACATTTGATATAAACTTGATCTGCCTATTATTTATAGGAACCTTCATGCCAAATTTGGTATCTCTGGTTTTTTTAATAGCTGAGATCTGTTATCTCATACAGACGGACAGACGGACGGACAGACGGACATGTCTCAATCGACTCGGCTAGTGATCCTGAGCAAGAATATATATACTTTATGGGGTCTGCCACGGCTTCTTATGCCTGTTACATACATTTTGCACAAAGTTAGTATACCTTTTTTTTGACCACTTTCAATGGTCGAAGGGTATAATAACTATAATGTTTCCCTGTGTTAAAGGACTTTTATTAAGGGACTAAATCCATCTCTCCGGAACGCAGTCAAAGCCTCGAGACCAACAACCTTGGATGAACCCTTTGACATAGCAATTCGAGAGAGGTATGAATATTTACAGAAGAGGCGTCGATACCCAGAGCCCCATCGTAATAACCAAGATCAAAACCACCAGCAAAATAGAGGACAGCCTAGAGCCCTTCCCTATTCAACTGGAAACAGTTATGGAAGAGGTTATGGTTTGAACAGCGGGACCAGTAGGCAAAATAATTTCTCTAGGGCCATTATGGCTCCTAAGCCAGAGCCAACAGAGGCGACTTCTCGCCAATTAAGAAGCGAACAATTTTCTCACTCCCAACCAATACAAGTGTGTTTAACAATCAGGAAGCTTCATAAGAACAACCGGCACTTCACAATTTACGGCAATCGACGGAATTTGTCAGAATGCCATTCGGGTTGACAAATGCCCCAGCAACGTTTCAGAGGGTCATAAACAACGTTTTAGGTGACCTAAGAGGAAGATGTTGTTTGGTTTACCTCGACGATATAATCGTTTTCCGGTTCCCGTCAACAACACATTTCAGACCTTAAAGAAGTATTCTCTAAAATAGATAAAGCTAAATTTAAGTTACATTCTCAAAAATCAGAACTTTAAATGAAGGAAACCCAACCCGGACAAAATAGTCGCTATTAAGAAATTTCCTTGGGTTGGCCTGGGCCATATATGTACAGAGTAAAGTTTCTGACCGTGGACAACTTGGTGTCCACCAGAGCGATCTGGATTTTCCATACAAGTGCAAGTTGATACACAGCCTCCTTGCGGCGTCACCTGGGTAGCTATGCTATCATCCGCTAGGTAGTGAGCTAATGTGTACAGCGAGTCATCCGGACGCTAAACGGTTGTACGCAGGGCTTGGGACCCGCTACGTAAAAGAATACAACCAATGAAAACCAAAACATCAGCCTCGGATGAGATACCCCTAAATGTTGACGACCACCGAACGAAAAAGGACTATGATTTAAGGATATGCACCTGGAATGTCCGGATGTCCGGGAAGGTACCACTATCCAGTTGGCGGAAACCCTCAAGTCTGTCAAGGCTGACATTACCGCCATACAGGAAATGAGATGGACAGGACAAGGTTGCTTCAAAGCAGTAACCTGTGACATTTAATACTTTGCTTTATAATCGCAAATAACCGATTTACGGGGGCGGTGGGCGTGGCATTAAACATTTGATATAAACTTGATCTGCCTATTATTTATAGGAACCTTCATGCCAAATTTGGTATCTCTAGCTTTTTTAATAGCTGAGATCTGTTATCTCATAAAGACGGACAGACGGACGGACAGACGGACATGTCTCAATCGACTCGGCTAGTGATCCTGAGCAAGAATATATATACTTTATGGGGTCTGCCACGGCTTCTTATGCCTGTTACATACATTTTGCACAAAGTTAGTATACCTTTTTTTGACCACTTTCAATGGTCGAAGGGTATAATAACTATTATGTTTCCCTGTGTTAAAGGACTTTTATTAAGGGACTAAATCCATCTCTCCGGAACGCAGTCAAAGCCTCGAGACCAACAACCTTGGATGAACCCTTTGACATAGCAATTCGAGAGAGGTATGAATATTTACAGAAGAGGCGTCGATACCCAGAGCCCCATCGTAATAGCCAAGATCAAAACCACCAGCAAAATAGAGGACAGCCTAGAGCCCTTCCCTATTCAACTGGAAAAGAGTTATGGAAGAGGTTATGGTTTGAACAGCGGGACCAGTAGGCAAAATAATTTCTCTAGGGCCATTATGGCTCCTAAGCCAGAGCCAACAGAGGCGACTTCTCGCCAATTAAGAAGCGAACAATTTTCTCACTCCCAACCAATACAAGTGTGTTTAACAATCAGGAAGCTTCATAAGAACAACCGGCACTTCACAATTTAGAGGAAAATGAAATTTTTCAAGGACCACCCTCAGGAGATAGTTCTGTCTAAAAAATTATAAAGACAAACATGGATCGACCTTACCCTTCATTCTGATTAATTCGCCATTCGGCAGAAAACTGCACTTTCTAATTGATACAGGAGCATCTAACTCCTTTATCGACCCTAAATTTGTTCCACCCTCACAAAGAGAGACGCTCACTACAAAAACAGTAATTAAAACAGTATTGAGGGAAATACAAATCACAGAAAGCAGCATTCTCTGAGTTCCACATGAAAGGCACGTTTGTTTTGTTGTTACTTAAATTTCATAATTACTTTGATAAAAGAAAATATCAATTTTAAAAGCTTAATTATGCAAACGCCTACCTATCCAGATAGAGAAAAATAGAACAACTGATATTTTTAATATCGAAGCTGATTCGGGGAGAATGGTTCAGATACCAGTTAACTGCGAACAGGGACCATTCATTCCCAACTCTGTAAAATAAGCGGAAGATGTTTATATTCCCGAAAGTTGTATACAGCCGACAAATGCAATGCATGGATGGAAGTAGTTAACTACTCCAACCAAGACCAGACAATTTGTTTTGAAACACCATTAAACACAACTCAATTCATTCAAGATGATTTTATAGAATTAAATTTCCATTGGTGTGATGAAGATCCTCCGACCGATATGAAAAACAATGATAATTTTCACAAACGGGTGAAACTGAACATCTGCAAGATGAAAAGATAAGGCCTCTAAAACAACTGTGTTTTCAATTTCCTTTTCTTTTCCATGATTCATCTGACACATTGTCGTTTTCAAATACAAAAAAAAAACACAGAAAAGAAACTACAGACCATATACCCCTGTATAGTAAACCTTTTAGATACTCTTATCAGGAACAACTAGTAATAAGTGACCAAATCCAAAATATGTTATCCCAAAGGATCATTAGGGAAAGACACTCGCCATGGAGCGCACCTGTTTGGTTGGTTCCCAAAAATCTGAAATAGGGGAACAAAAATGGAGATTAGTGATCGACTACAGGAAATTAAATAAAAAGACCGTTAAAGATAGATACCCAATACCTAATATAAATGAGGTACTTGATAAAATTGGGAGGATATCATAAGATACAGATGGAACCAAAGGACATTCCAAGAACAGCCTGTACGGCAATGGACGGACGAATTTGTCAGAATGCCATTCGGGTTGACAAATGCCCCAGCAACGTTTCAGAGGGTCATAAACAACGTTTTAGGTGACCTAAGAGGAAGATGTTGTTTGGTTTACCTCGACGATATAATCGTTTTCCGGTTCCCGTCAACAACACATTTCAGACCTTAAAGAAGTATTCTCTAAAATAGATAAAGCTAAACTTAAGTTACATTCTCAAAAATCAGAACTTTAAATGAAGGAAACCCAACCCGGACAAAATAGTCGCTATTAAGAAATTTCCTTGGGTTGGCCTGGGCCATATATGTACAGAGTGAAGTTTCTGACCGTGGACAACTTGGTGTCCACCAGAGCGATCTGGATTTTCCATACAAGTGCAAGTTGATACACAGCCTCCTTGCGGCGTCACCTGGGTAGCTATGCTAGCATCCGCTAGGTAGTGAGCTAATGTGTACAGCGAGTCATCCGGACGCTAAACGGTTGTACGCAGGGCTTGGGACCCGCTACGTAAAAGAATACAACCAATGAAAACCAAAACATCAGCCTCGGATGAGATACCCCTAAATGTTGACGACCACCGAACGAAAAAGGACTATGATTTAAGGATATGCACCTGGAATGTCCGGATGTCCGGGAAGGTGCCACTATCCAGTTGGCGGAAACCCTCAAGTCTGTCAAGGCTGACATTACCGCCATACAGGAAATGAGATGGACAGGACAAGGTTGCTTCAAAGCAGTAACCTGTGACATTTACTACTGCTGCCATGCGGAGAGGCGCGAATTCGGATGCGGATTTGTAGTTAGCCATAGACTTCGCCACCATGTCTCTAGATTCACTCCTGTGAGTGAAAGGCTAGCTACAATCCGTATCAAGGCTAAATTCTTGAACATCAGCCTAATTTGTGCGCACGCCCCGACGGAAGAAAAGGATGATGCCATTAAGGGTGCGTTCTACACGAGACTCGAGGACGCATATGACCATTGCCCAGCCCACAAAGTGAAGATTATCACGTTGTGATCGACGGAAGGCATGCCTCAAATGTGCTGGACGTTCGTACGTTTCGCGGAGTGAACATTGACTCCGACCACTATCTTGTTGCAGCCAAGTCTGCATGCGACTCTGCAATGCAAAAAACGGACACCTCAGCACACAGCGAAAGCTGGACGTCGCTAAGCTGCCATCACAAAGGGCAGTCGAGGCCTTCTCCACTTACCTCTCGGAATTGCTCCACCAGCCTGAATCTTTACCCGAAGACGCAGACGGATACTGGGCACACATATCCCACTCCATGCGCACCGCCGCAGTTGAAACTATTGGGTTTAAGAGATTGACACCACGAAACCAATAGTTCGACGAGGAGTGTCGCAATGCACACGCTGCGAAGAACGCGGCCTATAGAAAAACGCTTCAGACCGCCGCAACGCGGGCAACGCGAGACGGTTATCGAAAGAAGAGGAGGGAAGAGAAGCGTCTTTTCAGACGGAAGAAACGGGAGCAGGATAGACGCGAGTGTGAGGAAATCGAGATGTCTCGAGGCATGAACGATGCCCGGAAATTCTACCAACGGGTCAATCGCATGACCCAAGGTTTTAAAACCGGTGCATTGAATTGCCGAGATGGGGATGGAAACCTGGTTACGGATACGCAGGATAAGTTGCGAATATGGAGAGAGCATTTCGCCAAGTTGCTCAATGGCAACAACATCGCTGGAGAAGACACACTGATGACACCAGCGACAACGTGGATATTTCACCACCTAGCCATGACGAGGTCCGAGACGCAATAATGCGACTCAAAAACAACAAAGCAGCCGGAGAGGATGGCTTACCTGCGGAATTGTTTAAGGCCGGCAGCAGCGAGCTGATAGGGTGCATGCATCAGCCCCTTTGCAAAATATGGCTAAGGGAAGGCATGCCCAACGATTGGAATCTCAGTGTCCTTTGTCCTGTCCTTAAGAAGGGTGACCTTACGATTTGTGCCAATTACCGGGGAATCAGTCTCATCCCCATCTCATAAAAGGTCCTAGCAAGCGTAATCTGCGAAAGACTAAAGCCGTATGCCAACACACTGATTGGACCTTATCAGTGCGGCTTTAGAACTGGTAAATCCACCATAGACCAGATCTTTGCATTACGCCAAATCCTGGAGAAGACCATCTCTTTGTCGACTATAAGGCTGATTTCGATAGCCCGATAAGAGATCGCCTATTTGCCACCATGTCTGAGTTCGGTATTCCTGCAAAGCTGATTCGGCTGTGCAGAATGACGTTGAGCAGCACTACAAGCTCCGTCAAGGTTTCAGACAAGGCGATCCCCTATTGTGCAACCTCTTCAACCTGGTGATGGAAGGGGTGCTGCGAAATGCTGAGGTGCATCGAAATGGCACTATTTTTTATAAAAGTGTCCAACTGCTTGCATACGCCGATGATATCGACATCATTGGACGTTGCAAGCGAGATGTTACAGCAGCATTTTCCGCGATCGAAAAGGAGTCAGCAAAAGTGGGTTTGGAGGTAAACGATGGTAAAACCAAGTATATGCTGTCCAGTAGCAAGGAATCCCAGCGCCTAGGATCCCAAGTAGATGCTGGCAGCTATACCTTTGAAGTTGTCAAGGATTTTATATACCTTGGTACCGCCATCAACTCAAGCAACAACATCAGCATGGAGATCAAGCGGAGAATCACATCTGCCAACTGGTGTTACTATGGGCTCAGTAAGCAGATGTGTAGCAGAGCTCTCTCTCGACCGACAAAACTGACACTCTACAAGACGCTCATCCTACCCGTGCTCTTATATAGCGCAGAAGCATGGGTACTATCACAAACGGATCCAGCAGCACTTGGAGTGTTCGAAAGAAAAATTCTCTGTAAGATCTTTGGTCCTGTTCGCACCGGGAACGACTTTCGCATTCGAATGAACCACGAACTGTATGAGCTCTACGGCGACATTGACGTAGTCCGGCTCATTACAATACAACGTATGCGCTGGCTCGGGCATGTTGTGCGTATGGACGAAGAAGCTCCAGTAAAAAAGGTGTTCGAGTCAAGAGTCGACGTTGGACTGCGAAGGGGACGACCACGGCTCCGATAGATGGACCAAGTGGAGGAGGACCTGGCGCGAGACGCTGAGGTCGGCCGTAACCCAATGACGGGTTGTAATGGCCATTCAAGAAGAAGAAGAAGAAGAAATTTCCTTTGCCACGCTCTAAACGAGAAATTAAATCCTTCTTAGGACTACTCGGCTATTATAGAAAATTTTTCAAAGATATGACCAGAACTACTAAGCTACTTACAGCTCAATTGAAAGGAGACTGAAAATCAGTTACAATAGATCAAGAATATGTCGATACCTTCGAGAAATGCAACGATCCCCTACTTCAATACCCAGATTTTTCTAAGAGATTTATTTTATCGATGGACGCAAGTAATGTTGCGCTTGGAGCTGTGTTGTCGCAAGGCCCATTGGGTTCAGACAAACAAGTTTTGCTAGTAGAACGTTGTCTAATACAGAACGTAATTATGCCACTGTCGAGAAGGAAATGCTAGCAATAATATGGGCAGTTAAATATTTCCCCCCTTACTTATTTGAGAGAAACTTTGTAGTAATTACAGACCACAAGCCGCTGACATGGCTCATGAGTTTTATGAAACCAACATATAAAATAGTAAGATGGAGAATGCAACTGTTAGAATACGGCTACGAAGTTTTGCATTAGAAAGATTCTCAGAATTTGGTGGCATATGCATTAAGCAGAGTAGTGGTCGACGTTAACATGAACGATAGTAACTCACTCGGCACTCGGCTTCCGAAAATTTAGATGACCACATCTATATTTCGGAAAAACCTATAAACGACTTTAACTACCAGTTAGTATTTAAGTATGATCTTCCTTCACAAAGTATAAAGTATATTTAAACGAAAAAGTAGACATACAATTTGCGAATTAGCTTTCAACGAAGAAAAAACAACTCCAATTTTGAAGAAATACTTCAAACCCAACAAAACCACCGCGGTTTTCGCACCCGAGATTCAGGAAAGCTATAAAAAATTCTTTGCAAACAGTAAGATATACAACGTTTAAAGATACACTAACTTTTTAACGGACCATTTAGAAGCAAAAGACCAAGAATTTCAAATAGATAAATATCACAGAAGTAACAACCATAGAGGTATTGACGAAACTGTAGCCCACTTAAAAAGACAGTTTTACTTTCCAAACATGAAAACAAAAATTTTCCGCACCATTAAAAATTGCGATATTTGTCAAACATCAAACACCCTCCTTAGGTTAAATTCCAACTAACGGAAACACTTACATTTCCCTTAGCCATACTCCACACTGATTTATACACAATTAATGAAATATATGTCGTCACAATTATCGATAAATTTTCGAGATTCTCTTGTGGGTACACAATTCCTGCAAGAGACGCAGTCAATGTATTAGGTACTATTAGGCGCTTAATTGTAGCCTATGGTATACCCAAGAAGATTGTGTACGATCAGGGTGCTGAATTAAAACCTTTTCAAAGATTTCTGTCAGCAATATAATATAAAACGACATGTTACATCTTTAACAATCTTCTAGTAATTCTCCAGTCGAAAGACTGCATTCTACGATAACTGAAGCATATCGTATCATTGTGGAAGAAAAGAAAAGAAAGAAATTACAGATAGATCATGAGGAAGTCCTAGCTGAAGCATTTATTATTAATAATGCATTTCACTCGGCAACTAAATTAACTCCCTATGAGCTATTTACGGGTTTAACACACGTTTTAACAAACTGAACGACTTTCAGAGAATTATTTACCCTAAAGCAAAAGGCTAAGTACAACAGAATAAATGAATATGAAAAATTGAAAAAGGAAAGAAAAGACCATAGAGTAGACCATAAGAGTAGAGACTCAAGATGTAGTATTTCGAAAATAAAATAGGCGAAACAAATTAACTCCTAGATTTTCTAAACAAACTGTATTTACGGATTTGCTTAATAATCGTAAATTACCAATTTGCGGGGGCGGTTGGCGTGGAATTAAACATTTGACATAAACTTCATCTGCCCCGAATATATAGGAACCTTCATACCAAATTTGGTGTCTTTAGCTTTTTTAATAGCTGAGATCTGTTGTCTCAAATAAACGGACGGAAAGACGAACAGACAGACGGACATGTCTCAATCGACTCGGCTAGTGATCCTGTGCAAGAATATATATACTTTATGGGGTCTGCCACGCCTCCTTATGCCTGTTACATACATTTTGTTCAAAGTTAGTATACCCTTTTTTGACCATTTATCTAAAGCTAACCCAAAATTTAGTTGATAAACAATCAAATGACGAAAACAAAAAAATAGAAATCTTACAATACATAACAAGAATAAATGCAAATATTGATTCAACTATGTTACAGTTAAGTAATATTGCAGAGAGTTTATTATTATCCAAACTTAAAATATTTCCGAAATTTATATTGAATATCGAAGAAATTGATTGAGTAATAGATATCTTGCAAAAGCAATATTTTGTAATAAACAATGAAGGAAATAATGCAAGACAAAGACATTATATTTACCATCAAAATACCAATATTAACATCAGACACTTATCAATTAATTAGACTTATTCACTTACCTATTAACAACACTCAATTCATTCTAGCACCCAACTATGTAGCTAGTTAGAAGGTACAAACACTGTATTTCACTGAATCTTGTAATAGAGCAAAATTCGATACCCCCAATCAATATTGCATCAAAAAGATACTGTCGAATCACACGGCAACATGGAAGGTGATAGAGACTAGAAGGAGGGGAGAAATTTTCGAACCACAAAAAGGCCACATCTTCATCTGGTGGTGAATTCCGATTGCGAGGAAGAGTTAATAGTTCCCCTATCATAAACTATAGTAACTGTTCAGTTATTCTGGATGGGCGAACGTTCGACAATACCCTTATGAGTATAGAGGACGTAGTAAACATTACGGTCCCGGAGTTTCCAAACATCCTTACTAGCCTGTCACGAAGCAATTTTAACCTGGACAGATTAATCATGGAAGACGTAAATACGGATTTTCAAATATTGAACACTCAAAAGCTGGGACTCATTATACGCATGTTTGAGCATGGCCATCCTCATTGGAATTGTAGCCCTTGTCTGCACCAAGAGAAGGACGATCTTCATTCCCGCCGTTACACCCATCATACCAGAGAGAACCATTCCTTTGTTATGGCCCTTTCTTCAAGCTCGGGAGGGAGGAGTTAACACAGCATCTTATTTTGCTTGCAATCAATCGGTGTTTGCCAAATTTTGTATCTCTTACCTGTGTAATTTGTCGTTCACTTTTGCGAGTGCATACCTCTTTAACCCACTGGTTCGTAATTAATATTTAGTAATAATATTTGTTTACTGCCGCTTTAATCTACTTCGACTCTTTTTTTCGGCGCCTCTGTTTTCATTGTGCTCTCTTTTCCTATTTCTATTTCAGTGCTGGCATTTGTTTTTGCAGTTTCGCTGCAGCTACACATATAACAAATCTCTCTCTCAGGGCTTTTCGTGTGTGTGTGAATAATTTCTCTCTCGCGCTCACACACTTGCTTTGGCATACGCTCTCTCTCAAACGCTCACTTTTCAGTTTTGTTTTGTTCTTGCGGTTGCTCTTGTTTGGTTACAGTAGCCACTCATTAAAATGGAGGGTATTGTCTGCTATAAAAAGTCATGCTCAAAGCAAGTGACTGTTACTCAGCCAAGCATCTTTTGCTGGCTGTTTGACAAGGTTGTGCACATAAAATGTGCCGGCGACACTGCCTCTACGGCTGATGCCGTATCCAAGCGCACTGGGCTGCGCTGTTGTTGTAACCTGTGTCGGGAGGCCGAAAACGGGATGATTACGTTTATGCGGCAGACAAATTCAGGGTTTCGTGAACTTTTTGACAGTTTTGTCGTTCAGTTCAGTGCGTTAGACACCTCATTTAATAGCCTAAAACTATTAAATGAGTCGCCCAAACGCAAGAAATCTGCTCATGTGGCGAAGTCTTTGCCAGCTGCCATTCCGTCTCCTTTCATTGGCGTCATGAACAAAAATTCGAATAACCCAAAAGGCGTGATAATGGCTGTTTTAGGAATATCTTGCGGCTCGACAGGAAGCTGGTGATATTCTTTTTGCAGGTCGATTTTAGAAAATATATTCTTAGCGTATAGAATGCTCGTAACATCCAGTATGTACGGAATGGGATATCGATCAGGCACTGTTACGTTGTTTAGAGCTCGGTAGTCTCCGCATGGACGCCATTCTCCGTTCGCTTTCTTTACCATGTGTAAAGGGCTTGACCAGTTGTTTTTTGAGGGACGACATATTCCTTTATCCAAAAGATAGGAAAACTCGCTCTGTGCTGCTTTGAGTTTGTCAGTGGGCGGGCCGTTTGTCGTGATAAAATGGGTTACTTTTGATGTTATTAGCAGCCTATTTGAATTGATCGTTGCGAGATCTCGATATTCGTGAAGTAGGTTGGCGTATTGGCTGCACGCATCGTATCAAATCCGAGCTCTTTTATGCGGAGGCGTGCCACAGGTCGATTCGGATAGCATTGCTCGATTGATAAGTTTACGTCGCTTAATGTCAACGAGCAAGTCGAAGTATTGAAGAAAATCGGATGCAATGATAGCGCTATTGACGTTAGCTACCACGAAAGTCCAAACAAAATTTCACCTTAGTCCGAGTGATAATGTTATTCGTTTTTCTCCATAGGTTTGTATTTTTGAGCCATTGGCTGCGAAAAGAAGCTTTGGAGTGGGTATTGGTTTCGCATTTTTACAGGGTGGCAACACTTAAATGTCGGCGCCGGTGTCGATAAGGAATTTTATTAAGGAAAAGATGTCGCTGATGCTGAGGCGGGCAATTGTGCAGTGGCCCTCTTCGAATTTGCGTTAGTTTACTGTTTGTGACGAAAAAGAGCATGGTTGCATTTCTTGGCGTCGCTACCGAATTTGCTGTGGTACCAATACATGCTTGAGGCTTGACCTGCGTCCTGGGTTGTGGCGCTGCTGCTGCGCCTTGTTGATGTGGACCGATTATTCTTACGAGAACTGTTTTTGATTAGGGCGTTTATCTGTTGCTCGATGCATTCTAAAAGGTCGTCAACATCAGTGTTGCGGGGTGGCAAAGACTTAGAACTGTAGTCAACTGTGCGTACATTATGAAAGTCGCCAACATCTACTACTTTATCAGCCAACTTAGCCAAGTCTGATAGGCTGGCTTCCGATACCTGCAAGATATTTTGCACTTGTGTTGGTAAGCGCTGCATCCAAAGTACTTTTAGGAAGCTTTCATTACTTTTATTTGCAGCGAGCGAGCTTAACTCATTAAGCAGTTGTGAAGGACGCTTATCACCAAGGTCGATCTCCGATATTAACTTCTGGATTTTCTTCTGTTCGCTTTCACAGAAGCGTTCCAGAATGCAAGATTTTAAATTCTCGTATTTGCCTACGCTTGGCTGGTTGACGACTGCGTCGGAAATTCGCGCCTAAACTGGTGCTTCGATTGATGCCAGAACTGTGTTGAACTTTGTGTCGTCAGAAGTTATTCCCGCCAAAATAAATTGGGCTTCGATTTGAGACAACCATAATTCGGGGTGCTCGGGCCAAAACGGTGATATTTTTTACAGCCACGCGGTTGATTGAAGCGTCGGGAACACGAGCAACGGGATCGTGAAAAATGTCGGCGTCGTCTTCCATGGCGTCATTGGTTGCCAAAATTGGATCAGATTTTCGAGTGTATGTATATAGTGAATCACGTCGGGGTCACCAATTTAATATGTATCGTACACAGAAATGAGTTCTAGTATTTATTCACGAATTTACATAGACTGAATTTATTAATTATACGAATTGGCGCGTGTAAGAGGCAAAAGCTAAGAAGCAGCGAAGGATGCCGTGGTCATCGAGAATAGTGATGATAGATTCGCCTAAAAAAGGTCTCTCGCGATCTCGATACTCATGTAAGCTATAGAGATCGATCACACTATTGTAAGCTGCTGAGAGTTGCCACATTAGCTCATGTTTAATAAGATCGGCAAAGTTGCATTATGAGACTATTCATCTTGTCGTACAGGACAAAAACAAAATTATTATTAGTGTCTCGTGTATGTGTGTGTGTGTTGTGTGTGTAAGACAATACCAACTCACTCCCCTTAAAATTCTATTTAATCAAATAAATGCGTTTAAAATACTAAACTTAATATATTTTAAATACTTGAAAATAACTAACATCCAAAAATATCATCCACTTGCATCGGGGTTGGGTAGGATTAGAACTCGTGCCTTCCGCTCGTCAGTTAGCGACCACATATTGCTATTCGGCAACCACGATAAAATTGCAATGATGATCAGTGCAATAATTTTGGAACATATAGTTGAAAAAAAAGCTTGCCGCCGGAGTTAAACTTGGCTCTGAAAAATCTAACATAACAAAATAGACAAAAACACATGGTCATATGGCACTACTATTTATACACGCTACTCATAGAGTAGAAGGGTATTATAACTGTGTTCGAGCCGAAAATATATGTAACAGGCAGAAGGAGACATCTCCGACCCTATAAAGTATATATATTCTGAATCAGTATCAACAGCCGAGTCGATATAGCCATGTCCGTCTGTCCGTCCGTCCGTCCGTCTGTATGTCTGTCCGTCCGTGTGAACACCTGGATCTCAGCTATTAGAAGAGCTAGAGTTTTTAAATTTGGTGACAATATGTGTTATTACTACAGGCTGATCAAGTTTATTTTGGATTTCAGCCACGCCGCCACCCGCCCCCATAAATCGAAAAAAATTGACTACAGCCGCAATATTAGGTCTACAGCAACAGTTTTATATATACGTTATAAATACTATCTTGCGGACGTTTCGTTTATATTTCAGTAAGATTGGACTATAAATATGGAAGATATTAAGGAAATAGTAGTGCCATGTGACCACGTGTTTTTGTCTGTTTTATTATGTTAGATATGCAAGATCCAGGTTCAACTCTGGCGGCAAGCTTTTTAGGCCATGGATTTTAAAAAAATACATGGTCTATTAGGTTTGTCGGAATGTGGGTAACAGGCAGAAGGAGATATGTGCGACCCCATAAAGTATATGTATTCTTACTCAGGATCACCAGCCGAGTCGATCTAGCCATGTCTGTCTGTCCGTCTGTCTGTCTGTTCGTCTGTATGAGCGTCTGATTCTCAGCTATTAAGAAAGCTTGAGACTCAAAATTTGGCATGAAGGTTTCTGTATAACCTAGGCAGTAAACGTTGTTTTCAAATTTTGGGTACCACGCCCACCGCCCCCGTAAATCAGTAATTTGTGGTTATTAAGCAAAGCATTAAACTCATAACGTTCTGCTTCGGTATACATAAAGCGGAATACAATATGAACATAGCCTCTAAATTACAATCCGATCGGAGATATATCACAGAAGTTATTCAAGTCAACGTTTTCAGTACAAATGTTCGGTACAAGCAGCAGCCCGCGCGCTGCTTTAGGCAGTTAACGCCGACGTCGACGTCGCTTCATGTTGCTTTACAGTTTACTCGCGTGTATGTGTGTGTGTGAGCGAGTAAGCCATTTGTATTAAAATAAGTTTGGAAGAATTCTCTGTCAGAAGTCATGAGTGTGTTTTCATGTTTGGTACGGATGTTAAAGGGTATGTCTGTCGAGCGCGCCCGTCTGTAGCCTTGCGCACTTGTTTTTGTTTCATTATATTAAAATTTGTATAAATATAAATTTATATATAGATTTTTTTGGTATACACATTTATATATAAATATAAACGAAACGTCCGCAAGATAGTATTTATAACGTATATATAAAACTGTTGCTGTACACCTAATATTGCGCCTGTAATCAATTTTTTCGATTTATGGGGGCGGGTGGGGGCGTGGCTTAAATCCAAAATAAACTTGATCAGCCTGCAGTAATAACACATATTGTCACCAAATTTAAAAACTCTAGCTCTTCTAATAGCTGAGATCCAGGTGTTCACACGGACGGACAGACATACAGACGGACGGACGGACAGACGGACATGGCTATATCGACTCGGCTGTTGATAGTGATTCAGAATATATATACTTTATAGGGTCGGAGATGTCTCCTTCTGCCTGTTACATACATTTTCGGCTCGAACAAAGTTATAATACCCTTCTACTCTATGAGTAGCGGGTATAAAAAAACAAGTGGGTAAGGCTACAGTCGGGCGCCCGACAGTAAGATACCCTTCTCCCAATTTTCCAAATCCGTTACAAACGTGTAACCATTTTCATAATTTCAAACAGAGAATTCTGCCCAAATACTTCTAGTACATATAGCTTACTCGCTTGCACTCACACAGCAACGCTCGTAAAGAGTAAAGCGACACGACGCAACGTCGACGTCGGCGTCGACTGCTCTAAGCATGAATAACTTCTGTGTCCGATCGGATTGTAATTTGGAGAATATGTTCATATTGCATTTAGCTTTATACGTACCAAAGCAGAACGTTATGGGATTAATACTTTGCTTAATAATCGCAAATAACCGATTTACGGGGGCGGTGGGCGTGGCATTAAACATTTCATATAAACTTGATCTGCCTATTATTTATAGGAACCTTCATGCCAAATTTGGTATCTCTAGCTTTTTTAATAGCTGAGATCTGTTATCTCATACAGACGGACAGACGGACGGACAGACGGACATGTCTCAATCGACTTGGCTAGTGATCCTGAGCAAGAATGTATATACTTTATAGGGTCTGTCACGGCTTCTTATGCCTGTTACATACATTTTGCACAAAGATAGTATACAATTTTTGACCATTTTCAATGGTCGAAGGGTATAATAACTATTATGTTTCTCTGTGTTAAAGGACTTTTATTAAGGGACTAAATCCATCTCTCCGGAACGCAGTCAAAGCCTCGAGACCAACAACCTTGGACGAACACTTTGACATAGCTATTCGAGAGAGGTATGAATATTTACAGGAGAGGCGTCGATACCCAGAGCCCCATCGTAATAACCAAGATCAAAACCACCAGCAAAATAGAGGGCAGCCTAGAGCCCTTCCCTATTCAACTGGAAACAGTTATGGAAGAGGTTATGGTTCGAACAGCGGGACCAGTAGGCAAAATAATTTCTCTAGGGCCATTATGGCTCCTAAGCCAGAGCCAACAGAGGCGACTTCTCGCCAATTAAGAGGCGACCAATTTTCTCACGCCCAACCAATACAAGTGTGTTTAACAATCAGGAAGCTTCATAAGAACAACCGGCACTTCACAATTTAGAGGAAAATGAAATTTTTCAAAGACCACCCTCAGGAGATAGTTCTGTCTAAACAATTATAAAGACAAACATGGATCGACCTTACCCTTCATTCTGATTAATTCGCCATTCGGCAGAAAACTGCACTTTCTAATTGATACAGGAGCATCTAACTCCTTTATCGACCCTAAATTTGTTCCACCGTCACAAAGAGAGACGCTCACTACAAAAACAGTAATTAAAACAGTATTGAGGGAAATACAAATCACAGAAAAGGTCACTTATCCAGCATTCTCTGAGTTCCATATGAAAGGCACGTTTGTTTTGTTGTTACTTAAATTTCATAATTACTTTGATAAAAGAAAATATCAATTTTAAAAGCTTAATCATGCAAACGTCTACCTATCCAGATAGAGCAAAATAGAACAACTGATATTTTTAATATCGAAGCTGATTCGGGGAGAATTGTTCAGATACCAGTTAACTGCGAACAGGGACCATTCATTCCCAACTCTGTAAAATAAGCGGAAGATGTTTATATTCCCGGAAGTTGTATACAGCCGACAAATGCAATGCATGGATGGAAGTAGTTAACTACTCCAACCAAGACCAGACAATTTGTTTTGACACACCATTAAACACAACTCAATTCATTCAAGATGATTTTATAGAATTAAATTTTCATTGGTGTGATGAAGATCCTCCGACCGATATGAAAAACAATGATAATTATCACAAACGGGTGAAACTGAACATCTTTAAGATGAAAAGATAAGAGGCCTTACAACTGTGTTTTCAATTTCCTTTTCTTTTCCATGATTCATCTGACACATTGTCGTTTTCAAATACAAATAAACACAGAAAAGAAACTACAGACCATATACCCCTGTATAGTAAACCTTTTAGATACTCTTATCAGGAACAACTAGTAATAAGTGACCAAATCCAAAATATGTTATCCCAAAGGATCATTAGGGAAAGTCACTCGCCATGGAGCGCACCTGTTTGGTTGGTTCCCAAGAAATCTGAAATAGGGGAACAAAAATGGAGATTAGTGATCGACTACAGGAAATTAAATGAAAAGACCGTCAAAGATAGATACCCAATACCTAATATAAATGAGGTACTTGATAAAATTGGGAGAGCTAGATATTTTTCGACACTAGACTTGGCTAGTGGCTATCATCAGATACAGATGGAACCAAAGGACATACCAAAAACAGCCTGTACGACAATGGACGGACACCAAGAATTTGTCAGAATGCCATTCGGGTTGACAAATGCCCCACAAATACCTCGACGATATAATAATTTTCCGGTTCGCGTCAACAACACATTTCACACCTTAAAGAAGTATTCTCTAAAATGGATAAAGCTAAACTTAAGTTACATTCTCAAAAATCAAAACTTTAAATGAAGGAACCCCAACCCGGACAAAATAGTCGCTATTAAGAAATTTCCTTGGGTTGGCCTGGGCCATATATGTACAGAGTAAAGTTTTTGACCGTGGACAACTTGGTGTCCACCAGAGCGATCTCTGGATTTTCCATACAAGTGCAAGTTGATACACAGCCTCCTTGCGGCGTCACCTGGGTAGCTATGCTAGCATCCGCTAGGTAGTGAGCTAATGTGTACAGCGAGTCATCCGGACGCTAAACGGTTGTACGCAGGGTTTGGGACCCGCTACGTAAAAGAATAGAACCAATGAAAACCAAAACATCAGCCTCGGATGAGATACCCCTAAATGTTGACGACCACCGAACGAAAAAGGACTATGATTTAAGGATATGCACCTGGAATGTCCGGATGTCCGGGAACGTGCAACTATCCAGTTGGCGGAAACCCTCAAGTCAGTCAAGGCTGACATTACCGCCATACAGGAAAGGAGATGGACAGGACAAGGTTGCTTCAAAGCAGTAACCTGTGACATTTACTACTGCTGCCATGCGGAGAGGCGCGAATTCGGATGCGGATTTGTAGTTAGCCATAGACTTCGCCACCATGTCTCTAGATTCACTCCTGTGAGTGAAAGGCTAGCTACAATCCGTATCAAGGCTAAATTCTTGAACATCAGCCTAATTTGTGCGCATGCCCCGACGGAAGAAAAGGATGATGCCGTTAAGGATGCGTTCTACACGAGACTCGAGGACGCATATGACCATTGCCCAGCCCACGAAGTGAAGATTATCACGTTGTGATCGACGGAAGGCATGCCTCAAATGTGCTGGACGTTCGTACGTTTCGCGGAGTGAACATTGACTCCGACCACTATCTTGTTGCAGCCAAGATACGCATGCGACTCTGCAATGCAAAAAACGGACACCTCAGCACACAGCGAAAGCTGGACGTCGCAAAGCTGCGATCACAACGGGCAGTCGAAGCCTTCTCCACTTACCTCTCGGAATTGCTCCACCAGCCTGAATCTTTACCCGAAGACGCAGACGGATACTGGGCACACATCCCACTCCATGCGCACCGCCGCAGTTGAAACCATTGGGTTTAAGAGATTGACACCACGAAACCAATGGTTCGACGAGGAGTGTCGCAATGCACACGCTGCGAAGAACGCGGCCTATAGAAAAACGCTTCAGACCGCCGCAACGCGGGCAACGCGAGACGGTTATCGAAAGAAGAGGAGGGAAGAGAAGCGTCTTTTCAGACGGAAGAAACGGGAGCAGGATAGACGCGAGTGTGAGGAAATCGAGATGTCTCGAGGCATGAACGATGCCCGGAAATTCTACCAACGGGTCAATCGCATGACCCAAGGTTTTAAAACCGGTGCATTGAATTGCCGAAATGGGGATGGAAACCTGGTTACGGATACGCAGGATAAGTTGCGAATATGGAGAGAGCATTTCGCCAAGTTGCTCAATGGCAACAACATCGCTGGAGAAGACACACTGATGACACCAATCAGCGACAACGTGGATATTTCACCACTTAGCCATGACGAGGTCCGAGACGCAATAATGCGACTCAAAAACAACAAAGCAGCCGGAGCGGATGGCTTACCTGCGGAATTGTTTAAGGCCGGCAGCAGCGAGCTGATAGGGTGCATGCATCAGCCCCTTTGCAAAATATGGCTAAGGGAAGGCATGCCCAACGATTGGAATCTCAGTGTCCTTTGTCCTGTCCTTAAGAAGGGTGACCCGACGATTTGTGCCAATTACCGGGGAATCAGTCTCATCGCCATCTCATAAAAGGTCCTAGCAAGCGTAGTCTGCGAAAAACTAAAGCCGTATGCCAACACACTGATTGGACCTTATCAGTGCGGCTTTAGAACTGGTAAATCCACCATAGACCAGATCTTTGCATTACGCCAAATCCTGAAGAAGACCCACGAGAAACAGGTCGACACACACCATCTCTTTGTCGACTATAAGGCTGCTTTCGATAGCCCGATAAGAGATCGCCTATTTGCCACCATGTCTGAGTTCGGTATTCCTGCGAAGCTGATTCGGCTGTGCAGAATGACGTTGATCAGCACTACAAGCTCCGTCAAGGTTTCAGACAAGGCGATCCCCTATCGTGCAACCTCTTCAACCTGGTGATGGAAGGGGTGCTGCGAAATGCTGAGGTGCATCGAAATGGCACTATTTATTATAAAAGTGTCCAACTGCTTACATACGCCGATGATATCGACATCATTGGACGTTGCAAGCGAGATGTTACAGCAGCATTTTCCGCGATCGAAAAGGAGTCAGCAAAAGTGGGTTTGGAGGTAAACGATGGTAAAACCAAGTATATGCTGTCCAGTAGCAAGGAATCCCAGCGCCTAGGATCCCAAGTAGATGCTGGAAGCTATACCTTTGAAGTTGTCAAGGATTTTATATACCTTGGTACCGCCATCAACTCAAGCAACAACATCAGCATGGAGATCAAGCGGAGAATCACATCTGCCAACAGGTGTTACTATGGGCTCAGTAAGCAGCTGTGAAGCAGAGACGCTCATCCTACCCGTGCTCTTATATAGCGCAGAAGCATGGGTACTATCACAAACGGATGCAGCAGCACTTGGAGTGTTCGAGAGAAAAATTCTCTGTAAGATCTTTGGTCCTGTTCGCACCGGGAACGACTTTCGCATTCGAATGAACCACGAACTGTATGAGCTCTACGGCGACATTGACGTAGTCCGGCTCATTACAATACAACGTATGCGCTGGCTCGGGCATGTTGTGCGTATGGACGAAGAAGCTCCAGTAAAAAAGGTGTTCGAGTCAAGAGTCGACGTTGGACTGCGAAGGGGACGACCACGGCTCCGATGGATGGACCAAGTGGAGGAGGACCTGGCGCGAGACGCTGAGGTCGGCCGTAACCCAATGACGGGTTATAATGGCCATTCAAGAAGAAGAAGAAGAAGAAATTTCCTTTGCCACGCTCTAAACGAGAAATTAAATCCTTCTTAGGACTACTCGGCTATTATAGAAAATTTTTCAAAGATATGACCAGAACTACTAAGCCACTTACAGCTCAATTGAAAGGAGACTGAAAATCAGTTACAATAGATCAAGAATATGTCGATACCTTCGAGAAATGCAACGATCCCCTACTTCAATACCCAGATTTTTCTAAGAGATTTATTTTATCGATGGACGCAAGTAATGTTGCGCTTGGAGCTGTGTTGTCGCAAGGCCCATTGGGTTCAGACAAACCAGTTTTGCTAGTAGAACGTTGTCTAATACAGAACGTAATTATGCCACTGTCGAGAAAGAAATGCTAGCAATAATATGGGCAGTTAAATATTTCCCCCCTTACTTATTTGAGAGAAACTTTGTAGTAATTACAGACCACAAGCCGCTGACATGGCTCATGAGTTTTATGGAACCAACATATAAAATAGTAAGATGGAGAATGCAACTGTTAGAATACGGCTACGAAGTTTTGCATTAGAAAGGTTCTCAGAATTTGGTGGCATATGCATTAAGCAGAGTAGTGGTCGACGTTAACATGAACGATAGTAACTCAGTAGCAGGAACGTGTGGAGACGCAATGCACTCGGCTTCCGAAAATTTAGATGACCACATCTATATTTCGGAAAAACCTATAAACGACTTTAACTACCAGTTAGTATTTAAGTATGATCTTCCTTCACAAAGTATAAAGTATATTTAAACGAAAAAGTAGACATACAATTTGCGAATTAGCTTTCAACGAAGAAAAAACAACTCCAATTTTGAAGAAATACTTCAAACCCAACAAAACCACCGCGGTTTCGCACCCGAGATTCAGGAAAGCTATAAAAAATTCTTTGCAAACAGTAAGATATACAACGTTTTAAGATGCACTAGCTTTTTAACGGACCATTTAGAAGCAAAAGACCAAGAATTTCAAATAGATAAATATCACAGAAGTAACAACTATAGAGGTATTGACGAAACTGTAGCCCACTTAAAAAAACAGTTTTACTTTCCAAACATGAAAACAAAAATTTTCCACACCATTAAAAATTGCGATATTTGTCAAACATCAAACACCCTCCTTAGGTTAAATTCCAACTAACGGAAACACTTACATTTCCCTTAGCCATACTCCACACTGATTTATACACAATTAATGAAATATATGTCGTCACAATTATCGATAAATTTACGAGATTCTCTTGTGGGTACACAATTCCTGCAAGAGACGCAGTCAATGTATTAGGTACTATTAGGCGCTTAATTGTAGCCTATGGTATACCCAAGAAGATTGTGTACGATCAGGGTGCTGAATATAATTAAAACCTTTTCAAAGATTTCTGTCAGCAATATAATATAAAACGACATGTTACTTCTTTAACAATCTTCTAGTAATTCTCCAGTCGAAAGACTGCATTCTACGATAACTGAAGCATATCATTGAAGCGTATCATTGTGGAAGAAAAGAAAAGAAAGAAATTACAGATAGATCATGAGGAAGTCCTAGCTGAAGCATTTATTATTAATAATGCATTTCACTCGGCAACTAAATTAACTCCCTATGAGCTATTTACGGGTCATACACACGTTTTAACAAACTGAACGACTTTCAGAGAATTATTTACCCTAAAGTAAAAGGCTAAGTACAACAGAATAAAGAGCAAAACATTGAAAAATTGAAAAAGGAAAGAAAAGACCCCATAAGAGTAGAGACTCAAGATGTAGTATTTCGAAAAGAAAATAGGCGAAACAAATTAACCCCTAGATTTTCTAAACAAACTGTATTTACGGATTTGCTTAATAATCGTAAATTACCAATTTGCGGGGGCGGTTGGCGTGGAATTAAACATTTGACATAAACTTCATCTGCCCCGAATATATAGGAACCTTCATACCAAATTTGGTGTCTCTAGCTTTTTTAATAGCTGAGATCTGTTGTCTCAAACAAACGGACGGAAAGACGAACAGACAGACGGACATATCTCAATTGACTCGGCTAGTGATCCTGAGCAAGAATATATTGTGACGCCGCATGAAGCGACGCCACATTTATAATTTAAGTTAACATATTAGAAACAAAAGACAAGATATCTTTAAGCCCGGCATACCCCGTAGTTATTTAAATACGAAAGCATAGGCATAGGCAAAGGCAAGGGCGTAGTCAAAACATGCGAAACAGGGCAAGAAACATAAGAAGCCCCCGGTCACTCGGCACCCATGCTTAGTAACGGTGCCTCGGTACCCAGAGCTTGTGCACACACAAGTAACGGTGCCTCGGTACCCAGAGCTCGCGTATTTAGGCAGGCAGCCGTCGAACACTTGCACAAGTAACGGTGCCTCGGTACCCAGAGCTCGCGGACACCCAAAGTAACGGTGCCTCGGTACCCAGAGCGCGTGCACAGACCAGCAGCGACGCTAAGCAAGGCAGCGACGCTGGGCAAGCGAACGGCGCCGTGCAGGCAGCGAAGTGCAAGCAGAGCCGCAGCAGCCAGGCAAGATCGGCCGAAGGCAGCGGCATCGGCCGAAGGCAGCGGCGACAGACAAGCAGCGGCGACAGACAAGCAGCGGCGACATGCGAGCAGCGGCGACATGTACTCAGCAGCGGCGACATGTTCGCAGCAGCGAAAAGGGAAGTCGCAAAATTAGGCCAAGGGCAGTTGATCCCGAGCAGCCAGCAGAGTAGGCAGCAAAGTGCTCCCTCTCAATGAAATACCGAGTGAAACAAAAGTAATTAACAGTGCCAAGTCCTGCCAAGTGCCAGCCCAAGGACCCCAAAAGGACGAAACAACAACATGAATCCTGTCGCAGGAGAGTCAAGGTGAGCCGAAGTAAACTTAAAACAATGAGAGCGCAGTTGGAGCTAGCGTAAATGGTGCGAAGTAGGAAGTAGGCAGGGACTAATTAAAATAAGGACTAGCGCTTAGAGATCGAAGAAAATCCAGTGAATAAAAATACATGTTAAATATTAACGAAATTTCCCTGTAGTGATTATTTAAAAATAATATACCCGGTGTTACATTCTGCCCCTCTAGGTTGGGCAAAAGTGTCGTGTCCGTGTGTGTGCCGTTGTATTAGCAGAGTCGCGCTTTCTGGTATGCCGGTGCTCCGCTGGCCAGTAAGCGAGCCTGCGTGTACACACGCATAGTTCGTGTCGTGAGTGAACGTCAGTTGGCGAGTGGGTGCGTGAGCGTGTGCTTCAGCAGGTTGCGGCGTGGTGGAGTACACCACCGAGCGACTTGTGGGAGCGCAGGCGAGAGTACCTGCGGTCACGGGCATTCTGCACGACCAACGGCCGATCGTGAGTGTCGTGCGTGAAACGTTAGTTGGCAAGTAGGTGTGAAACGTGTACCCTAACGAGTTTGCGGCGTGGTGCAATACACCACTGAGCGGCTCGTGGGGGTACAAGCAAGAACACCTGCGGTCACGGGCGTTCTGTACGACCACCGATCGACCGTGAAGGGCGTCGAGAGCGAGCGATAGTTGGCAAACGAGGTGCGAAGGGCGTGCACTTTACCTAGTTGCAGATGGTGGAATACACCAACGAGCGACTTAGGGAGTGCAAGCGAAAAGCACCCGCGGCCACGTGCGTTCCTCACGATAGGCCGCCAACTCTGCACGCGTGACACGCGACACGTGCCCGTGAGCCTCGAAATGACCGCGTGGTGGCGGAGACCATTACCACGTGGTTAGCAAACGAGCACACGTACATTATGTGGGTCATGCCCATAGCCGATACCCTGTAAACGACCCATTGAGGTCTGACCTGCTAAAACCTCTTTACTAAAGTCATAGAAAGTCCTAGTATTTATAAATTTTCTGTAAAGACCCTGGCTAGACTGAGATATGTACCCCAGCCTGAGAAAACATCCTTACAGATGGCGCCCGAGCAGGGACTACTATGACTAGACATTTAGTTTTGAGAATTTTCGTGGACTAAAGACCCACGTAGCAAATTTATGCAGGGTATAGCAGGCCAAGATCCACATTACAAGTTTCACACAGGGTACTCGTAGTAATTTTCGTTATAAAAAAAAATATCGTTCCCTGACAATACCGCGAGATACCCAGCAGTGAACAAGATCGTGAACAAGACTAAGTTAAAACAAGACTAAGTGAAAACAAGACTAAGTTAAAACAAGACTAAGTGAAACAAGACTAAGTGACGCACGTCACACCTACCTCGCGAGCAATTTTTTTTAAGATTAAGTGAACAAACTCGTCCAACATGGGAACACGCTGGATTGCGTTCCGTAGAAAGAGCAAGCTGCAACTCATCCTCAAGGAGTTCGGACTGGACACGAGTGGTACAGTGGAGGAGATGCGGAGCCGGCTGGTGGCTTTCGCCAACCAGGAGGATCTGTCAAAGGAACAGCTGCAACGACTCATGGAGCTAGAGGCTAGCTTAGGCAATGCAGTTACGCCGGAGCTGAAATCGCCTGGAGCATGTTCACGCGACACCTCACCGGCGCCGATGGAAGACGACGCACAGATCTTCATCCCCATACCAAGCTTGGAAGCTAGACGGGCAGCGAGTCCTTCGAGGAGCACGGCCATCCGGCACATCCCACCCGTTCCAGCGACTATTGCGGCACTTCCAGCCGGAAGTAGGACCAGCGAACCGGGCCACCGATGGATAGCCCCATACGAGCTGGCCGATCGGGTACGGAAATGGGGCGTAGCTTTCAACGGCGACGCTACAGATTCGTGGGGGTTCATCGAGCAGCTGGAGGAGAAGGCGGCACTGTACAGCATCGACCCACAACAGTTACCACAGGCGGTAGCGAACGTGTTGACGGGCCAAGCAGAGGACTGGTTCAGGGTCAACACCCTTTACCAAGTCACCTGGGACGAGTTCAAGCAGGAGTTTATGGAGTTCTTCCTTCCACCGCGCTATTTTCAACGACTGGAGGACGAGATCAGGAGCCGAGCCCAACGCCGTGGAGAACGATTTCGGGACTACGCCCTGGCACTAAGGCTGATGCGCGAAGTACACCCCGGAGCAGGAATTGGACCGAATTTACGACAACATGATGCCGGAGTATCAATTGTTTACCCGCCGACACGAGTTCCGAACGCTGGCTCAGCTGAGCAAACTTGTGACCACGTACGAGACCACGAAGGAGCTGCAACGCCAAACGACGAGCCAAGGTGATCGACGGAGAGAGGATCCGAAGCCACCGAATCCGCCAGTGACGACCAGCGCACCGCCAACAACACTGGCACCCACAGCAGCGACAGCCACCTCTTACGCAACACCCACAGGGGCTACAAAGGGCGACCTGCAGCGCGTGTGCCACAATTGCGCTCAACCCGGGCATCTACAGGCGGACTGCCGAAATAGCCGCGTGTGGTTCTGTTGGGACTGCGGTCGACACGGTGTACGCACGGTGGACTGTTGTCGACGACCCACGTCGGGAAATGCTGCGCGTCTTCAGCCGATGGGGAACAACATGGAGACGCCGCACCGCAGTTCCCAGGAGTAGCACCTCTGAGGTGTGGTAGTGGACGTGTCATCGCGAATGTTCGGATCGAGGGTATAACAACGGACGCCACGATCGACACGGGAGCCACACGCAGCTTTATCAGCGAGCGTATGGCGGCCAGGCTGAGCACACCAGAGAACGAGCGAGCAGCACTTATCCGGATCAAGCTGGCGGATGGATCATCACGTGCCGTGACTCGAGCCTTGCGGGTGAGGATCCAGCTGGGCGAGAGAGAGACGACAGTACCAATGCTGGTACTGCCCGTCATTCTGGACGACGTGATTCTGGGAATGGATTTTCTGTGCGGCGTCGAAGCGACTCTCAAGTGCGGCCGAGCAAAGTTACGTTTGCAAAGCACACCTGAAGAGGCAGCACCGACGCTCGGGACATCCCACGGAGCGACGGAGGACGCGGTGGCCCAAGACAACGACAAGGTCACGGGCTTACCACCGATTTGTCCCGTCACACGGCAGAGGAATCCGTTTAGACAGCCCAGAGCACGAGAGGACACGAGAGAAGGCCCACGAGACACCGAGAGACAGAGCAGGACACACGAGGAAGGACAACGAGACACCGAGAGACAGAGCAGGACACACGAGGAAGGACAACGAGACACCGAGAGACAGAGCAGGACACACGAGGAAGGACAACGAGACACCGAGAGACAGAGCAGGACACAAGAGGAAGGACAACGAGACACCGAGAGACAGAGCAGGATACAAGAGGAAGGACAACGAGGCAGCGAGGAACAATCTAGGACACCGGCGAAGGCGCAGCAAGGCACCGAGCACCGGCGAAGCACAGAGGAACCAACAGGAGCACGAGCAGAAATACATCAACGAGACACAGAGACCAAGCGAAGACGCCGTGGTAGACGGCCCAAGACCAGCCACGCCGCCCTGCGGGGCGTCGAGGCACCTGGAACAAGGATAGCTACGGACGAAGAACAGGTGGAGGCCTTTCTACAGTCCGAGCTAGCCAAGTTCGACGGATTGATGGGGGGTGTCGCCCATTGCGGAGCACACCATCACTATGCGGGATGCGTACCCCATCAAGCAGAGGTACTACCCGAAGAATCCGGCCATGCAGAAGATCATCAACGAGCAGTTTGATGAGCTTCTGCGAGACGATAGGATCGAGCCATCGAGGAGCCCATACAGTGCACCGATTGTACTGGTGGGGAAGAAGACCGGAGAGATGCGGATGTGCGTGGACTATCGCCAGCTTAACGCGAAATCCATCCCGGATGCCTACCCGTTACCACGGATCAACCACATCCTGGAGAAACTCAAGGACGCGAAGTACATATCTTCGCTGGACTTGAAGAGCGGGTATTGGCAAATACCTATAGCCCGGGACAGCAAGGAGTACACCGCGTTCACAGTGCCTGGCAGAGGCCTTTTTCACTGGAAGGTGATGCCGTTCGGACTACATTCGGCCCCAGCTACATTTCAGCGGGCTTTGGATGGAGTCATCGGACCAGACATGGAGCCGCACGCGCTTGTGTACCTCGACGATATCGTCGTAGTAGGACGCACCCTCCAGGAGCATCTGGATAACCTACGAGAGGTGTTCCGGAGGCTTCGGAACGCGAACTTGCGTCTGAATAAGGCCAAGTGCAGCTTCTTCCAAAAGAGCATCATCTATCTGGGGCACCAGGGCAGTGAAGGTGGAATCCACACCGATCCCAGCAAGATCGCAGCGATAAAGGAACTCCAGCCGCCAACGACTGTCAGGGAGTTACGGAGATGCTTAGGCATCGCTTCCTGGTACCGGAGATTTGTGCCGAACTTCGCCACCCTGGTACAACCCATGTCGTCGTTGTTAAAGAAGGGCAAGCGATGGGTTTGGAGTGAGGAACAACAGCTAGCGTTCGAGGCTTTAAAGACGAGTCTCACGCAAGCACCAGTTTTAGCCCGCGCAGACTTCGCTGAGCGCTTCACACTCCAGACAGACGCGAGCGACATCGGACTAGGAGCAGTGCTGACCCAACAGATCCAGGGAACAGAACGCGTCATCGCATACGCAAGCCGACGCCTCTCAGTAGCCAAAAGCCGTTATTCGACTACGGAGAAGGAGTGCCTGGCCATTGTATGGGCGATAAGGAAACTGCGATGTTACTTGGAAGGTTACGAGTTCGACGTAGTCACGGATCACCTGGCGTTAAAATGGTTAAACAGCATCGAGAACCCTACTGAACGGATTGCGCGCTGGGCGTTAGAGCGACAACAGTTCCGCTTCAACGTGCATTACCGCCGCGGGGATCAAAACATCGTAGCCGACGCTTTGTCCAGACAGCCCTTGGAGACTCTACAACAGGTCATTCAGGAGAGCCCACCCTGTGCGTGGACAACCCGGATGCTGGAGTTAACCGAGAGGGAACCCGAGAAGTATCCAGAATACTTAAGGGAGAACGACCAGCTCTATCGACGAGGAGGTTTTCGCCCAGACGACGAGGATTACACACCTTGGAAGTTGTGCGTGCCGAAACCACAACGCCAACGGGTGTTACAGGAATGCCACGACCAGCCCACAGCCGGACATCAGGGGGTACGGAAGACCCTAAATAGGATTCGCCAGCGATATTTCTGGCCAGGCCTCTTCCGGGAAGTAGCACGTTACGTACGGAAGTGCGAGACCTGCCAGAAATTTAAAATTAGTCAACTGAAACCTCCGGGACAGATGCACACCCGGCAAGTACATGCACCCTTCGACGTGCTCTGTGCAGACTTCGTGGGACCACTCCCGCGCTCTACTCACGGGAATACCATGTTGCTGGTATTTTTCGATGCCTTTTCGAAGTGGGTGGAGCTGGTGCCCTTGCGCAAAGCAACGGCAGCACACCTGATGCGCTCGTTCCGAGAACGAATTTTGACCAGGTTTGGAGTGCCGAAGATGCTAGTCTGCGACAACGGAACGCAGTTCACAAGCCGAGCTTTCGCGACATTTTGCAAACAGTTGGGCATGACTCTGCAGCACACCGCGCCGTACACCCCGCAGCAGAACCCCACGGAGAGAGTAAACAGGACCGTGAAGACCATGGTAGCACAGTACCTGGGCGACCAGCAGCGAACGTGGGATGAACGCCTCCCCGAGATCAACCTGGCGATCAACACCAGCGCCTCGGACACCACCGGATTTAGCCCAGCGTACCTCGTACAAGGGCGCGAGCCTCGTTTGCCGGGAGCCCTCTACGAGGAGGTGACGCCTGTCATACGGGCGGAATCACGGATGCCCGAGGAGAAGGAGCAACACCTGCAGGACGTTTTCAAGATCGTCGCCGAGAATGCGCAGCAAGCAAGCGCAGAACAAGGAAAACACTACAACCTACGCCGCCGAGAGTGGAAGCCGGCCATCGGCGACTTCGTACTATTGAGACAACATCATTTGTCGAAGGCAGCCGATGGATTCGCCGCCAAGTTGGCACCCCGCTACGATGGACCTTACCGGGTTTTGAGTTACATCTCACCCGCGATTCTACGCCTCCAAGACGTCGGAACAAAGAAAAGACGCCGTGCTGGATTGGCCGATCTGAAGGCTTTCCACGGAGAGGAATCGACCAACGAAGGTTAACGGGTACCGGGTGGGGTAGGCTTCCACTAAAATTCTAAGTATAACCATTTTGACCTTGACATACATGTAGTTATAAGTTACCAGTAGAGTTTCACATTTCGCACCATTAAGGCCCGACAGAAGATAGAAAACAAAACCCACAAGTATTACTAAGCAACCTTTGTAAATTTATAGCCCCGAATCGCGAATGGCGCATGCTGGTCCAGCGATCAACGGGAGAAGGCACGCGTCCACCTTATTCCTCGGTGAAGTAAGGGGGGTGTGACGCCGCATGAAGCGACGCCACATTTATAATTTAAGTTAACATATTAGAAACAAAAGCCCGGCATACCCCGTAGTTATTTAAATACGAAAGCATAGGCATAGGCAAAGGCAAGGGCGTAGTCAAAACATGCGAAACAGGGCAAGAAACATAAGAAACCCCCGGTCACTCGGCACCCATGCTTAGTAACGGTGCCTCGGTACCCAGAGCTTGTGCACACACAAGTAACGGTGCCTCGGTACCCAGAGCTCGCGTATTTAGGCAGGCAGCCGTCGAACACTTGCACTAGTAACGGTGCCTCGGTACCCAGAGCTCGCGGACACCCAAAGTAACGGTGCCTCGGTACCCAGAGCGCGTGCACAGACCAGCAGCGACGCTAAGCAAGGCAGCGACGCTGGGCAAGCGAACGGCGCCGTGCAGGCAGCGAAGTGCAAGCAGAGCCGCAGCAGCCAGGCAAGATCGGCCGAAGGCAGCGGCATCGACAGACAAGCAGCGGCGACAGACAAGCAGCGGCGACAGACAAGCAGCGGCGACATGCGAGCAGCGGCGACATGTACGCAGCAGCGGCGACATGTTCGCAGCAGCGAAAAGGGAAGTCGCAAAATTAGGCCAAGGGCAGTTGATCCCGAGCAGCCAGCAGAGTAGGCAGCAAAGTGCTCCCTCTCAATGAAATACCGAGTGAAACAAAAGTAATTAACAGTGCCAAGTCCTGCCAAGTGCCAGCCCAAGGACCCCAAAAGGACGAAACAACAACATGAATCCTGTCGCAGGAGAGTCAAGGTGAGCCGAAGTAAACATAAAACAATGAGAGCGCAGTTGGAGCTAGCGTAAATGGTGCGAAGTAGGAAGTAGGCAGGGACTAATTAAAATAAGGACTAGCGCTTAGAGATCGAAGAAAATCCAGTGAATAAAAATACATGTTAAATATTAACGAAATTTCCCTGTAGTGATTATTTAAAAATAATATACCCGGTGTTACATTCTGCCCCTCTAGGGTAGGCAAAAGTGTCGTGTCCGTGTGTGTGCCGTTGTATTAGCAGAGTCGCGCTTTCTGGTATGCCGGTGCTCCGCTGGCCAGTAAGCGAGCCTGCGTGTACACACGCATAGTTCGTGTCGTGAGTGAACGTCAGTTGGCGAGTGGGTGCGTGAGCGTGTGCTTCAGCAGGTTGCGGCGTGGTGGAGTACACCACCGAGCGACTTGTGGGAGCGCAGGCGAGAGTACCTGCGGTCACGGGCATTCTGCACGACCAACGGCCGATCGTGAGTGTCGTGCGTGAAACGTTAGTTGGCAAGTAGGTGTGAAACGTGTACCCTAACGAGTTTGCGGCGTGGTGCAATACACCACTGAGCGGCTCGTGGGGGTACAAGCAAGAACACCTGCGGTCACGGGCGTTCTGTACGACCACCGATCGACCGTGAAGGGCGTCGAGAGCGAGCGATAGTTGGCAAACGAGGTGCGAAGGGCGTGCACTTTACCTAGTTGCAGATGGTGGAATACACCAACGAGCGACTTAGGGAGTGCAAGCGAAAAGCACCCGCGGCCACGTGCGTTCCTCACGATAGGCCGCCAACTCTGCACGCGTGACACGCGACACGTGCCCGTGAGCCTCGAAAGGACCGCGTGGTGGCGGAGACCATTACCACGTGGTTAGCAAACGAGCACACGTACATTATGTGGGTCATGCCCATAGCCGATACCCTGTAAACGACCCATTGAGGTCTGACCTGCTAGTAACCTCTTTACTAAAGTCATAGAAAGTCCTAGTATTTATAAATTTTCTGTAAAGACCCTGGCTAGACTGAGATATGTACCCCAGCCTGAGAAAACATCCTTACAGATGGCGCCCGAGCAGGGACTACTATGACTAGACATTTAGTTTTGAGAATTTTCGTGGACTAAAGACCCACGTAGCAAATTTATGCAGGGTATAGCAGGCCAAGATCCACATTACAAGTTTCACACAGGGTACTCGTAGTAATTTTCGTTATAAAAAAAAATATCGTTCCCTGACAATACCGCGAGATACCCAGCAGTGAACAAGATCGTGAACAAGACTAAGTTAAAACAAGACTAAGTGAAAACAAGACTAAGTTAAAACAAGACTAAGTGAAACAAGACTAAGTGACGCACGTCACACCTACCTCGCGAGCAATTTTTTTTAAGATTAAGTGAACAAACTCGTCCAACATGGGAACACGCTGGATTGCGTTCCGTAGAAAGAGCGAGCTGCAACTCATCCTCAAGGAGTTCGGACTGGACACGAGTGGTACAGTGGAGGAGATGCGGAGCCGGCTGGTGGCTTTCGCCAACCAGGAGGATCTGTCAAAGGAACAGCTGCAACGACTCATGGAGCTAGAGGCTAGCTTAGGCAATGCAGTTACGCCGGAGCTGAAATCGCCTGGAGCATGTTCACGCGACACCTCACCGGCGCCGATGGAAGACGACGCACAGATCTTCATCCCCATACCAAGCTTGGAAGCTAGACGGGCAGCGAGTCCTTCGAGGAGCACGGCCATCCGGCACATCCCACCCGTTCCAGCGACTATTGCGGCACTTCCAGCCGGAAGTAGGACCAGCGAACCGGGCCACCGATGGATAGCCCCATACGAGCTGGCCGATCGGGTACGGAAATGGGGCGTAGCTTTCAACGGCGACGCTACAGATTCGTGGGGGTTCATCGAGCAGCTGGAGGAGAAGGCGGCACTGTACAGCATCGACCCACAACAGTTACCACAGGCGGTAGCGAACGTGTTGACGGGCCAAGCAGAGGACTGGTTCAGGGTCAACACCCTTTACCAAGTCACCTGGGACGAGTTCAAGCAGGAGTTTATGGAGTTCTTCCTTCCACCGCGCTATTTTCAACGACTGGAGGACGAGATCAGGAGCCGAGCCCAACGCCGTGGAGAACGATTTCGGGACTACGCCCTGGCACTAAGGCTGATGCGCGAAGTACACCCCGGAGCAGGAATTGGACCGAATTTACGACAACATGATGCCGGAGTATCAATTGTTTACCCGCCGACACGAGTTCCGAACGCTGGCTCAGCTGAGCAAACTTGTGACCACGTACGAGACCACGAAGGAGCTGCAACGCCAAACGACGAGCCAAGGTGATCGACGGAGAGAGGATCCGAAGCCACCGAACCCGCCAGTGACGACCAGCGCACCGCCAACAACACTGGCACCCACAGCAGCGACAGCCACCTCTTACGCAACACCCACAGGGGCTACAAAGGGCGACCTGCAGCGCGTGTGCCACAATTGCGCTCAACCCGGGCATCTACAGGCGGACTGCCGAAATAGCCGCGTGTGGTTCTGTTGGGACTGCGGTCGACACGGTGTACGCACGGTGGACTGTTGTCGACGACCCACGTCGGGAAATGCTGCGCGTCTTCAGCCGATGGGGAACAACATGGAGACGCCGCACCGCAGTTCCCAGGAGTAGCACCTCTGAGGTGTGGTAGTGGACGTGTCATCGCGAATGTTCGGATCGAGGGTATAACAACGGACGCCACGATCGACACGGGAGCCACACGCAGCTTTATCAGCGAGCGTATGGCGGCCAGGCTGAGCACACCAGAGAACGAGCGAGCAGCACTTATCCGGATCAAGCTGGCGGATGGATCATCACGTGCCGTGACTCGAGCCTTGCGGGTGAGGATCCAGCTGGGCGAGAGAGAGACGACAGTACCAATGCTGGTACTGCCCGTCATTCTGGACGACGTGATTCTGGGAATGGATTTTCTGTGCGGCGTCGAAGCGACTCTCAAGTGCGGCCGAGCAAAGTTACGTTTGCAAAGCACACCTGAAGAGGCAGCACCGACGCTCGGGACATCCCACGGAGCGACGGAGGACGCGGTGGCCCAAGACAACGACAAGGTCACGGGCTTACCACCGATTTGTCCCGTCACACGGCAGAGGAATCCGTTTAGGCAGCCCAGAGCACGAGGGGACACGAGAGAAGGCCCACGAGACACCGAGAGACAGAGCAGGACACACGAGGAAGGACAACGAGACACCGAGAGACAGAGCAGGACACACGAGGAAGGACAACGAGACACCGAGAGACAGAGCAGGACACACGAGGAAGGACAACGAGACACCGAGAGACAGAGCAGGACACAAGAGGAAGGACAACGAGACACCGAGAGACAGAGCAGGATACAAGAGGAAGGACAACGAGGCAGCGAGGAACAATCTAGGACACCGGCGAAGGCGCAGCAAGGCACCGAGCACCGGCGAAGCACAGAGGAACCAACAGGAGCACGAGCAGAAATACATCAACGAGACACAGAGACCAAGCGAAGACGCCGTGGTAGACGGCCCAAGACCAGCCACGCCGCCCTGCGGGGCGTCGAGGCACCTGGAACAAGGATAGCTACGGACGAAGAACAGGTGGAGGCCTTTCTACAGTCCGAGCTAGCCAAGTTCGACGGATTGATGGGGGTGTCGCCCATTGCGGAGCACACCATCACTATGCGGGATGCGTACCCCATCAAGCAGAGGTACTACCCGAAGAATCCGGCCATGCAGAAGATCATCAACGAGCAGTTTGATGAGCTTCTGCGAGACGATAGGATCGAGCCATCGAGGAGCCCATACAGTGCACCGATTGTACTGGTGGGGAAGAAGACCGGAGAGATGCGGATGTGCGTGGACTATCGCCAGCTTAACGCGAAATCCATCCCGGATGCCTACCCGTTACCACGGATCAACCACATCCTGGAGAAACTCAAGGACGCGAAGTACATATCTTCGCTGGACTTGAAGAGCGGGTATTGGCAAATACCTATAGCCCGGGACAGCAAGGAGTACACCGCGTTCACAGTGCCTGGCAGAGGCCTTTTTCACTGGAAGGTGATGCCGTTCGGACTACATTCGGCCCCAGCTACATTTCAGCGGGCTTTGGATGGAGTCATCGGACCAGACATGGAGCCGCACGCGCTTGTGTACCTCGACGATATCGTCGTAGTAGGACGCACCCTCCAGGAGCATCTGGATAACCTACGAGAGGTGTTCCGGAGGCTTCGGAACGCGAACTTGCGCCTGAATAAGGCCAAGTGCAGCTTCTTCCAAAAGAGCATCATCTACCTGGGGCACCAGGGCAGTGAAGGTGGAATCCACACCGATCCCAGCAAGATCGCAGCGATAAAGGAACTCCAGCCGCCAACGACTGTCAGGGAGTTACGGAGATGCTTAGGCATCGCTTCCTGGTACCGGAGATTTGTGCCGAACTTCGCCACCCTGGTACAACCCATGTCGTCGTTGTTAAAGAAGGGCAAGCGATGGGTTTGGAGTGAGGAACAACAGCTAGCGTTCGAGGCTTTAAAGACGAGTCTCACGCAAGCACCAGTTTTAGCCCGCGCAGACTTCGCTGAGCGCTTCACACTCCAGACAGACGCGAGCGACATCGGACTAGGAGCAGTGCTGACCCAACAGATCCAGGGAACAGAACGCGTCATCGCATACGCAAGCCGACGCCTCTCAGTAGCCAAAAGCCGTTATTCGACTACGGAGAAGGAGTGCCTGGCCATTGTATGGGCGATAAGGAAACTGCGATGTTACTTGGAAGGTTACGAGTTCGACGTAGTCACGGATCACCTGGCGTTAAAATGGTTAAACAGCATCGAGAACCCTACTGAACGGATTGCGCCTGGGCTTAGAGCGACAACAGTTCCCTTATGGGCGTTAGAGCGACAACAGTTCCGCTTCAACGTGCATTACCGCCGCGGGGATCAAAAAATCGTAGCCGACGCTTTGTCCAGACAGCCCTTGGAGACTCTACAACAGGTCATTCAGGAGAGCCCACCCTGTGCGTGGACAACCCGGATGCTGGAGTTAACCGAGAGGGAACCCGAGAAGTATCCAGAATACTTAAGGGAGAACGACCAGCTCTATCGACGAGGAGGTTTTCGCCCAGACGACGAGGATTACACACCTTGGAAGTTGTGCGTGCCGAAACCACAACGCCAACGGGTGTTACAGGAATGCCACGACCAGCCCACAGCCGGACATCAGGGGGTACGGAAGACCCTAAATAGGATTCGCCAGCGATATTTCTGGCCAGGCCTCTTCCGGGAAGTAGCACGTTACGTACGGAAGTGCGAGACCTGCCAGAAATTTAAAATTAGTCAACTGAAACCTCCGGGACAGATGCACACCCGGCAAGTACATGCACCCTTCGACGTGCTCTGTGCAGACTTCGTGGGACCACTCCCGCGCTCTACTCACGGGAATACCATGTTGCTGGTATTTTTCGATGCCTTTTCGAAGTGGGTGGAGCTGGTGCCCTTGCGCAAAGCAACGGCAGCACACCTGATGCGCTCGTTCCGAGAACGAATTTTGGCCAGGTTTGGAGTGCCGAAGATGCTAGTCTGCGACAACGGAACGCAGTTCACAAGCCGAGCTTTCGCGACATTTTGCAAACAGTTGGGCATGACTCTGCAGCACACCGCGCCGTACACCCCGCAGCAGAACCCCACGGAGAGAGTAAACAGGACCGTGAAGACCATGGTAGCACAGTACCTGGGCGACCAGCAGCGAACGTGGGATGAACGCCTCCCCGAGATCAACCTGGCGATCAACACCAGCGCCTCGGACACCACCGGATTTAGCCCAGCGTACCTCGTACAAGGGCGCGAGCCTCGTTTGCCGGGAGCCCTCTACGAGGAGGTGACGCCTGTCATACGGGCGGAATCACGGATGCCCGAGGAGAAGGAGCAACACCTGCAGGACGTTTTCAAGATCGTCGCCGAGAATGCGCAGCAAGCAAGCGCAGAACAAGGGAAAACACTACAACCTACGCCGCCGAGAGTGGAAGCCGGCCATCGGCGACTTCGTACTATTGAGACAACATCATTTGTCGAAGGCAGCCGATGGATTCGCCGCCAAGTTGGCACCCCGCTACGATGGACCTTACCGGGTTTTGAGTTACATCTCACCCGCGATTCTACGCCTCCAAGACGTCGGAACAAAGAAAAGACGCCGTGCTGGATTGGCCGATCTGAAGGCTTTCCACGGAGAGGAATCGACCAACGAAGGTTAACGGGTACCGGGTGGGGTAGGCTTCCACTAAAATTCTAAGTATAACCATTTTGACCTTGACATACATGTAGTTATAAGTTACCAGTAGAGTTTCACATTTCGCACCATTAAGGCCCGACAGAAGATAGAAAACAAAACCCACAAGTATTACTAAGCAACCTTTGTAAATTTATAGCCCCGAATCGCGAATGGCGCATGCTGGTCCAGCGATCAACGGGAGAAGGCACGCGTCCACCTTATTCCTCGGTGAAGTAAGGGGGGGGGGGTGTGACGCCGCATGAAGCGACGCCACATTTATAATTTAAGTTAACATATTAGAAACAAAAGACAAGATATCTTTAAGCCCGGCATACCCCGTAGTTATTTAAATACGAAAGCATAGGCATAGGCAAAGGCAAGGGCGTAGTCAAAACATGCGAAACAGGGCAAGAAACATAAGAAACCCCCGGTCACTCGGCACCCATGCTTAGTAACGGTGCCTCGGTACCCAGAGCTTGTGCACACACAAGTAACGGTGCCTCGGTACCCAGAGCTCGCGTATTTAGGCAGGCAGCCGTCGAACACTTGCACTAGTAACGGTGCCTCGGTACCCAGAGCTCGCGGACACCCAAAGTAACGGTGCCTCGGTACCCAGAGCGCGTGCACAGACCAGCAGCGACGCTAAGCAAGGCAGCGACGCTGGGCAAGCGAACGGCGCCGTGCAGGCAGCGAAGTGCAAGCAGAGCCGCAGCAGCCAGGCAAGATCGGCCGAAGGCAGCGGCATCGACAGACAAGCAGCGGCGACAGACAAGCAGCGGCGACAGACAAGCAGCGGCGACATGCGAGCAGCGGCGACATGTACGCAGCAGCGGCGACATGTTCGCAGCAGCGAAAAGGGAAGTCGCAAAATTAGGCCAAGGGCAGTTGATCCCGAGCAGCCAGCAGAGTAGGCAGCAAAGTGCTCCCTCTCAATGAAATACCGAGTGAAACAAAAGTAATTAACAGTGCCAAGTCCTGCCAAGTGCCAGCCCAAGGACCCCAAAAGGACGAAACAACAACATGAATCCTGTCGCAGGAGAGTCAAGGTGAGCCGAAGTAAACATAAAACAATGAGAGCGCAGTTGGAGCTAGCGTAAATGGTGCGAAGTAGGAAGTAGGCAGGGACTAATTAAAATAAGGACTAGCGCTTAGAGATCGAAGAAAATCCAGTGAATAAAAATACATGTTAAATATTAACGAAATTTCCCTGTAGTGATTATTTAAAAATAATATACCCGGTGTTACATTCTGCCCCTCTAGGGTAGGCAAAAGTGTCGTGTCCGTGTGTGTGCCGTTGTATTAGCAGAGTCGCGCTTTCTGGTATGCCGGTGCTCCGCTGGCCAGTAAGCGAGCCTGCGTGTACACACGCATAGTTCGTGTCGTGAGTGAACGTCAGTTGGCGAGTGGGTGCGTGAGCGTGTGCTTCAGCAGGTTGCGGCGTGGTGGAGTACACCACCGAGCGACTTGTGGGAGCGCAGGCGAGAGTACCTGCGGTCACGGGCATTCTGCACGACCAACGGCCGATCGTGAGTGTCGTGCGTGAAACGTTAGTTGGCAAGTAGGTGTGAAACGTGTACCCTAACGAGTTTGCGGCGTGGTGCAATACACCACTGAGCGGCTCGTGGGGGTACAAGCAAGAACACCTGCGGTCACGGGCGTTCTGTACGACCACCGATCGACCGTGAAGGGCGTCGAGAGCGAGCGATAGTTGGCAAACGAGGTGCGAAGGGCGTGCACTTTACCTAGTTGCAGATGGTGGAATACACCAACGAGCGACTTAGGGAGTGCAAGCGAAAAGCACCCGCGGCCACGTGCGTTCCTCACGATAGGCCGCCAACTCTGCACGCGTGACACGCGACACGTGCCCGTGAGCCTCGAAAGGACCGCGTGGTGGCGGAGACCATTACCACGTGGTTAGCAAACGAGCACACGTACATTATGTGGGTCATGCCCATAGCCGATACCCTGTAAACGACCCATTGAGGTCTGACCTGCTAGTAACCTCTTTACTAAAGTCATAGAAAGTCCTAGTATTTATAAATTTTCTGTAAAGACCCTGGCTAGACTGAGATATGTACCCCAGCCTGAGAAAACATCCTTACAATATATACTTTATGGGGTCTGCCACGCCTCCTTATGCCTGTTACATACATTTTGCACAAAGTTAGTATACCCTTTTTTGACCATTTATCTAAAGCTAACCCAAAATTTAGTTAATAAACAATCAAATGACGAAAACAAAAAAATAGAAATCTTACAATACATAACAAGAATAAATGCAAATATTTTTTTTTCTTTTTTTTGGACGTTGATACAATGAATGTATAATCAAGTGGTCCATGCAATACCAAGCCGATGCTTGTTACGCGCGGATCCCAGACACAGCGAATGTCCACCTCCCGCCCAACCGACCGTGGGGCACAGTCGCAGAACGTACGACTCGAAACGCGAATAGAGAACGCGTGCATGCAGTTATTACTAAAGATAGAACAGACTTGCGAGGAAAGTTTACTTAATTTCTAGAAAGATAGGACAGGATTTCAACTTTTAGGCATGCAACAGAGGAAGCGTTAGCAATAAGGAAGTATAGATTATTGTAGTCCGAGCATAATACCCTAAACAGATCGCGAAGGGCATAATTCGACCTACAATAAGGAATAATTAGTGGTAAGTAGTTTCTAATTATTCTACAAGGAACAGAGAAGTGTAGCCGGCTAACTAGGTCTACACTATCAATATCACCTTGAATGAGGTTATTAATAAATACTACACCCAGCATGGTTCTGCGGTTAGCTAGAGATGGTAGGTTAAGCAACAAAAGTCTACTGCCATAAGAAGGAAGTCTTAAGTTTACATCCCAGTTAAGGCCTCGTAAGGCGAAAAGTAAAAAGTTTTTTTGTACAGATTCAATGCGTTTTTTATGAGTAGTGTACTGGGGACACCATACGCAAGTTCCGTATTCCAGAATTGGACGAACAAGTGAAGTATAGAGGGTCTTTGTTACATAAGGATCGTCAAACTCCTTAGACCACCTCTTGATAAAGCCAAGAACGCCCGTGGCTTTCTTGACCATATTAGAAATATGTTCGGAAAATCTTAATTTTCGGTCCAATCGGACCCCCAGATCATCAACTAAGTTGATTCTATCTAATTCACAGCCACAAAGAGTATAAGAAACGTACGTTGGACTGGTTCGGGAGAATGTCTTCAACTTGCATTTAGAGCTGTTCAGGGTTAAACAATTTGCACAACACCAAGAGTGAAAACTATTTAAGTCGGCAGGTTAGAGTGACAGTGGTCATCTTTATATTGATAACAAAGCTTTACATCATCCGCATACATGAGAGTACGGGAGTTATGTACGACCAGAGGTAGGTCATTGATGAAAAGCGTAAAGAGGAGGGGGCCCAAATGGCTACCCTGAGGAACACCAGATGTGGCGAAGAGAAGGTCTGAATGAACGTTATTAAAGAGGACTCTTTGAGTTCTGTCAGTCAGATAACTCACAATCCAACTAAGTAGTTGTGGTGAGAACCCTAAGAGGTTGAGTTTATGTGCAAGAAGGGAATGATTTACTGAGTCAAATGCTTTACTGAAATCAGTATATATAACATCAGTTTGAAGATTTTCCTGAAAACCTTTTATAACAAAGGATGTCAGCTCAAGCTAATTCGTCGTAGTTGATCGACGTTTCATAAATCCGTGCTGAGAAGGCGATATGACGGATCTACAGAAATGTTGCAAGTGAGGAGTTAAGATATTCTCGAAGAATTTAGGTATAGCCGACAATTTAGAGATACCTCTATAATTGCTTGCATCAGACTTACTGCCCTTCTTAAGCAAGGGGATAATAAATGATTCCTTCCATATAGAAGGAAAGGATGATGTATCTAAGGACAACGAGAACAGTTTGAGCAATGGCCTACTTAGAGAGTGAGCACAGAACCGAAGTACACAAGCGGGAACACCGTCGGGACCTGGAGAAAAAACTGGTTTAACCGAGTGAAGATCCTTAACAAGTGAAATTTCGTTTAGAATAGGACTGAAAATACCATTTGAAAAGGGAATGTTATATGGATAAAGATGAACATTTTGAGTAGAAGGCGAGTACGTCGTTTTAAAAAACTTTGCAAACATGTCGGCCATGGCTTGGCTGGTGTCTGCTATAGAATTTTCAAAAAACAACTTTGACTTTAACCGATGACTTACGCTTCATGTTAACAAAACGATAAAACTGTTTAGGGTTCACAAGAAACTGAGTCCTACAACGAGCTTAATAGTTTTTATAACATTTCGCGTTCAGTACTGAAAAATTTAAACGAGCAGCTAAAAAACGAGAAAAGGCTGCAGGTGAATTATTAATTTTATATTTTCTAAATAAGTTAGATTTTAAATTTTTTAGGCGCGACAACTCTCTTGTGAACCAAGGGGGCTTACTCGAGTGTGTTGGAAGGTAAAAAGGAACACAAATGTCAAAAAATGAATTTATATTTTGATAAAATAAATTTGTCGCTACTGAAATATCAGTAGACAAGTAAAGTTCTGACCAGTCGAAGTCAGAAATTAAGAAATTTAATAATCCAAAGTCTGCTTTTTTAAAGCTTTTTTAAAGCAGCGTACACGTCTACGCGGTTTTTCATTTTTATCAAAACACACGCCAAAATCAACAGTAACTTCGAGGGTGGGATGGTAAGAATCTTCTGGCAAAGAAAGAGCTGAGTCCTGTTTAGAATCACCCTAGATGGATCAGATACGAAACATAAATCTAGCGATCTGTTTCTAGAATTTTTGACATGATTGACCTGCGACAATGACATATCAAACAAACCATCAAAAAGGTCATGCTGCCGGGAAGGCAATAAGAAAGATTCATCAACACTTGATGTCCACTCACATTCTGGCACATTACAGTCACCAAGGACTATAAAATGATCCCTGTCTGATAACAGGTTGAACACAGTTTTTATTGCAGATAAATGTTGCAAATATACTGACAATTCAGATGACGGTGGAATATAAGAGCAGGTTATAAAACAAGAAAATCCGGGAAAGTGTAATTTTACACAAATAAATTCAATACTATATTGAATCTCCGGTTTTAACAATTCCGATGTTATGGCAGAGTTTACTGCGATCAGAACCCCACCACCACGTCGGCCAGGTCGATCAAGCCTGTAAGTTGAGTATTTACTTGGGAGAACTTCGGAGTTTAGAATATCCGGTTTCAACCAGGTTTCGGTAAATACCAACACATGGAATGTAAAGGAAAGGCTATTTAGAAAAAGATTAGAAAGTTTGCTACATAACCCTCTAACATTTTGGTATGTAAGAAGGAAAGTAGCATTTAGTTTTTTGTTTTGTTTTTTTGCGAAGATGTAGATGCCTGTATTGGTAGATTTAAAGCAATCGGTTTCCGATTTTTCTTATTTTTCGCTTCAAACCCTTTAACCACTACATGGTCTGGCCAAAAGTTGGGTGAACATATGGTGGTCAAAAGTTCAGCTGGGACACTAATTTTAAAGGACGATATGTCCCTTTCATACGAAAATTTAAATTTTTCCACTTTTAAATCTGCAGCTTGTATTTTGGCTTGAATATAAGCCACTACATCTTCAGATGTAAGATCAGGGGAAAGCCGGGAAACGAAAATTTGCTTCCTAAGTGGAACACCTAAAACCTTTTTAGGCTCCACAGGCACTGCACCTGCGGGAATGTTCTTAGAAATTGAACTTGCCATCGGTATTTCTAAAATCTGTGGAGTAGGCAAAGATACCACAGCTGGCACATCAGAAGCTTTATGTGACACCATTTGTAAACACTCGTCGATGACTTTTTCAGAAACCGATGATCTCGTCACCAAGCGCGCGTCGGCTGCTGCCCGTACCGAACATTTGTACTGAAAACGTTGACTTGAATAACTTCTGTGTTATTGGTCCGATCGGATTGTAATTTGAAGCACATGTTCATATTGCATTCAGCTTTATAAATACCAAAGCAGAACTTTGTAAGTTTAATGCTTTGTTTAATAATCGTAAATTAGCGATTTGCGGGGGCGGTGGGCGTGGCATCAAACATTTGACATAAACTTCACCTGCCCCGGAAATATAGGAACCTTCGTACCAAATTTGGTGTCTCTAGCTTTTTTAATAGCTGAGATCTGTTGTCTCAAACAAACAGACGGACAGACAGACGCACATCTCAATCGACTCGGCTAGTGATCCTGAGCAAGAATATATATACTTTATGGGGTCTGCCACGCCTTCTTATGCCTGTTACATACATTTTGCACAAAGTTAGTATACCCTTTTTTGACCATTTTCAATGGTCGAAGGGTATAAAAACAAGTTGCGAACAGCTATAAAAGCGCAAATGAAAAACGTACAATTCATACAATTTTCATGGTGAACAGTGACGTGTGTGGTCCTATGCGTACAGAGTCATTAAGCGGTGGTACGTATTTTGTAACTTTCATAGATGATTACTCCCGCCACTGTGAAGTTTATTTTCTCGTCAAAAAGTATCAGGCTGCTGTGGAAAATTTTACTGGTCACAAGATAAACAAGTCGGAAAGGCTACAGTCACGCGGTGACTGTAAGAGGCCATGGATTTTCAGTTTATTTTTATATACCATAAAAAATATTGTATTAAAATAAAATGTTTAAAATAAAAAAAAAAAATTAAAATAACGAAAAATCAAGAGTCGATAGCACAAGTTAGAACGAGAGAGAGAGATATGTGAATTTATGGCGCGTGCCAAAATTCGTTACATACACACACAGCAGCGTCAACTGCTTCTTTAATTTTGTGTATTGCCTCACACGCATATACATATGTATGCATGTGTGAGCTTCGCGTGCATGTATTGTATACTTGCATGCATAAGTACAGCATGCAAAACATCTTAAAAGGCAAAATGTAACACTTAATATATCAATTATTAGATAAATATAAATAAAGAGCAAATAATTAAAAAAAGGCATATGCTTTATAAAGGTAAACAAATATTAAATACAACACATAAAAAATTAAAATAGCCAAATTCTCTTTTCGCCTTGGGGAATCGAACCCTGGTCGTTTGCATAGGAGTCCGTCATCCGAACAACTAGACCACCGTCGCTGCGCTCCGCGCCCGTTAAAATTGCATATTTACACCATTTGCTCAAAAATGCCATATTTGTCTTCAATAACAATGACACTAATACTGGGTTGTATGGGCACAAGAAAGACGAGTGTTATTCATTTATATATAATAAGATTATTTGTTGAAATTTAATAAATGAAATCAAATTTTATAATAATAAAAAAAAAAAAATAAAATATTAACTTCTAAATAGTGAAATAGTAAAAATAAAATCAAACCGCCTTCCCGAGGTGTCGAACCTCTATCCCTTTGCTTGATTGCCTGCTGCTCTACATATTTGACTATCGCTGCAACTATTTGCCACTTGGCTAAGTTACTATTTCGATCTCATGATGGGGAAATTGTGTGACAGTGCGAATCATTTAGACTGGACAGAAACGATAAGAAACACAGAATATATTTTAAACAATACAATTCAAACTACGACTAAATTTACACCTTCGGTACTTTTGTTTGGAATAGCACAACGCGGCAATATAATTGATGAACTTGCTGAACATCTTGATGAACGAAATAGTGTGGTTGATCGGGACATTGAAAAGGTTAGGGAACAAGCGTCGAAGAATATTTTAAAATCACAAGAGCAAAATATGACTCAGTTTCTGAAGTATAATTCACCTGCGGAAACCTTTGAAAAAGGGGAGTACGTTGCAATAAGACATATCAGCACAACTCCAGGAATGAACAAAAAATTAGAACCGAAATATCGTGGGCCATATGTTATTGATAAAGTATTGCCCCATGACCGATATGTAGTGCGTGATGTGGATGGTTGTCAAATTACGCAAATGCCGTATAATAGAATACTCGAGGCTAGTAAACTTAAAAAATGGGTGTCAGAATCTGCGGATTTAATTATTGATGAGAATCCTGAAGAAACACTGATAAGATTAGAAATTGAACCTTTGTACACTGATGTTGAGTATCTAGAATAAGATTTTGTATTTTAGAATTTTTTTTACTTAGAAAATATTGTATACCTTAAATTAGTTAATACTGTCGGCAAATTGAGGGCAATTTGAGTGTCAGGACGGCTGAACTGTAGTGTGCCGGTCTAGCTCTAGTGTTGTACATTGCCATTCACATGTATACGGACATAGCTTAACATTAAAAGCTTATGTTAGCGAACATGCCATTCTTAACCTGACGCTGCGCCCGTGCACAAGGAAAAGAACTTAATTTAATAAAAAGTGATTATAATATTTAAAGCTGTGCCTTTTAATATACATATTCATCGCCGATAAGCCCGGCGACTACATAATCATTTTCGCATTAAAAAGATCGAAAAAGCACGTGGCTGGCAGCAGCTTGCAGGCAAGGCATCACAAATCTATAGAAAATGTTAACTCGTTTAACTTCTATGTTTATTATCCGATCGGGTTGCAATTTATAAAATAAGTTCACATCGCATTTATCTATATGTATGCCAAAGCAGAAAGTTAAGACTTCAATACTTTGCTTAATAATCACAAATTACTGATTTACGGGGGCGGTGGGCGTGGTACCCGATATTTGAAAACGACGTTTACTGCCTAGGATATACTGAAATCTTCATGCCAAATTTGGAGGGTCTAGCTTTCTTAATAGCTGAGAATCAGACGCTTATACAGACGGACAGACGGACAGACAGACATGGCTAGATCGACTCGGCTAGTAATCCTGAGCAAGAATATATATACTTTATGGGGTCGCAGATGTCTACTTCTGCCTGTTACGCACATTCCGACAAACCTAATAGACCATGTATTTTTTTAAAATCCATGGCATAAAAAGTTACAGAGCGATAATGGAACGGAATATCGAAATCGGATCTTCGATGATTTCATGAACAAGCACGAAATCGGACGACGCTTTACCACACACACCGCGGCAGAACGGCATCGCAGAGCGATACATCAGAACACTGTTGGAAATGGCAAGGTGCATGATGCGACAGGCTGGCCACCACGATTTTGGGCAGAAGCTGTTAATACAGCATGATATATAAGAAATAGATGTCCTGCAAAAGGACTATCTAGTGAGATACCATATACTCTGTGGATGAGTAAAGTACCTACCATGTCATATATGCGAATAATCGGTATCAAGGCTTAGGCGTTAATAAAGGGTGAAAACCAAGGCAAATTTGAATCACGTTCTGAAGAGTGCATTCTGATCGGATATTCCAAAGAATCAAAGGCATATCGGCTGTACGATCCGAGAAAACGCATCGTGATAGCAGCAAAGGATGTAAAATTCATAAACTCCTCTGGTTTCAAGAGTGAGTATCAAAAAGTTTACGAAAATGAGCAAGATAACGTCGAGGTCTTTATATAATCTAGTGGACACGAGAATCAAGAGGAGCACTCAAGTGACAAAGAATCCGAAAAGGAAGAAACAAACAAACAAACAACCTAATGCAGCGCGACGTGGCAGAGGGCGTCCAAAATTGCTTCGTTCTGGACGGCCAGGCAGACCGCGCAAGGTCTATCAACCAGCAGCCAACTTAAGAAACTAAAATGAGCGTGCCGATGATACGAGCAGTGATTCATCGATAGATGACATATTTGAAGAATTTAAAATGGCTTTCATAGCAACAGATGATCCAACAACATGTCAAGAAGCGGATAGCTCCGAGGATGCTGCAGATTAGATGGCAGCCATTGAAGATGAGTTCATGGCACAAGTTTTGAACAATACATGGAAAATTGTTGAAAGACTAAATGACAGAAAATAATTGGCAACAGAATGGTATTTCGTACAAAAGAAAATAACACGTCAACAGGCAAAAAAAAGGCGCGCTTAGTAGCATGAATCCTTTTCACCAGTCGTTCGATTTACTTCGATACGATTGCTAGCTGCTTTAGCGGCAGAGTATGATATGGAGATATACCAAATGGATGTAGCTACAGCCTATCTAAATGGAGAATTAAAAGAGGATGTCTACATGAGCATACCAGAGGGATTTGAAGAATTCATGAAAAAATTGGAATTAGGCGCCAAAATTGGGACCAATCACGCGGTTGCAGATAATAAGTACAAGCAACTAGCTAAAAGATGGCGAAGAAATGTTAAGCAAATACAGAATCCAGTTTGTATGATAATGAAGGCTCTTTACGGACTTCGGCAGAGCGGGTTAAGATGGTACGAGAAGCTAACTGCTAAACTACAGGAGATCGGATTGCAACCTATTGAGCAAGACCCGTGTCTATTCTTCAGACGTCAAGAAGGAAGACTTCTACTTGTCACGATCTACGTAGATGACTAGCTTCAAACCATCCCGAATGGCTGAAGGAGATAAAAACACATCTCAGCGAGACCTTTATGATGAAAAACATCGGACCAGTGGAAACATGCTTGGGCATTGAATTTAAACAAAATTTGCAGAAACATCTTCATTTCGCAGGCCAAATACATAGATAACATTCTTAGGCGATTTGGAATGACGGAGTGCAAGCCAGCACTAACTCAAATTGAGGCAAATTCGATATTGCAGCGTCCTGTAGACGCAGATGAAGGAGAAATGATTAATTAAGCAGCCGTTTTTTGCCTGGGTAGGGGTTACTTCTAGGTTTTGCGTGCTAATTGTTGATAATAGGCATAACATGATTATCATGATCGGGAGTAAGCCCGGAATTTTCATTATTATATTTACTTTTATTATTTTCTTTTTAAACCATGGATTTTAAAAAAATACATGTTCTATTAGGTTTGTCGGAATGTGCGTAACAGGCAGAAGAAGATATATGCGACCCCATAAAGTATATATATTCTTACTCAGGATCACCAGCCGAGTCGATCTAGCCATGTCTGTCTGTCCGTCTGTATGAGCGTCTGATTCTCAGCTATTAAGAAAGCTAGAGACTTCAAATTTGGCATGCAGATTTCAGTATATCCTAGGCAGTAAACGTTGTTTTCAAATTTCGGGTACCACCGCCCCCGTAAATCAGTAATTTGTGATTATTAGGCAAAGTATTTGCTTCGGTATACGTAAAGCTGAATACAATATGAACATAGCCTCTAAATTACAATCCGATCGGAGAAATATCACAGAAGTTATTCAAGTCAACGTTTTCAGTACAAATGTTCGGTACGAGCAGTAGCCGACGCGCTGCTTTGAGAAGTTGACGTCGACGTCGACGTTGCGTCGTGTCGCTTTACTCTTTACGCGCGTCGCTGTGTGAGTGCGAGCGAGTAAGCTATATGTATTAGAGAATTTGTGCAGAATTCTCTGTTTGAAATTATGGGTGCGGTTACACGTTTGTAACGGATTTAGAAAATTGGGAGAAGGGTATCTTACTGTCGTGCGCCCGACTGTAGCCCTACCTACTTGTTTTTGTTTCATTATATTAAAATTTATATAAATATAAATTTATATATATTTTTTGGTACATAAACGTAAACAGAAAATCCATGGCCTCTTACAGTCACCGCGTGACTGTAGCCTTTCCGACTAGTTAAGGATGAATGTGTAAAAGAGACGCCTATATAATGCTTCACATATTATATTTATTAAGAAATTCAAAACATCCAACCAGATTTGTCGTTTTTGTTGTACATTGATGCAAAATATCACTTTAGATTTTAACTGGCCTGAAATAAGATAAAACTTCGTTAACATAAATTTTTGAAGAAGATAAAAAAAAAAAAAAATTAAAAATTTTGGCTCAACACCACCCTCATGAGGACTTGAACCATGAACCTCCAAAAAACTTAAACTACGCACTCTGCATTTATAACCGCTCTGCTATTAGCTCGTGTTAAATTATTGACGATATCCAACAAATAAGATACTTTCATAAAACTGGAATAAAAACAAGTCGGAAAGGCTACGGTCGAGCGCGTCCGACTGTGGTATACCCGCTACAACTGTGCGGAAAAAAACACGTCTCACAGTCTCAAATTTGTTTCCACTATGAAAGTTGCACGCTGTTCTAATTGGATATTGTCAATATGCTTTCAGTGTCTTCCAGTTAGAACTTATCAGACGGGTTTTTAGGCCATGGATTTTAAAAAAATACATGGTCTATAAGGTTTGTCGGAATGTGCGTAACAGGCAGAATTTGGCATGAAGATTCCTGTATATCATAGGCAGTAAACGTCGTTTTCAAATTTTGGGTACCATGCCCACCGCACCCGTAAATTAGTAGTTTGTTATTATTAAGCAAAGTATTAAACTCATAACATTCTGCTTCGGTATTCGTAAAGCTGAATAGAATATGAACATATCCTCTAAATTACAATCCGATCGGACAAATATCACAGAAGTTATTCAAGTCAACGTTTTCAGTACAAATGTTTGGTACGAACAGCAGCCTGAGCGCTGCTTTGAGCAGTTGACGTCGACGTTGCGTCGTGTCGCTTTACTGTTTACGCGCGTGTATGTGTGTGTGTGAGCGAGTATGTATTAAAATAAGTTTGGAATTGTCTGTCAGAAGTCATGAGCGTGTTTAGATGTTTGGTACGGATGTTAAAGAGTATCTATCTGTGGAGCGCGTCCGTGTGTAGCCTTCTCTGTACTGAATATCATTCTAGCAATACATGCGAAAGTTGTTCCCTTTCCTCTGTATTCAGATGTTCCAATCTGAATACATTGGATTCTCTTAACTCGTCTTCTAAGGCGTAGTTAGAGGGTATTTCTAGAAGGGCTTCTTCTATGGGAGGGGTTTCCTCAGTTTTAGAAGTCTTGTGATCTTCAAACTTAGATGACTTGGGGTACTCATTGGTAACCTTGGACTCATTTTGTTTTAAGTGGGGTTTCCGCTTAATTTTTAGGAGGGTTTTCTCCTTTTTTGGGGTAAGTAGAGGGGTTTCCTCTATGTAAGATGACTTAGGGCACTCTTTGGAAACCTTGCACTCATTTTGTTTTAAGTGGCGTTTCCGCTTAATTTTTAGGAGGGTTTTTTCTCCTTTTTTGGGGTAAGTAGAGGGGTTTCCTCTGTGTTAGATTACTTAGGGCACTCATTGGTAGCCTTGGACTCATCTGTTTAGGTGTGGTCGTACCACATTTTGAATGGATAGCCATTTATATTGACTGTTTGAGTTGAGTAGTTAATTTGAGCATTAGTTGACTCTAAATAATTCAACCTAACAGCAAGTCATAGTTTTCTGAGAAATTGTGAATAAAGAAAGTTTGTTTAGAAGGACAAAGTTTGCTTGAATGAAATGAAACGCTTCGGTTTAATACTATAGTGCCATTTATAGTGTGGACTTTTACTTTAGAAGGTTTGGTTGGGAAATTAAAAAAATATTGTTTCATAATATTGATAGATGAACCAGTGTCTACTAGGCATCTAGGAGTAATATTATTCATTTAAATTTTTAAGAATAGGTTTCCTCGTCCTCTGAATCACTTTCCGATTTTTTTTTCCTTTACTCTTTGTGTTTTGGGAAGGGTTTGAGCTAGAATTATTTTGGGGTTTTGTTCGGTCGTTATAAGTTACTTTGTATACGCTTTCTTCTTGAGCTACTTGTTTGAGTTTGGATACTGTTGATATATCGGATCTAGCAAGAGTCATAAATAGCCTATCAGGTAACTTTCTCCTGATTACATTTTTAATTGTAGTGTTTAACGCATTTGTGTAAACTATAGTATTGTTAATATCGTTCTCTAACATGAGTTTGCTTGATATGTTAAATGACTTAATTTCCAGATCTTCGACGAACTTATGGATATTTCCAGGAAAGGGCGTGCTGTAGAGACGTCGAAGCAGCTCCTCACATGGTGTCTGGGTTTTGTATTCATTGATTAGGGTATTCATCAGGTCTGGCCAGTTTCTGGCTCCGGAGAGTTAGGATACGCGTTGGGCATCTCCAGCGAGTTGCATCTCAATTGCACTGAAGAACACATGCTTCTGTTCGGTGTCAGTTGTTGAGTATAATTGAACTACGAACTCGATCCTTGTGTGAGCGAGTAGGGCATATGTATTAGAATAAGTTTGGAAGAATTCTCTGTCAGGAGTCATGAGTGTGTTTACATGTTTGGTACGGATGTTAAAGGGTATCTGTCTGTCGACCGCGTCCGTCTGTAGTCTTGCGCACTTGTTTTTCTTTCATTATTTTAATATCTATATTTCAATATATATTTTTTATGGTATATAAACGTAAACTGAAAATCCATGGCCCTAACACTCACCACTTGACAGTAGCCTTTCCGAATAGTTTTCAATTATATGTACCAAAACTATTGCACTGATCATCATTGCAGTGGCTGCGTGGATGTGGTCGCTGACTGACGAACGGAAGGCACGAGTTCTAATCCTACCCAACCCCGATGCAAGTGAATGATAATTTTCGATGTTAGCTTTTTTTCAAGAATTTAATAAATTTAAGTTTAGTATTTTAAACGCATTTATTTGATTAAACAGAATTTAAGGGGAGTGAGTTGGTATTGTCTTACACACACAACACACACACACACACGAGACACAATAATAGATTGTTTTTGTCCTGTACGACAAGCTGAATGGCCTCATAATGCGACTTTGCCGATCTAATTAAACATGAGCTAATGGCAGAGCGGTTATAGTTGCGAACTGCGTAGTCTAAGTTTTTTTGTTGGAGGTTCATGGTTCATGTCCTCACGAGGGTGGTGTTCAGCCAAAATTTTTAATTTTTTTTTTAATTCTTTTCTATTCTATTTGTATCATCTTTTAAAATTGATGTTAACGAAGTTTTAACTTATTTAAGGCCGGTTAAAATCTTAAGTGATATTTTACATCAATGTACAACAAAAACGATAAATCTGGTTGAATTTCTTAATAAATATGTGAAGGCGTCTCTTTCACACATTCTTCATTAAAAGCCCTCTGATAAGTTCTAACTGGAAGACACTGAAAGCAAATTGAGAATATCCAGTTAGAACCGCGTGCAACTTTCATAGTGAAAACAAATTTGAGACTGTAAGACGTGTTTTTTTCGCATAGTAAGAGTAGTGGGTATACCAGAGTCGGGCGTGCTCGACTGTAGCCTTTCCGACTTGTTTTGTTTTAGCAGAGTTTTTTTTTGTTGGCTAGATTGACTATTGCGTGTCAATTACCGATTATGCGTGAAGTTCTTTGGCAGATAAATAGAGTTTATTGTATTACGATGCACTTTTACCTTAGCGCCGATTCGCGTGGTTCAATCACAAAAAGATACGCTTGGTTGTACAAAGATATTTTATCACTAGCTTGATATCGGTAAACGAGTCGCACAACTTTTTCTTTTTATCCTACCGGCTGCGCCATTAACGAATTCAGACCGAGGGCTTAGTAAAAATAAAAAAACACAGTTGTTTTTGGTTTATTACCTAAACACTTTTTATTTACTTCCAAAGGAAGAACTAGAGTCTTAGATTATCACTAGGATTTGTAATGTATTTCGAAGTTGAAATAGACTTTAGCGGGCTATCGCAGTTGATAGTGTACTCGCTGCTCGGGACTGAGCTGAACTGAACAGAACTAAACTGAAAGTTTACTGACCTGCATCTTAGACGCGTGCCTGGGTTTATATAGGCAGAGTGTGTCTTAAGAGAACGAACTCTTTCAGAGAGTTTAGCTAATTTGATTTTAATATTCTCTAGAAAAGAATAATAACATAGTAATTAGAAATAAAAAGAACAAAGAACAGAACGTTCATAGGGATAGGCTTAAACCATATAAAACTTAGCAAAGGAAACAATCAACCATGATCAACCATCAATACAATAAAAATTAAAAAAATACAAAATATAACACAATTTATATGTTTACAAATTCTTATCCAATTTACAATTTTTATTCAATTTGTATACAATTTTTAATCAATTATCAATTATATTACATTCATTTTATTCTATCATACTATTATTCATTTTATTACTTATATTTGAATTTTTATATCATTTCATAAACACAAAAAAAAGAAGGCAAAATTTTTAATAACTCTTTTATAAATTAAAAAAAAAAGAAAAAAACAAAATATATAAGTAATGAAATTTATTTTAAAAGTAAATAAATAAAAAAAAATAAAAATAATAAAAAACAAGTAGGTAAGGCTACAGTCGGGCGCCCGACAGTAAAATACCCTTCTCCCAATTTTCTAAATCCGTTACAGATGTGTAACCACTTTCATAGTTTCAAACAGAGAATTCTGCATAAATACTTCTACTACATATAGCTTACTCGCTCGCACTCACACAGCGACGCGCGTAAAGAGTAAAGCGACACGACGCAACGTCGACGTCGGCGTCGACTGCTCAAAGCAGCGCAAAAGCTGCTGCTCGTACCGAACATTTGTACTGAAAACGTTGACTTTAATAACTTCTGTGTTATTGGTCCGATCGGATTGTAATTTAAAGATTTTGTTCATATTGCATTTACCTTTATACATACCAAAGCAGAAAGTTATGGGCTTAATACTTTGCTTAATAATCGTAAATAACCGATTTGCGGGGGCGGTGGGTGTGGCATCAAACATTTGACATAAACTTCACCTGCCCCGAATATATAGGAAGCTTCATACCAAATTTGGTGTCTCTAGCTTTTTTAATAGCTAAGATCTGTTGTCTCAAACAAACAGACGGACAGACGGACAGACAGACGGACATGTCTCAATCGACTTGGCTAGTGATCCTGAGCAAGAATATATATACTTTATGGGGTCTGCCACGCCTCCTTATGCCTGTTACATGCATTTTGCACAAAGTTAGTATACCCTTTTTTGACCATTTTCAATGGTCGAAGGATATAACAAGTAGGTAAGGCTACAGTCGGGCGCCCGACAGTAAGATACCCTTCTCCCAATTTTTAAAATCCGTTACAAGCGTGAAACTATACTCATAATTTCAAACAAAAATTCTGCACAAATTCTTCTACTACATATAGCTTACTCGCTCGCACTCACACAGCGACGCGCGTAAAGAGTAAAGCGACACGACGCAACGTCGACGTCGGCGTCAACTGCTCAAAGCAGCGCGCAAGCTGCTGCCCGTACGGAACATTTGTACTGAAAACGTTGACTTGAATAACTTCTGTGTTATTGGTCCGATCGGATTGTAATTTGGAGGATATGTTCACATTGCATTCAGCTTTATACATACCAAAGCAGAACATTATGGGTTTAATACTTTGCTTAATAATCGCAAATAACCGATTTGCGGGGGCGGTGGGCATGGCATCAAACCTTTGACATAAACTTCACCTGCCCCGAATATATAGGAACCTTCATACCAAATTTGGTGTCTCTAGCTTTTTTAATAGCTGAGATCTGTTGTCTCAAACAAACAGACGGACAGACGGACAGACGGACAGACGGACAGACAGACGGACATGTCTCAATCGACTCGGCTAGTGATCCTGAGCAAGAATATATATACTTTATGGGGTCTGCCACGCCTCCTTATGCCTGTTACATACATTTTGCACAAAGTTAGTATACCCTTTTTTGACCATTTTCAATGGTCGAAGGGTATAAAAACATGTGGGTAAGGCTACAGTCGGGCGCCCGACAGTAAGATATCCATCTCCCATTTTTTTTAATCCGTTACAAACGTTTAACCACTCATAATTTCACACAGAGAATTCTACACAAAGACTTCTTATACATATAGCTTACTCGCTCGCACTCACACAGTGACGCGTGTAAAGAGTAAAGCGACACGACGCAACGTCGACGTCGGTGTCGACTGCTCAAATCAGCGCGCAAGCTGCTGCCCGTACGGAACGTTTGTACTGAAAACGTTGACTTGAATAACTTCTGTGTTATTGGTTCGATCGGATTGTAGTTTGGAGAATATTCTCCGTATGTATATGAATGAACATACGTTCATATTGCATTAAGCTTTATACTTACCAAAGCAGAACGTAATGGGTTTAATACTTTGCTGAATAATCGCAAATAACCGATTTGCGGGGGTGGTGGGCGTGGCATCAAACGTTTGATATAAACTTAATCTGCCTATGATTTATAAGAACCTTCATGCCAAATTTGGTATCCCTAGCTTTTTTAATAGCTGAGATCTGTTGTCTCATACAGACGGACAGACAGACAGACGGACATGTCTCAATCGACTCGGCTAGTGATCCTGAGTAAGAATATATATACTTTATGGGGTCTGCCACGCCTCCTTATGCCTGTTACATACATTTTGCACAAAGTTAGAATACCCTTTTTTGACCATTTTCAATGGTCAATAAATATTTTACTATTAACATATAAGTTTTTAACACAAACAAATTTAAAAAAATACTTATATATTTTTCAACATTATTCAACACTATTTTATTCAACAATAATAAATAACTTTATGGATTATGTTATTTTTTTAAACGAGAGACGTGTAGTATGCTATACAAGTGCATATACTTTGTTAAATGTGTAAGGATGTTTTCTCAGGCTGGGGTACATATCTCAGTCTAGCCAGGGTCTTTACAGAAAATTTATAAATACTAGGACTTTCTATGACTTTAGTAAGAGGGGTTATTAGCAGGTCATACCTCAATGGGTCGTTTACAGGGTATAGGTATGGTATACAGGGCATGGCCCACATCATGCAGGTGTGCTCGTTTGCTAACCACGTGGTAGTGGTCCCCGCCACCACGCGGTCCTTCCGAGGCTTACGGGCACGTGCCGCGTGTCACGCGTGCCGGGCTGGCGGCCTATCGCGAGGAACGCACGTGGCCGCGGGTTCTTTTCGCCTGCACTCCCTAAGTCGCTCGTTGGTGTATTCCACCATCCGCAACTAGATAAAGTGCACGCCCTTCGCACCTCGCTTGCCAACTATCGCTCGCTCACGGCGCCCTTCATGGTCGATCGGTGGTCGTACAGAACGCCCGTGACCGCAGGTGTTCTTGCTTGTACCCCCACGAGCCGCTCAGTGGTGTATTGCACCACGCCGCAAACTCGTTAGGGTACACGTTTCACACCCACTTGCCAACTAACGTTTCACGCACGACACTCACGATCGGCCGTTGGTCGTGCAGAATGCCCGTGACCGCAGGTACTCTCGCCTGCGCTCCCACAAGTCGCTCGGTGGTGTACTCCACCACGCCGCAACTTGCTGAAGCACACGCTCACGCACCCACTCGGCAACTGACGTTCACTCACGACACGAACGATCGGCCGTTGGTCGTGCAGAATGCCCGTGACCGCAGGTACTCTCGCCTGCGCTCCCACAAGTCGCTCGGTGGTGTATTCCACCACGATGCAACTTGCTGAAGCACACGCTCACGCACCCACTCGCCAACTGACGTTCACTCACGACACGAACTATGCGTGTGTACACGCAGGCTCGCTTACTGGCCTGCGCAGCACCGGCATACCAGAAAGCGCGACTCTGCTAATACACACTCACAACGGCATACACACGGACACGACACTAGAGGCGCAGAATGTAACACCGGGTATATTGTTTTTAAATAATCACTGCAGGGAAATTTCGTTAATATTTAACATGGTTTTTTTTATTCACTGGGTTTTCTTCGATCTCTAAGCACTAGTCCTTATTTTAATTAGTCCCTGCCTACTTCCTACTTCGCACCATTTACGCTAGCTCTAACTGCGCCGGGCTTAAAGATATCTTGTCTTTTTATTTAATAATACGTTAACTTAAATGATAAATGTGGCGTCGCTTCATGCGGCGTCACAAATGTAGCGTATAACTATATGTAAATAGGTATATAGCAACTCGTTCAAACAGCGTATATACTGACAATCATTGCAATGAAACATGACCGCTCCGTTATGTACGAGACGGCTAGCGGCCGCTGCGTATGCATTTGTCCAATATTGCCTTATGTAACGCTAGAGCATACATATATGCCACTATATGAAACCCTCTCCCACTATACACTTCATAAAATATATAAGGTAGCCGCTCCGCTGCCGGCGTCTAAGCTAAGCGAAAATATGCAAGACAAAAAGGCAACACATTAAGAATTGAATAAAGAACCGGCATGGTCACAAGTACATTATCAAAGTTTAAACAAAATAAACGTGGTATTTAAATAAGATTTATTCATCTTGCTGATTTTTATACCCTTCGACCATTGAAAATGGTCAAAAAAGGGTATACTAACTTTGTGCAAAATGTATGTAACAGGCATAAGGAGGCGTGGCAGACCCCATAAAGTATATATATTCTAGCTCAGGATCACTAGCCGAGTCGATTGAGACATGTCCGTCTGTATGTCCGTCTGTCCGTCTGTCCGTCTGTCCGTCTGTCCGTCCGTCCGTCTGTTCGTCTGTTTGTTTGGGACAACAGATCTCAGCTATTAAAAAAGCTATGCGACTCAAAGGATCACTTCCTGCCTAAATGTCCTCGATTTGCCAACCTATCTCCGTCTCTGCGCTATAATGAAGCTAAGCGAATGCATCTATGCTTTAACTGCCTTCGTAAAGGTCATGCCTTACAGCAATGTCGAGCTGGACATTGCAGACACTGCCAGCAGAAGCATCACACCCTGCTGCATACAGGCCAAATTCCCTCGACGTCAACCGCTCCCAATGCTCAGCATGGAAAAATTGAGCGGCAGCAAACGCTAATCACAACTGGCTCAAACCATGCTCCTGAGAACACAAAAACGCAGTCAGCTGATTACGTATTGTTGCCCACAGCCATCATATACATTAAAAATAGAGCAGGCACTTTTATACCATGTCGTGCCTTGCTCGACTCAGCATCACAATTAAATTTCGTGACTAGTAGACTAGCCAACCAATTGCAGCTGGTCACACGAAAATCAGCAGTTTCAATTTCCGGAATAGGTGAAGCTTCTCTGTCGTCAAACGCAGCAGTCGATCTCGCTGCTCAATCGCTTGATCGGAAATACAGTTGTCACACGGACGATCACGGACTACCACCCTCATATCGGAATCGACATAACCAGCTGGAATATCCCGAAGAACATAGCACTCGCCGATCCATCGTTCTACAAATCTCAGCGAGTCGACGTATTACTTGGTGCTGGCCTGTTCTTCGAATTACTTTGCGTTGGACAGACTCACATAGCCAGACACTTGCCAATTTTCCAAAAAACAAGGCTTGGATGGATCGTTTCCGGAGCATTATCTCAGCCCATCAAGCATCATGCGTTAGCAGCCGTACGCAAGGAATCTCCAGAGGATGGCAACCTGACTGATATAGTCAAACGATTTTGAGAAATTGACAGTTGCTATGGCTCCACATCAACAGCCACGGAGGATTTGTTCCTGAAAAGCTACACGCGTCTGGATACTGGACAATACTCAGTGCGCTTACCAGCAAAGGAGGATCTGGACACCCTTGGAGACTCATTTTATCGTGCCTTTAAGCGCTTCAAGTCACTCGAGTCTAGGCTTCAGAGGAATCGACAGCTGAAAGAGCAGTATTCAGCATTTCTTCAGGAATACATCGACCTAGGACACATGTCATTAGCCTCCAGTCATCATGACGGACCTCGTTTTTATTTGCCTCACCACTGTGTAGAAAAACCGGACAGCACGTCCACAAAGTTGCGCGTAGTTTTTGACGGATCAGCAAAAACTACAAGTGGCGCATCTCTTAATGACCTTTTATTCGCTGGCCCATCAATTCAATCCAAACTGTTCAACATATTGATCAGATTTCGTTTCTTCAAGGTTGCTATGTGTGGAGATATTTCAAAAATGTATCGTTGCGTGCGTATTTCACTACAAGATCAACATCTGCAATGCATTCTGTGGCGCAACAATCCCGACAAACCAATTAACATATATACCCTGAATACAGTTACGTACGGAACAAAGCCTGCAGCATTTCTCGCAATTCGCGCCATGCATCAGCTCACCTACGATGAGGAACCGTCATTTCCGCTTGCCGCAAGAATCGTTCGAAAAGATTTCTACGTGGACGACTTGATCTCAGGTGGTGACTCCATTAAAGAAGCGAAGGAAATTCGACAGCAAGTCAAGCAGCTACTCGCCAGAGGATTATTTCCAATAAGGAAATGGTGCTCGAATGAGCCTGCCGCTCTTGAGGGTGAAGCCGAAACTGATTGCGAAAAGCTTATGCAGTTTCACGATGGCACAAGTATTACCAAGTCGCTCGGCTTAGCCTGGGACCCCGCATCTGACTTTCTTCTTTTCAACTTCACTGACATTATCTCTAACGGACCCACTACAAAGCGCAGCGTATTATCGACACTAGCAAAATTCTACGACCCACTGGGACTCATCTCGCCTATCATCACAAGGATGAAAGTGTTCATGCAAGCACTCTGGAAGGAAAACATCGACTGGGATGAGAGCCTCCCACAGCATCTTCATTCAGCATGGACGGAAATAACATCACAGTTATCCTTTGTTCGCAGCCTCAAGTTTCCACGTTTCGTCATGGCACCTGCAGGAAAATATGAAATCCACGATTTCTGCGATGCCAGTATATCAGCGTATGGAGCATGTATCTACGTGAGATCTGAAATCGATGGAGACTACTCAACGCATGTGCTGTGCTTAAAGTCGAGAGTAGCTCCGTTAAAAACATTATCAATTCCTAAACTTGAACTTTCTTCTGCACTCATCCTATCGGAACTCATGTCAAACGTCGCAAAGGACATTTCATTCAAATGTGAATATCATTGCTGGACAGATTCAACAGTAGCGTTAGCATGGATGCGCGACTCTCCTTCCAACTACAATGTGTTTGTGGCAAATCGTGTAACGCAAATTCAGGACCTTACGAGAGGCATGACATGGCATCATGTCGCTTCACAACTGAACCCAGCTGATATCCTATCGCGAGGATGCACACCACTTGAACTAATCAACTCGCAACTATGGCATAATGGACCATCCTTTTTGCGCCTTCCCACATCAAAATGGCCGAAAACGGTAGTCCCATCAGTGGAACTTCCAGAGCGACCAAGCAGAGTAATCATTTCTACGTCACACAAAGACATCGCAACTGATTGCAAGTTTCACAACTCCTTTGCAAAGTTGCAGCGAATATTTGCGTATGTACATCGATTCGTGACGAGGGACTCCCCAAAGCAAAAGGGCTCTATCACACTGCAGGAAATGAAATCGGGTACTCATCTCATGATTCGAAGCATCCAGAAGAGTCATTTCGTCGAGGACTACAAAGCACTCAGAGAGAGCAAGTTGCTGCCCGGAAGAAGTTTGCTGAAATCTTTGCAACCATTCATGGACTCTACAGGACTCATGCGAGTTGGAGGAAGGCTGCAAAACTCTTACTTGGAGTATGAAGCCAAGCATCCAATCTTACTGCCCAAACAGCATCCTGTGACGCAGTCAATCATCATGCATTACCACATTCAATTTCTTCACGCTGGTCCGCAATGCCTACTTGCAGACATAAGGCAACGCTACTGGCCCATAGGAGGAATCAAAGCTGTCTCTAGTGTTGTCAACAAATGCATTCGTTGCTTTCGCGCTCGACCTAACACACTGCAGCAAGTAATGGCTCCACTACCAGCGGACCGCGTACAGCCCTACATTTTATGTAACCGGAATAGACTTTTGCGGGCCCTTCTTCTCAAAATCAGAAGTGAGAAATCGTGCGGCCACAAAATGCTACATAGCAATATTCATTTGCTTCTCAACAAAAGCATGCCATCTAGAGCTCGTGTCGACACCTTCATTCATTGCTGCTCTTAAACGTTTCGTCAGTCTTCGAGGGAAGCCACGAGACATTTGGACGGACAACGCAACAAATTTCGTCGGCGCTCGAAACGAGCTAGCGGAGCTTAAGGATCTTTTCCTCAGCGAACCTCAGCGCCAGCAAATTGTCAATGGCGCCCTCGCCCTCGGAATTAGTTGGCACTTCATTCCACCACGATCTCCGCATTTTGGCGGGTTATGGGAAGCTGCTGTCAAAGCAGCGAATCACCATTTCTACCGCATCGTTGGCAACTCAACTCTCACATTTCATGAGCTTCGCACGCTCATCTGTCAAATCTCTGCTATGTTGAATTCAAGGCCTCTATGTTCCATTTCAGAGAATCCAAACGACCTAGACATTCTCACACCTGGTCACTTTCTTTGGGGCAAAGCAAATGCGAACATCGATGAGCCGAGCGTGACACACCTCAACATGGATCGCCTCAGTCGCTGGCAGCGTGTTTGCCACATGCAGCAGACCTTTTGGCAGAAATGGAGTATCTCGTACCTCTCTGCGCTACAGGAGCGTAGCAAATGGAACTCTCGCAAGCCAAACATTCATCCTGGAGACATTGTGCTGTTGAAGGAAGAAAACGCGCCTCCGCTCAAGTGGCCTCTCGGGCGAATTGAAAGCACAATAGCTGGAGACGACGGCGCAGTCAGAGTAGCAGTCATACGCACAGCCACAGGATTAACAAAGAGAGCCATCGCCAAGATAGCAGTGCTGCCAATCAAGACCAAATCGATTGAAAGTTAAACCTTCCAATGGGGGGAGTATGTTGGCGGCAGATCACTGCTTTATCTAATTGCTCAAGGTTGCCATACGATTAGAATCAGCTGTCCAAATCTATGTTCTAAGCATCTGTTAAATTTATGCTAAGCACCTGTTAAGTCTTATGTTAGCAGCTGTTAAGTCTAACTCAAATCAGTTGAACCACAGTCTCTTCTCAAAAAAACATGTAAAAAGTGCAGCGGCACAATTAAATTTAATAAACTTAAGTCCTTGCTTTCAAGCAAAATAAAAACTACGAAAGTAAGGCGGTTGCACAAACCCGCAACTTTGTGCAAAATGTATGTAACAGGCATATGTAGGCGTGGCAGACCCCATAAAGTATATATATTCTTGCTCAGGATCACTAGCCGAGTCGATTGAGACATGTCCGTCTGTCTGTCCGTCTGTATGAGACAACAGATCTCAGCTATTAAAAAAAAGCTAGAGATACCAAATTCGGCATGAGGGTTCCTATAAACCATAGGCAGATCAAGTTTATATCATATGTTTGATGCCACGCCCACCGCCCCCGCAAATCGGTTATTTGCGATTATTAAGCAAATTATAAAGCCACAACGTTTTGCTTTGGTATGTATAAAGCTGAATGCAATATGAACATATTCTCCAAACTACAATCCGATCGGACCAATAACACAGAAGTTATTCAAGTCAACGTTTTCAGTACAAATGTTCGGTACGAGCAGCAGCCGGCGCGCTGCTTTGAGCAGTTGACGTCGACGTCGACGTTGCGTCGTGTCGCTTTACTCTTTACGCGCGTCGCTGTGTGAGTGCGAGCGAGTAAGCTATTTATACTTGAAGTATTTGTGCAGAATTCTCTGTTTGAAATTATGAGTGAGATTACACGTTTGTAACGGATTTTAAAAATTGGGAGAAGGGTATCTTACTGGCGGGCGCCCGACTGTAGCCTTACCTACTTCTTGTTTATCGGTTTTCCTACAATTTGCAATGTATTATTTTTATTTAAGCATTGCATTTCTGTGTTCATTGCTTTGAGCCATTCTTTCTTTTCATTACTACTCATCGCCTTTTCATAAGTGTTTTGTACAATTGCATTTACATAATTGATATAAATAAAATGTGTTACTGGGTTACCATATAGATTTATTGGTGTTTATACCCTTCGACCATTGAAAATGGTCAAAAAAGGGTATACTAACTTTGTGCAAAATGTATGTAACAGGCATAAGTAGGCGTGGCAGACCCCAAAAATATATATATATTTTTGCTCAGGATCACTAGCCGAGTCGATTGAGACATGTCCGTCTGTCTGTCTGTCTGTTTGAGACAACAGATCTCAGATATTAAAAAAAAGCTAGAGATACCAAATTCGGCATGAGGGTTCCTATAAACCATAGGCAGATCAAGTTTATATCATATGTTTGATGCCACGCCCACCGCCCCCGCAAATCGTTTATTTGCGATTATTAAGCAAATTATAAAGCCACAACGTTTTGCTTTGGTATGTATAAAGCTGAATGCAATATGAACATATTCTCCAAATTACAATCCGATCGGACCAATAACACAGAAGTTATTCAAGTCAACGTTTTCAGTACAAATGTTCGGTACGAGCATCAGCCGACGTCGACGTTGCGTCGTATCACTTTACTCTTTGAGCCCGTCGCTGTGTGAGTGCGATCGAGTAAGCTATATGTAGTAGAAGTATTTGTACAGAATTCTCTGTCTGTAACGGATTTAGAAAATTGGGAGAAGGGTATCTTACTGTCGGGCGCCCGACTGTAGCCTTATCCACTTGTTTTTTTCTACTTGATGTTCTCTGTACTGTTAAATTTTCTTTGTTCTCCTCACTCTCGCTTTCATCGCTTGTTTTCGAATTAACTTCGTCCATGTCATTTTGTACGTCTGTCTTAGCGTTTTCTTCATCATCTTCTTCATTTTCATTTATTTCACTTTCATTATCATTCTGCTTGTTTTTCTCTAGGCAAATTAATTTAGTTTTTTCTTCCACAACTTGAACATGTCTTGCGTTTATTACTCTATTGTTTGCGTTATTTACTCTATATCCGTTTGTATTGTACTCAACTAAAACTCCTAATTCTGATTTGTTATCCTATTTACTCTTTCTGCGTACTTCTGGAACTCTAACAAAAACTCTACTTCCTTATATTTTTAGATTTTCTACATTTGGTTTTATTCCAAAAAATATTTCATATGGGCTTTTATTTACTACTGTGTTTGCGATTGTTCGCTTTTTTAATTATGCTACTGTGTTCATCACTTCTGGCCAATATCTCCTATGTATGTTTGCCTCTCTCATCAAGCACCTACCAATATCCATTGCCGATCTGTTATATCTTTCTGCCACGCCGTTTAATTCATGTACATACGGTGGACATGTAGTTAACTGAATTCCCTTATATTTTACAAAGTTTAATATTTCTCTATTCAAATATTCTTTACCGTTATTGCATTGAATTTGTTTTACTTTTTTACTAAACTGATTTTCAACAAAATTTATATATTCTTTTAAGCAGCTCGCAGTTTCTGATTTATATTTTATACAATATATTCTCGCGCATTTACTATAATCATCAACGAATGTCAAAAAATATTTTTCCCCACAATAACCTGTTGTGCTCTGTGGTCCGTTTAAGTCTGTATGTATTAGCTCTAATGTTTCTTTAGTTTTCTTTCTATTGTTCTCGAATGGTTCATTTGACATTTTACTTTGTATACAATTCGCACATTTCATTTCGGTATTCTCGATTTTATCTGGCAGACCATCTAGCATTTTATTCTTAATAATTCTATTCAAATATTGAAAATTGACGTGGCCTAGTGCCCTGTGCCATTTTTTTTTCAGTTAATTTAGTTACATTTGTATATATATTTTATTTGTTTTATTTTTAGCATGAATCTTTTTACATTATATAAACTATCAATTTTATTCGCAACTGTCAACAATACTCTTTTTTCTTTATAGATTTTTGTATCATTATTTCTGGCTACGACTGTACATTTATTTTCAGTTATTTTTGCTTAGCAAATTTTGTTTTATGCCTTTTACAAAGTACACATTTTTTATATCGATCAAATTTTCATTGTTGTATGTTCTAAAATATGTTTCTACATTTCCAATTTTGGTCGCTTGCAATTGTTTGCCATCGGCTACTTTAACGTCTATAGGATTTTTCAAATTTATACAGTTCTTAAAAAGTCTACAATCGTTTATTATGTGATCAGTGCATCCACTATCTAATAACCAATTTACTATAGTTTCGTTGCTACTTTCGCTGTAATTGCAATTTATTATTTTTTCGTTTCTTATCATTCTTATTGTCCATGACTGTACGCAGTCGCTGTTTTCTTGTTGTCTTCCTTGGTTCCCGTCTCCTGAGTAATGTCCCCGTCCAGTTCCACGTCCAGTTCCACGTCCAGTTCCACGTCCAGTTCCACGTCCAGTTCCACGTCCTCGACCATTTCCATGATGTTGACCTCTGCGTCGACCGCCTCTTTGGTTCGTATTCTGATATTGCCTGTTGTATTGTTGTTGTTGTTTGTTTTCGCTTCTCGCATTTTGCTCAGCATGCCAGCAGTCCCTCTGAATATGACCTGTTTTGCCACACACATAGCATTCTTTTTTAGTTTTGGTGTTAAATGTGCTTACGTTATTTTGTTTGTCCACTGGACCTCTGTTTAAGCTTTTTTCTTTAACTTTTGATTTTACGTACTCTACCGTTCGTTGTGCTTCTGGAATCAGATCTAAGAAGTCTCCAATATAACTGTAGCTTGTTGGTAGCGCTTTTAGCAGATACCGCCTTTTTTTCGTTTTCGTCTATGGTGCCTCCAGCCTTTTTAAATTTATTCACTGCTTTCTCGAATTCTATAAAGAATTCTTCCACTGTTTCGTAGTCTTTAAGTTTGATTTCGTCGATTTTTCCTCTGCACAGTATTTGCAGGGCTGTTGACTTTGTCGAATACATTTCGTTTAATTTGTTAATAATTTCTAATGTCGTTTGGCATTCACTAACATATTCTAACTGTTTGTCTGATATTGTACTGATTAAAATTGTTTTTGCTTTTAATTCTGTTTTCATCCATGTTGTTTCATTATCTTCCGTTGTTCTTGTTCGCACTGCTGGTTCTTTGCACTCTTTGTATTCTAGTATTGTCATTAGTCTGAACTTCCAGCTTCCAAAATTTACTCCATCGAATATGCCCATAACAATGTTTTCGATTTTTGCGTTTGCACTCATTTTTTCCCGCTTCACTTTTAATCTGTTTGTACACTTCTTTTATGTCTATTTCTATGTAATCAATTTTTGCACATTTTCATTTACGGTCACACTTTTATACTTCCATGTTATTTAGTAAGAAGCGTGCATGTGAATTTTTAAATTTTAATCTGTTTCCATCGAATCCTTTTAGTTTATGTTTTCAATGTTTTTCCGTTTAATTGTTTAGAATTTGTTAATAGTCTTGTTTGTGTATTCGTATTTTCTTAAAGTTCGCACTTTTAATATGGTTTTTCTCTTTATATGTCTTATACACTTTTTATACCCTTCGACCATTAAAAATGGTCAAAAAAGGGTATACTAACTTTGTGCAAAATGTATGTAACAGGCATAAGGAGGCGTGGCAGACCCCATAAAGTATATATATTCTTGCTCAGGATCACTAGCCGAGTCGATTGAGACATGTCCGTCTGTCTGTCCGTCTGTTTGTTTGAGACAACAGATCTCAGCTATTAAAAAAGCTAGAGACACCAAATTCGGTATGAAGGTTCCCATATATTCGGGGCAGGTGAAGTTTATGTCAAATGTTTGTGGGCACGCCCACCGCCCCCGCAAATCGGTAATTTACGATTATTAAGCAAAGTATTGAACTTGTAAAGTTCTGCTTCGGTATGTATAAAGCTGAATGCAATGTGAACATATCCTCCAAATTACAATCCGATCGGATTAATAACACAGAAGTTATTCAGGTCAACGTTTTCAGTACAAATGTTCGGTACGAGCAGCAGCTTGCGCGCTGCTTTGAGCAGTTGACGCCGACGTCGACGTTGCGTCGTGTCGCTTTACTCTTTACGCGCGTCGCTGTGTGAGTGCGAGCGAGTAAGCTATATGTAGTAGAAGAATTTGTGTATAGTTACGCGCTTGTAACGGATTTTAAACATTTGGAGAAGGGTATCTTACTGTCGGGCGCCCGACTGTTGCCTTACCTACTTGTTTCTTTTGTCGCTTCACTTGAACAGCATTATTTTTATAAAACTTGGATTTAGTTATGCACCTTAAATTATTATTTCCTTTTTTTCGAACCTTGGATTAATTATACCTTTCGACCATTGAAAATGGTCAAAAAAGGGTATACTAACTTTGTGCAAAATGTATGTAACAGGCATAAGGAGGCGTGGCAGACCCCATAAAGTATATATATTCTTGCTCAGGATCACTAGCCGAGTCGATTGAGACATGTCCGTCTGTCTGTCCGTCTGTCCGTCTGTATGAGACAACAGATCTCAGCTATTAAAAAAAAAAACCCATAAATTATAGGCAGATAAAGTTTATGTCAAATGTTTGATGCCACGCCCACCGCCCCCGCAAATCGGTTATTTGCGATTATTAAGCAAGTATTAAACGCATAACGTTCTGCTTCGGTTTGTATAAAGCTAAATGCAATATGAATATATCCTCCAAATTACAATCCGATCGGACCAATAACACAGAAGTTATTCAAGTCAACGTTTTCAATACAAATGTTCGGTACGGGCAGCAGCCGACGCGCTGCTTTGAGCAGTTGACGCCGACGTCGACGTTGCGTCGTGTTGCTTTACTCTTTACGCGCGTCGCTGTGTGAGTGCGAGCGAGTAAGCTATATGTACTAGAAGTATTTGTGCAGAATTCTCTGTTTGAAATTATGAGTGAGGTTACACGTTTGTAACGGATTTTAAAAATTGGGAGAATGGTATCTTACTGTCGGGCGCCCGACTGTAGCCTTACCCACTTGTTTTTTCTAACCTTGCTCTGCTACCATGTTAATAAAAAGTGGATTACTTTAATTTGTTTAAATTCTTGTATTGAGCTTTTGCTTCGTGCACTTCCATTACGTTTTACATTCATAGAGCAAGTGTCATAATTATGTTATTTAACATTACATTGCATTTCATTACATTACTCGCGATCAGCTGATTCATATTTATGCTAATTAAGATTTTATATCAAGGCATACACATTTATTCCAACAGTTCTTTCAAACGACCTACTCAATTTCAACACGCGATGTAAATTTTTATCCTTTCACCATTCCCAGTTCAAATGGCATTTTCGCCCCACAATTAAACGAAAGTTCGATTTTCAATGATTTATGTTTGATAAAACCAGTTTTCTCATCTGGTCCTGACGGAATTCCTAGTTGAGTACTTAGATACTGTGCCGATCCTCTATCTAAGCTATTGCTAAAACTTTTCTCGCCGTCCCTGAAAACTTCCACCTTTCCTTCCATATGGAAGACATCTTTCATTTTACCGCTTCACAAGAAGGGCAGCAAGGTGGTGCTTTAAACTATAGAAGTATCTCTAAATTGACGGCTATTCCAAAACTGTAGGTCTGTCATATCTCCTTGTCAGCACGGATTTTAAAAACGTCCTCGACAAATTTACATGAGCTTACATCCTTTATAATATAGGGCTTTCAGAAAAATTTTCAAACTGACGTCATTTATACTGATTTCAGTAAAGCACTTAACTCAGTAAATCAATCCCTTCTTGTACTTAAACTAAACATTATTGGTTTCTCACCAAATCTTTTAAGCTGGCTTATACGTTATTTGGCCAACAGAACACAAAAGTCCTCTTTAAAAATGTTCTTTCTGACCCTATAAAAGTTACCTCTGGTGTTACTCAGGGAAGCCATTTACGCCTCTTTTTACGCTTTTCAGCAATGACCTGCCTTCGGCCATACTTAACTCGCGTACTATTATGTAGGCAGATGATGTAAAGCTTTGTTTTCAATTTAAAGACGCCTCCTGTCATTCATCCCTTCAAGCCGACCTCAATAGTTTTAACAGTTGGTGTGGTGCAACCCTATTAAATCTGAAAAGCTCAAAATGCAAGTTGATGACATTCTCTTGTGCCAGTCCTAAGTACGAATCTTACACTTTATGTGGTTGTCTTCTGGAAAGAATTACCTCTGTGGACGACCTTGGAGTACGCCTGGACGCTAAACTGAAGTTCTCCGAGCACATTTCTTCCATAGTCAAAAAGGCTTTATTAAGAGGTGGGCTAAAGAATTTAACGATCCTAATATAACTAAAACCCTTTATACCTCACTAGTGCGACCTATTCTCGAGTAAGATTATGTGTTTGATGTCCTTAGTTTTCAACATACAAATACCGCATTTAATCCGTTCAAAAGAACTTTATGATTTTCGCATTGCGTGGACTAAATTGGGATTCAAACTTAAGAATATCTTCCGATACTCACAGACTTCTTCTTAATCTACCTTCCTTAGTCAATCGGCGTACTAAGCTTGGTGTGGTCTTTATTAATAACCTTATTAACGGTGACAAAATTGTCATACAAATATACATATTCATGTGAGCTTATTTAAGTCGAAGAATATAGACGCCAGTCAGTTGATAGCCAACAGCAAACACAACAGCAAGTGCCTTTTCCTTCTCGAAAACTTCACAGCCACGATAACAAAAGCGAAGCCCAAGTCAACCTCGACCCACCTACAAACTGCATTCATACCTACCGTTGACTCCCCGGAGGTAACTGGAATGGAAATTACATTACTAAACCTTTTATTAATTTTACTGTAAGAAAAGAGTAAGATTGAAGAAGTATGATCAAACATATACCCGCTACAACTATGCGAAAAAAAACACGTCTTACAGTCTCAAATTTGTTTTCACTATGAAAGTTGCACGCGGTTCTAGTTGGATATGGTCAATTTACTTTCAGTGTCTTCCAGTTAGAACTTATCAGAGGGCTTTTAATGATGAATGTGTAAAAAGACGCCTATGTAATAATAAATTCAATACATCCAACCAGATTTTTCGTTTTTGTTGTACATTGATGCAAAATATCACTTAAGATTTTAAAAGAAGATAGAAATAGAACAGAAAAAAAAAGAAAATTAACAAGTCGGAAGGGCTAGAGTCACGCAGTGACTGTAAGAGGCCATGGATTTTCAGTTTATTTTTATATACCATAAAAAATATATATTGAAATAAAATGTTTAATATAATAAAAACAAAAATTAAAAAAACGAAAATGCAAGAGTCGATAGCATAAAGTTAGAACGAGAGAGAAATATGTGAATTTTTGCCGCGTGCCAAAATTCGTTACATACACACACAGTAGCGTCAACTGCTTCTTCTTTAATTTAGACGTCCGTTAACAACTACACAGACCTGCCTCATGTTTTGTGTATTGCCTCACACGCATATACATATGCATGCCTGTGTGAGCTTCGTGTGCATGTGTTGTATGCAGGCAGGCATAAGTACAGCATGCAAAACATTTTAAAAGGCAAAATGTAACACTTAATATATAAATTATTAGATAAATATAAATAAATGGCAAATAATTAAAAAATGCATATTCTTTATATATATAAATGTAAACAAATTTGAAATACAGCACATAAAAAATCAAAATAGCTAAATTCTTTTCGCCGTGGGGAATCGAACCTTGGCCGTTTGCATAGGAGTTCGTCATCCTAACAACTAGACCACCGTCGCTGTGCTCCGCGCCCCTTAAAATTGCATTTTTAGACCAGTTGCTCAAAAATGTCAAATATGTACAACAATAACACTACTACAAGATTGAATGACCACAAGAAAGCCAAATGTTATTTATTTTTGTATATTTAATAAGATTATGTGTAGAAATTTGATAAATGAAATTAATGTTTATAATGATGAAAAAAAAAAAAAAAAAAAAATATTAATTTCTAAATAGTGAAATAGTAAAAAGTGGATAAGGCTACAGTCGGGCGCCCGACAGTAAGATACCCTTCTCCCAATTTTCTAAATCCGTTACAGACGTGTAACCACAGTCAAAATTTCAAACAGAGAATTCTGTACAAATACTTTTACTACATATAGCTTACTCGATCGCACTCACACAGCGACGCGCGGACATGTCTCAATCGACTCGGCTAGTGATCCTGAGCAAGAATATATATACTTTATGGGGTCTGCCACGCCTACTTATGCCTGTTACATACATTTTGCACAAAGTTAGTATACCCCGGCTGCTGCTCGTACCGAACATTTGTACTGAAAACGTTGACTTGAATAACTTCTGTGTTATTGGTCCGATCGGATTGTAATTTGGAGGATATGTTCATATTGCATTCAGCTTTATGCATTTTGATAAGAATCCGTCTCAAGCACCACTGTCATATTGAGACTGCCAAAAACTATCTACAAGCAACATCATTAAAAATTCATTTGGATAATGGTAACCAGCTTACCCTAGCCGCTGTTTACTGCCCACCTCGTTTCACTATATCTGAAGACCAATTTATGGAATTCTTCAACTCACTTGGAGAACATTTTATAGCAGCTGGGGACTATAATGCCAAGCACACACACTGGGGGTGTCGACTCGTGAATCCAAAAGGAAAACAGCTCTACAACGCCATTATAAAAGCAAACAACAAGCTCGACCACGTTTCTCCTGGCACACCTACATACTGGCCTACTGACCCCAAAAAACTACCTGATCTAATTGATGTCGCAGTCACCAGAAACATTCCCCGTAATCTGATAAGCGCCGAGTGCCTCTTAGACCTATCATCTGACCACTCGCCCCTCCTAATAAATCTGCTCCGACACCCAGAACCAGCAAACCACTCTTATAAGTTGACTTCAGGAAAAACCAACCGGCTCATATACAAAAAATACATAAGTTCACACATTGAGCATAACCCACCTCTTGAAGCTGAAGCTGACATTGATAGTTTTGTTAACTCACTGGAGTCAATCATCGTTGCTGCAGCTCGCTGCTCAACTTCGCAAACAGTAAGCAAAATTACAAATCACAAAAAGACCAACCTGCAAATCGAACAACTTGTTCTCGAAAAACGGCGCCTATGGCGAGAATGGCAGTCCTCAAGATCACCGTCGGCAAAACAAAAGTTAAAAGACGCCACACGCAAATCATTGAGCTGCCTTACTGTGCCGTATGCAGCACTACCCAGCTCTTCAATGCCATCAACAAACTTGACTACTTTCCAGGAAGATGGAAAAAGTCAATAATAATAATGATACCAAAGCCGGGAAAAGATCACACTGTGCCATCGTCGTACAGACCCAAAAGCCTTCTATCCTGCTTATCGAAACTTTTCGAAAAATGACTACTGTCTCTGACTATTACTCCATTCCTGAACACGCACAACACAATACCAGCACACCAATTTGCCATTGTGAAAAACACGGAACTATTGAGCAAGTTAGCCGCATAACATCAGAAATACGAAACGCATTTGAAAAACGGGAATACTGCTCTGCGATATTTCTAGATGTTTCGCAGGCATTCGACAGAGTTCGGCTGGACGGTCTGATGTACAAAATCAAAACAACGCTTCCAAACAACACTCACAAACTGCTAGAGTCGTACCTCCAACAGGAAGTTTGTAGTGAGGTGCAACACTGCGATATCCGACGAACACAGCATTGAAGCCGGTGTCCCACAAGGCAGCGTACTAGGCCCAACACTATACGTCCTATTCACAGCAGACATCCCTACAAGTAGCAACCTGACAGTTTCAACATTTGCGGATGACACAGCTATTCTCAGCCGCTCGAGATGCCCAATCAAAGCATCATCTCAGCTAGCCATCTACCTGGTCGACGTGGAAAAGTGGTTATCCGACTGGCGTATAAAGGTAAACGAACAAAAATGCAAGCAAGTAACTTTCACCCTTAACAGGCAAGATTGTCCACCGCTCACGCTGAACAACGTCGCATTGCGTGGACTAAATTGGGATTCAAACTTAAGAATATCTTCCGATACTCACAGACTTCTACTTAATCTACCTTCCTTAGTCAATCGGCGTACTAAGCTTGGTGTGGTCTTTATTAATAACCTTATTAACGGTGACAAAATTGTCATACAAATATACATATTCATGTGAGCTTATTTAAGTCGAAGAATATAGACGGCAGTCAGTTGATAGCCAACAGCAAACACAACAGCAAGTGCATTTTCCTTCTCGAAAACTTCACAGCCACGATAACAAAAGCGAAGCCCAAGTCAACCTCGACCCACCTACAAACTGCATTCATACCTACCGTTGACTCCCCGGAGGTAACTGGAATGGAAATTACATTACTAAACCTTTTATTAATTTTACTGTAAGAAAAGAGTAAGATTGAAGAAGTATGATCAAACATATACCCGCTACAACTATGCGAAAAAAACACGTCTTACAGTCTCAAATTTGTTTTCACTATGAAAGTTGCACGCGGTTCTAGTTGGATATGGTCAATTTACTTTCAGTGTCTTCCAGTTAGAACTTATCAGAGGGCTTTTAATGATGAATGTGTAAAAAGACGCCTATGTAATAATAAATTCAATACATCCAACCAGATTTTTCGTTTTTGTTGTAATGCAAAATATCACTTAAGATTTTAAAAGAAGATAGAAATAGAACAGAAAAAAAAAGAAAATTAACAAGTCGGAAGGGCTAGAGTCACGCAGTGACTGTAAGAGGCCATGGATTTTCAGTTTATTTTTATATACCATAAAAAATATATATTGAAATAAAATGTTTAATATAATAAAAACAAAAATTAAAAAAACGAAAATGCAAGAGTCGATAGCATAAAGTTAGAACGAGAGAGAAATATGTGAATTTTTGCCGCGTGCCAAAATTCGTTACATACACACACAGCAGCGTCAACTGCTTCTTCTTTAATTTAGACGTCCGTTAACAACTACACAGACCTGCCTCATGTTTTGTGTATTGCCTCACACGCATATACATATGCATGCCTGTGTGAGCTTCGTGTGCATGTGTTGTATGCAGGCAGGCATAAGTACAGCATGCAAAACATTTTAAAAGGCAAAATGTAACACTTAATATATAAATTATTAGATAAATATAAATAAATGGCAAATAATTAAAAAATGCATATTCTTTATATATATAAATGTAAACAAATTTGAAATACAGCACATAAAAAATCAAAATAGCTAAATTCTCTTTTCGCCGTGGGGAATCGAACCTTGGCCGTTTGCATAGGAGTTCGTCATCCTAACAACTAGACCACCGTCGCTGTGCTCCGCGCCCCTTAAAATTGCATTTTTAGACCAGTTGCTCAAAAATGTCAAATATGTCATGTACAACAATAACACTACTACAAGATTGAATGACCACAAGAATGCCAAATGTTATTTATTTTTGTATATTTAATAAGATTATGTGTTGAAATTTGATAAATGAAATTAATGTTTATAATGATGAAAAAAATAAAAAAAAAAAAAAAATATTAATTTCTAAATAGTGAAATAGTAAAAAGTGGATAAGGCTACAGTCGGGCGCCCGACAGTAAGATACCCTTCTCCCAATTTTCTAAATCCGTTACAGACGTGTAACCACAGTCAAAATTTCAAACAGAGAATTCTGTACAAATACTTTTACTACATATAGCTTACTCGATCGCACTCACACAGCGACGCGCGGACATGTCTCAATCGACTCGGCTAGTGATCCTGAGCAAGAATATATATACTTTATGGGGTCTGCCACGCCTACTTATGCCTGTTACATATATTTTGCACAAAGTTAGTATACCCCGGCTGCTGCTCGTACCGAACATTTGTACTGAAAACGTTGACTTGAATAACTTCTGTGTTATTGGTCCGATCGGATTGTAATTTGGAGGATATGTTCATATTGCATTCAGCTTTATGCATTTTGATATGAATCCGGCTCAAGCACCACTGTCATATTGAGACTGCCAAAAACTATCTACAAGCAACATCATTAAAAATTCATTTGGATAATGGTAACCAGCTTACCCTAGCCGCTGTTTACTGCCCACCTCGTTTCACTATATCTGAAGACCAATTTATGGAATTCTTCAACTCACTTGGAGAACATTTTATAGCAGCTGGGGACTATAATGCCAAGCACACACACTGGGGGTGTCGACTCGTGAATCCAAAAGGAAAACAGCTCTACAACGCCATTATAAAAGCAAACAACAAGCTCGACCACGTTTTTCCTGGCACACCTACATACTGGCCTACTGACCCCAAAAAACTACCTGATCTAATTGATGTCGCAGTCACCAGAAACATTCCCCGTAATCTGATAAGCGCCGAGTGCCTCTTAGACCTATCATCTGACCACTCGCCCCTCCTAATAAATCTGCTCCGACACCCAGAACCAGCAAACCACTCTTATAAGTTGACTTCAGGAAAAACCAACTGGCTCATATACAAAAAATACATAAGTTCACACATTGAGCATAACCCACCTCTTGAAGCTGAAGCTGACATTGATAGTTTTGTTAACTCACTGGAGTCAATCATCGTTGCTGCAGCTCGCTGCTCAACTTCGCAAACAGTAAGCAAAATTACAAATCACAAAAAGACCAACCTGCAAATCGAACAACTTGTTCTCGAAAAACGGCGCCTATGGCGAGAATGGCAGTCCTCAAGATCACCGTCGGCAAAACAAAAGTTAAAAGACGCCACACGCAAATCATTGAGCTGCCTTACTGTGCCGTATGCAGCACTACCCAGCTCTTCAATGCCATCAACAAACTTGACTACTTTCCAGGAAGATGGAAAAAGTCAATAATAATAATGATACCAAAGCCGGGAAAAGATCACACTGTGCCATCGTCGTACAGACCCAAAAGCCTTCTATCCTGCTTATCGAAACTTTTCGAAAAATGACTACTGTCTCTGACTATTACTCCATTCCTGAACACGCACAACACAATACCAGCACACCAATTTGCCATTGTGAAAAACACGGAACTATTGAGCAAGTTAGCCGCATAACATCAGAAATACGAAACGCATTTGAAAAACGGGAATACTGCTCTGCGATATTTCTAGATGTTTCGCAGGCATTCGACAGAGTTCGGCTGGACGGTCTGATGTACAAAATCAAAACAACGCTTCCAAACAACACTCACAAACTGCTAGAGTCGTACCTCCAACAGGAAGTTTGTAGTGAGGTGTAACACTGCGATATCCGACGAACACAGCATTGAAGCCGGTGTCCCACAAGGCAGCGTACTAGGCCCAACACTATACGTCCTATTCACAGCAGACATCCCTACAAGTAGCAACCTGACAGTTTCAACATTTGCGGATGACACAGCTATTCTCAGCCGCTCGAGATGCCCAATCAAAGCATCATCTCAGCTAGCCATCTACCTGGTCGACGTGGAAAAGTGGTTATCCGACTGGCGTATAAAGGTAAACGAACAAAAATGCAAGCAAGTAACTTTCACCCTTAACAGGCAAGATTGTCCACCGCTCACGCTGAACAACGTCGCACTTCCAACAGCAAACAAAGTGACGTATCTGGGAGTACACCTCGATAGAAGACTAACTTGGCGCCGACACATCGAAGCTAAGAGAACTCACTTAAAACTGAAGGCCAACAGCCTTCATTGGCTTATCAACTCCCGCTCACCACTCAGTTTGGACTTCAAGGTGCTGCTCTACAACTCAGCGCTAAAACCAATCTGGACTTACGGCTGCCAGCTATGGGGAAATGCCAGCAACAGCAACATCGATATCGTCCAGAGAGCCCAGACGAAGATATTGAGAACTATCACCGGGGCACCGTGGTATGTTCGAAACGCCAACATTCACAAACATCTAAACGTGCCACCTGTAAAAGACGAAATTGCGGAAAAAAAGGAAAAGTACCTAAACAAGTTATCAACGCATCCTAACCAGCTCGCGAGGAGTCTAACAAGGCTAAGCAGCCGATCACGCCTACGTCGAAACGATTTGCCAACCCAGCAGTAATTTTTTTTTTATTAGGGCCGCTTTTATAATACATTTCAAGAAATGTACTGGTAATTAGTATTTACACGTAAGATTTGTTAACTTGTTGTTAGTTGTCGGTACTGACAAGATTCAACAAATAAAAGCTCCAAACTGAAAAAAAGCTTTATGCATACCAAAGCACAACTTTGTAAGTTTAATACTTTGCTTAATAATCGTAAATTACCGATTTGCGGGGCGGTGGGCGTGGCATCAAAAATTTGACATAAACTTCACCTGCCCCGAATATATGGGAACCTTCGTACCGAATTTGGTGTCTCTAGCTTTTTAAATAGCTGAGATCTGTTGTCTCAAACAAACAGACGGACAGACAGACGGACATGTCTCAATCGACTCGGCTAGTGATCCTGAGCTAGAATATATATATACTTTATGGGGTCTGCCACGCCTCCTCAAAGTTGGATATGGTCAATTTACTTTCAGTGTCTTCCAGTTAGAACTTATCAGAGGGCTTTTAATGATGAATGTGTAAAAAGACGCCTATGTAATAATAAATTCAATACATCAAACCAGATTTTTCGTTTTTGTTGTACATTGATGCAAAATATCACTTAAGATTTTAAAAGAAGATAGAAATAGAACAGAAAAAAAAAAGAAAATTAACAAGTCGGAAGGGCTAGAGTCACGCAGTGACTGTAAGAGGCCATGGATTTTCAGTTTATTTTTATATACCATAAAAAATATATATTGAAATAAAATGTTTAATATAATAAAAACAAAAATTAAAAAAACGAAAATGCAAGAGTCGATAGCATAAAGTTAGAACGAGAGAGAAATATGTGAATTTTTGCCGCGTGCCAAAATTCGTTACATACACACACAGCAGCGTCAACTGCTTCTTCTTTAATTTAGACGTCCGTTAACAACTACACAGACCTGCCTCATGTTTTGTGTATTGCCTCACATGCATATACATATGCATGCCTGTGTGAGCTTCGTGTGCATGTGTTGTATGCAGGCAGGCATAAGTACAGCATGCAAAACATTTTAAAAGGCAAAATGTAACACTTAATATATAAATTATTAGATAAATATAAATAAATGGCAAATAATTAAAAAATGCATATTCTTTATATATATAAATGTAAACAAATTTGAAATACAGCACATAAAAAATCAAAATAGCTAAATTCTCTTTTCGCCGTGGGGAATCGAACCTTGGCCGTTTGCATAGGAGTTCGTCATCCTAACAACTAGACCACCGTCGCTGTGCTCCGCGCCCCTTAAAATTGCATTTTTAGACCAGTTGCTCAAAAATGTCAAATATGTCATGTACAACAATAACACTACTACAAGATTGAATGACCACAAGAAAGCCAAATGTTATTTATTTTTGTATATTTAATAAGATTATGTGTTGAAATTTGATAAATGAAATTAATGTTTATAATGATGAAAAAAAAAAAAAAATAAAATATTAATTTCTAAATAGTGAAATAGTTAAAAGTGGATAAGGCTACAGTCGGGCGCCCGACAGTAAGATACCCTTCTCCCAATTTTCTAAATCCGTTACAGACGTGTAACCACAGTCAAAATTTCAAACAGAGAATTCTGTACAAATACTTTTACTACATATAGCTTACTCGATCGCACTCACACAGCGACGCGCGGACATGTCTCAATCGACTCGGCTAGTGATCCTGAGCAAGAATATATATACTTTATGGGGTCTGCCACGCCTACTTATGCCTGTTACATACATTTTGCACAAAGTTAGTATACCCCGGCTGCTGCTCGTACCGAACATTTGTACTGAAAACGTTGACTTGAATAACTTCTGTGTTATTGGTCCGATCGGATTGTAATTTGGAGGATATGTTCATATTGCATTCAGCTTTATGCATTTTGATAAGAATCCGTCTTAAGCACCACTGTCATATTGAGACTACCAAAAACTATCTACAAGCAACTTCATTAAAAATTCATTTGGATAATGGTAACCAGCTTACCCTAGCCGCTGTTTACTGCCCACCTCGTTTCACTATATCTGAAGGCCAATTTATGGAATTCTTCAACTCACTTGGAGAACATTTTATAGCAGCTGGGGACTATAATGCCAAGCACACACACTGGGGGTGTCGACTCGTGAATCCAAAAGGAAAACAGCTCTACAACGCCATTATAAAAGCAAACAACAAGCTCGACCACGTTTTTCCTGGCACACCTACATACTGGCCTACTGACCCCAAAAAACTACCTGATCTAATTGATGTCGCAGTCACCAGAAACATTCCCCGTAATCTGATAAGCGCCGAGTGCCTCTTAGACCTATCATCTGACCACTCGCCCCTCCTAATAAATCTGCTCCGACACCCAGAACCAGCAAACCACTCTTATAAGTTGACTTCAGGAAAAACCAACTGGCTCATATACAAAAAATACATAAGTTCACACATTGAGCATAACCCACCTCTTGAAGCTGAAGCTGACATTGATAGTTTTGTTAACTCACTGGAGTCAATCATCGTTGCTGCAGCTCGCTGCTCAACTTCGCAAACAGTAAGCAAAATTACAAATCACAAAAAGACCAACCTGCAAATCGAACAACTTGTTCTCGAAAAACGGCGCCTATGGCGAGAATGGCAGTCCTCAAGATCACCGTCGGCAAAACAAAAGTTAAAAGACGCCACACGCAAATCATTGAGCTGCCTTACTGTGCCGTATGCAGCACTACCCAGCTCTTCAATGCCATCAACAAACTTGACTACTTTCCAGGAAGATGGAAAAAGTCAATAATAATAATGATACCAAAGCCGGGAAAAGATCACACTGTGCCATCGTCGTACAGACCCAAAAGCCTTCTATCCTGCTTATCGAAACTTTTCGAAAAATGACTACTGTCTCTGACTATTACTCCATTCCTGAACACGCACAACACAATACCAGCACACCAATTTGCCATTGTGAAAAACACGGAACTATTGAGCAAGTTAGCCGCATAACATCAGAAATACGAAACGCATTTGAAAAACGGGAATACTGCTCTGCGATATTTCTAGATGTTTCGCAGGCATTCGACAGAGTTCGGCTGGACGGTCTGATGTACAAAATCAAAACAACGCTTCCAAACAACACTCACAAACTGCTAGAGTCGTACCTCCAACAGGAAGTTTGTAGTGAGGTGCATCACTGCGATATCCGACGAACACAGCATTGAAGCCGGTGTCCCACAAGGCAGCGTACTAGGCCCAACACTATACGTCCTATTCACAGCAGACATCCCTACAAGTAGCAACCTGACAGTTTCAACATTTGCGGATGACACAGCTATTCTCAGCCGCTCGAGATGCCCAATCAAAGCATCATCTCAGCTAGCCATCTACCTGGTCGACGTGGAAAAGTGGTTATCCGACTGGCGTATAAAGGTAAACGAACAAAAATGCAAGCAAGTAACTTTCACCCTTAACAGGCAAGATTGTCCACCGCTCACGCTGAACAACGTCGCACTTCCAACAGCAAACAAAGTGACGTATCTGGGAGTACACCTCGATAGAAGACTAACTTGGCGCCGACACATCGAAGCTAAGAGAACTCACTTAAAACTGAAGGCCAACAGCCTTCATTGGCTTATCAACTCCCGCTCACCACTCAGTTTGGACTTCAAGGTGCTGCTCTACAACTCAGCGCTAAAACCAATCTGGACTTACGGCTGCCAGCTATGGGGAAATGCCAGCAACAGCAACATCGATATCGTCCAGAGAGCCCAGACGAAGATATTGAGAACTATCACCGGGGCACCGTGGTATGTTCGAAACGCCAACATTCACAAACATCTAAACGTGCCACCTGTAAAAGACGAAATTGCGGAAAAAAAGGAAAAGTACCTAAACAAGTTATCAACGCATCCTAACCAGCTCGCGAGGAGTCTAACAAGGCTAAGCAGCCGATCACGCCTACGTCGAAACGATTTGCCAACCCAGCAGTAATTTTTTTTTATTAGGGCCGCTTTTATAATACATTTCAAGAAATGTACTGGTAATTAGTATTTACACGTAAGATTTGTTAACTTGTTGTTAGTTGTCGGTACTGACAAGATTCAACAAATAAAAGCTCCAAACTGAAAAAAAGCTTTATGCATACCAAAGCACAACTTTGTAAGTTTAATACTTTGCTTAATAATCGTAAATTACCGATTTGCGGGGGCGGTGGGCGTGGCATCAAAAATTTGACATAAACTTCACCTGCCCCGAATATATGGGAACCTTCGTACCGAATTTGGTGTCTCTAGCTTTTTTAATAGCTGAGATCTGTTGTCTCAAACAAACAGACGGACAGACAGACGGACATGTCTCAATCGACTCGGCTAGTGATCCTGAGCTAGAATATATATATACTTTATGGGGTCTGCCACGCCTCCTCAAAGTTGGATATGGTCAATTTACTTTCAGTGTCTTCCAGTTAGAACTTATCAGAGGGCTTTTAATGATGAATGTGTAAAAAGACGCCTATGTAATAATAAATTCAATACATCAAACCAGATTTTTCGTTTTTATTGTACATTGATGCAAAATATCACTTAAGATTTTAAAAGAAGATAGAAATAGAACAGAAAAAAAAAGAAAATTAACAAGTCGGAAGGGCTAGAGTCACGCAGTGACTGTAAGAGGCCATGGATTTTCAGTTTATTTTTATATACCATAAAAAATATATATTGAAATAAAATGTTTAATATAATAAAAACAAAAATTAAAAAAACGAAAATGCAAGAGTCGATAGCATAAAGTTAGAACGAGAGAGAAATATGTGAATTTTTGCCGCGTGCCAAAATTCGTTACATACACACACAGCAGCGTCAACTGCTTCTTCTTTAATTTAGACGTCCGTTAACAACTACACAGACCTGCCTCATGTTTTGTGTATTGCCTCACATGCATATACATATGCATGCCTGTGTGAGCTTCGTGTGCATGTGTTGTATGCAGGCAGGCATAAGTACAGCATGCAAAACATTTTAAAAGGCAAAATGTAACACTTAATATATAAATTATTAGATAAATATAAATAAATGGCAAATAATTAAAAAATGCATATTCTTTATATATATAAATGTAAACAAATTTGAAATACAGCACATAAAAAATCAAAATAGCTAAATTCTCTTTTCGCCGTGGGGAATCGAACCTTGGCCGTTTGCATAGGAGTTCGTCATCCTAACAACTAGACCACCGTCGCTGTGCTCCGCGCCCCTTAAAATTGCATTTTTAGACCAGTTGCTCAAAAATGTCAAATATGTCATGTACAACAATAACACTACTACAAGATTGAATGACCACAAGAAAGCCAAATGTTATTTATTTTTGTATATTTAATAAGATTATGTGTTGAAATTTGATAAATGAAATTAATGTTTATAATGATGAAAAAAAAAAAAAAAATAAAATATTAATTTCTAAATAGTGAAATAGTTAAAAGTGGATAAGGCTACAGTCGGGCGCCCGACAGTAAGATACCCTTCTCCCAATTTTCTAAATCCGTTACAGACGTGTAACCACAGTCAAAATTTCAAACAGAGAATTCTGTACAAATACTTTTACTACATATAGCTTACTCGATCGCACTCACACAGCGACGCGCGGACATGTCTCAATCGACTCGGCTAGTGATCCTGAGCAAGAATATATATACTTTATGGGGTCTGCCACGCCTACTTATGCCTGTTACATACATTTTGCACAAAGTTAGTATACCCCGGCTGCTGCTCGTACCGAACATTTGTACTGAAAACGTTGACTTGAATAACTTCTGTGTTATTGGTCCGATCGGATTGTAATTTGGAGGATATGTTCATATTGCATTCAGCTTTATGCATTTTGATAAGAATCCGTCTTAAGCACCACTGTCATATTGAGACTGCCAAAAACTATCTACAAGCAACATCATTAAAAATTCATTTGGATAATGGTAACCAGCTTACCCTAGCCGCTGTTTACTGCCCACCTCGTTTCACTATATCTGAAGACCAATTTATGGAATTCTTCAACTCACTTGGAGAACATTTTATAGCAGCTGGGGACTATAATGCCAAGCACACACACTGGGGGTGTCGACTCGTGAATCCAAAAGGAAAACAGCTCTACAACGCCATTATAAAAGCAAACAACAAGCTCGACCACGTTTCTCCTGGCACACCTACATACTGGCCTACTGACCCCAAAAAACTACCTGATCTAATTGATGTCGCAGTCACCAGAAACATTCCCCGTAATCTGATAAGCGCCGAGTGCCTCTTAGACCTATCATCTGACCACTCGCCCCTCCTAATAAATCTGCTCCGACACCCAGAACCAGCAAACCACTCTTATAAGTTGACTTCAGGAAAAACCAACTGGCTCATATACAAAAAATACATAAGTTCACACATTGAGCATAACCCACCTCTTGAAGCTGAAGCTGACATTGATAGTTTTGTTAACTCACTGGAATCAATCATCGTTGCTGCAGCTCGCTGCTCAACTTCGCAAACAGTAAGCAAAATTACAAATCACAAAAAGACCAACCTGCAAATCGAACAACTTGTTCTCGAAAAACGGCGCCTATGGCGAGAATGGCAGTCCTCAAGATCACCGTCGGCAAAACAAAAGTTAAAAGACGCCACACGCAAATCATTGAGCTGCCTTACTGTGCCGTATGCAGCACTACCCAGCTCTTCAATGCCATCAACAAATTTGACTACTTTCCAGGAAGATGGAAAAAGTCAATAATAATAATGATACCAAAGCCGGGAAAAGATCACACTGTGCCATCGTCGTACAGACCCAAAAAGCCTTCTATCCTGCTTATCGAAACTTTTCGAAAAATGACTACTGTCTCTGACTATTACTCCATTCCTGAACACGCACAACACAATACCAGCACACCAATTTGGCATTGTGAAAAACACGGAACTATTGAGCAAGTTAGCCGCATAACATCAGAAATACGAAACGCATTTGAAAAACGGGAATACTGCTCTGCGATATTTCTAGATGTTTCGCAGGCATTCGACAGAGTTCGGCTGGACGGTCTGATGTACAAAATCAAAACAACGCTTCCAAACAACACTCACAAACTGCTAGAGTCGTACCTCCAACAGGAAGTTTGTAGTGAGGTGCAACACTGCGATATCCGACGAACACAGCATTGAAGCCGGTGTCCCACAAGGCAGCGTACTAGGCCCAACACTATACGTCCTATTCACAGCAGACATCCCTACAAGTAGCAACCTGACAGTTTCAACATTTGCGGATGACACAGCTATTCTCAGCCGCTCGAGATGCCCAATCAAAGCATCATCTCAGCTAGCCATCTACCTGGTCGACGTGGAAAAGTGGTTATCCGACTGGCGTATAAAGGTAAACGAACAAAAATGCAAGCAAGTAACTTTCACCCTTAACAGGCAAGATTGTCCACCGCTCACGCTGAACAACGTCGCACTTCCAACAGCAAACAAAGTGACGTATCTGGGAGTACACCTCGATAGAAGACTAACTTGGCGCCGACACATCGAAGCCAAGAGAACTCACTTAAAACTGAAGGCCAACAGCCTTCATTGGCTTATCAACTCCCGCTCACCACTCAGTTTGGACTTCAAGGTGCTGCTCTACAACTCAGCGCTAAAACCAATCTGGACTTACGGCTGCCAGCTATGGGGAAATGCCAGCAACAGCAACATCGATATCGTCCAGAGAGCCCAGACGAAGATATTGAGAACTATCACCGGGGCACCGTGGTATGTTCGAAACGCCAACATTCACAAACATCTAAACGTGCCACCTGTAAAAGACGAAATTGCGGAAAAAAAAGGAAAAGTACCTAAACAAGTTATCAACGCATCCTAACCAGCTCGCGAGGAGTCTAACAAGGCTAAGCAGCCGATCACGCCTACGTCGAAACGATTTGCCAACCCAGCAGTAATTTTTTTTTTATTAGGGCCGCTTTTATAATACATTTCAAGAAATGTACTGGTAATTAGTATTTACACGTAAGATTTGTTAACTTGTTGTTAGTTGTCGGTACTGACAAGATTCAACAAATAAAAGCTCCAAACTGAAAAAAAGCTTTATGCATACCAAAGCACAACTTTGTAAGTTTAATACTTTGCTTAATAATCGTAAATTACCGATTTGCGGGGGCGGTGGGCGTGGCATCAAAAATTTGACATAAACTTCACCTTCCCCGAATATATGGGAACCTTCGTACCGAATTTGGTGTCTCTAGCTTTTTTAATAGCTGAGATCTGTTGTCTCAAACAAACAGACGGACAGACAGACGGACATGTCTGAGCTAGAATATATATATACTTTATGGGGTCTGCCACGCCTCCTCAAAGTTGGATATGGTCAATTTACTTTCAGTGTCTTCCAGTTAGAACTTATCAGAGGGCTTTTAATGATGAATGTGTAAAAAGACGCCTATGTAATAATAAATTCAATACATCCAACCAGATTTTTCGTTTTTGTTGTACATTGATGCAAAATATCACTTAAGATTTTAAAAGAAGATAGAAATAGAACAGAAAAAACAAGTGGGTAAGGCTACAGTCGGGCGCCCGACAGTAAGATACCCTTCTCCCAATTTTCCAAATCCGTTACAAACGTGTAACCACACTCATAATTTCAAACAGAGAATTCTGCACAAATACTTCTAGTACATATAGCTTACTCGCTCGCACTTACACAGCGACGCGCGTAAAGAGTAAAGCGACACGACGCAACGTCGACGTCGGCGTCAACTGCTCAAAGCAGCGCGTCGGCTGCTGCCCGTACCGAACATTTGTACTGAAAACGTTGACTTGAATAACTTCTGTGTTATTAGTCCGATCGGATTGTAATTTGGAGGATATGTTCATATTGCATTTAGCTTTATACATACCAAAGTAGAACGTTATGGATTTAATACTTTGCTTAATAATCGCAAATAACCGATTTGCGGGGGCGGTGGGCGTGGTATCAAAAATTTGAGACAAACTTCATCTGCCTATGATTTACAGGAACCTTCATGCCAAATTTGATATCTCTAGCTTTTTTAATAGCTGAGATCTGTTGTCTCATACAGACGGACAGACGGACAGACGGACAGACAGACGGACATGTCTCAATCGACTCGGCTAGTGATCCTGAGCAAGAATATATATACTTTATGGGGTCTGCCACGCCTCCTTATGCCTGTTACATACATTTTGCACAAAGTTAGTATACCCTTTTTTGACCATTTTCAATGGTCGAAGGGTATAAAAAGAAAATTAACAAGTCGGAAGGGCTAGAGTCACGCAGTGACTGTAAGAGGCCATGGATTTTCAGTTTATTTTTATATACCATAAAAAATATATATTGAAATAAAATGTTTAATATAATAAAAACAAAAATTAAAAAAACGAAAATGCAAGAGTCGATAGCATAAAGTTAGAACGAGAGAGTAATATGTGAATTTTTGCCGCGTGCCAAAATTCGTTACATACACACACAGCAGCGTCAACTGCTTCTTCTTTAATTTAGACGTCCGTTAACAACTACACAGACCTGCCTCATGTTTTGTGTATTGCCTCACACGCATATACATATGCATGCCTGTGTGAGCTTCGTGTGCATGTGTTGTATGCACGCAGGCATAAGTACAGCATGCAAAACATTTTAAAAGGCAAAATGTAACACTTAATATATAAATTATTAGATAAATATAAATAAATGGCAAATAATTAAAAAATGCATATTCTTTATATATATAAATGTAAACAAATTTGAAATACAGCACATAAAAAATCAAAATAGCTAAATTCTCTTTTCGCCGTGGGGAATCGAACCTTGGCCGTTTGCATAGGAGTTCGTCATCCTAACAACTAGACCACCGTCGCTGTGCTCCGCGCCCCTTAAAATTGCATTTTTAGACCAGTTGCTCAAAAATGTCAAATATGTCATGTACAACAATAACACTACTACAAGATTGAATGACCACAAGAAAGCCAAATGTTATTTATTTTTGTATATTTAATAAGATTATGTGTTGAAATTTGATAAATGAAATTAATGTTTATAATGATGAAAAAAAAAAAAAATAAAAATATTAATTTCTAAATAGTGAAATAGTAAAAAGTGGATAAGGCTACAGTCGGGCGCCCGACAGTAAGATACCCTTCTCCCAATTTTCTAAATCCGTTACAGACGTGTAACCACAGTCAAAATTTCAAACAGAGAATTCTGTACAAATACTTTTACTACATATAGCTTACTCGATCGCACTCACACAGCGACGCGCGGACATGTCTCAATCGACTCGGCTAGTGATCCTGAGCAAGAATATATATACTTTATGGGGTCTGCCACGCCTACTTATGCCTGTTACATACATTTTGCACAAAGTTAGTATACCCCGGCTGCTGCTCGTACCGAACATTTGTACTGAAAACGTTGACTTGAATAACTTCTGTGTTATTGGTCCGATCGGATTGTAATTTGGAGGATATGTTCATATTGCATTCAGCTTTATGCATTTTGATAAGAATCCGTCTCAAGCACCACTGTCATATTGAGACTGCCAAAAACTATCTACAAGCAACATCATTAAAAATTCATGTGGATAATGGTAACCAGCTTACCCTAGCCGCTGTTTACTGCCCACCTCGTTTCACTATATCTGAAGACCAATTTATGGAATTCTTCAACTCACTTGGAGAACATTTTATAGCAGCTGGGGACTATAATGCCAAGCACACACACTGGGGGTGTCGACTCGTGAATCCAAAAGGAAAACAGCTCTACAACGCCATTATAAAAGCAAACAACAAGCTCGACCACGTTTCTCCTGGCACACCTACATACTGGCCTACTGACCCCAAAAAACTACCTGATCTAATTGATGTCGCAGTCACCAGAAACATTCCCCGTAATCTGATAAGCGCCGAGTGCCTCTTAGACCTATCATCTGACCACTCGCCCCTCCTAATAAATCTGCTCCGACACCCAGAACCAGCAAACCACTCTTATAAGTTGACTTCAGGAAAAACCAACTGGCTCATATACAAACAAGTGGGTAAGGCTACAGTCGGGCACCCGACAGTAAGATACCCTTCTCCCAATTTTCTAAATCCGTTACAAACGTGTAACCACTTTCATAGTTTTAAACAGAGAATTCTGAACAAATACTTCTACTACATATAGCTTACTCGCTCGCACTCACACAGCGACGTCGGCGTCAACTGCTCACAGCAGCGCGTCGGCTGCTGCTCGTACCGAACATTTGTACTGAAAACGTTGACTTGAATAACTTCTGTGTTATTGGTCCGATCGGATTGTAATTTGGAGGATATGGGAATATTGCATGCAGCTTTATACGTACTAAAGCAGAACGCAGGGTTTAATACTTTGCTTAATAATCGCAAATAACCGATTTGCGGGGGCGGTGGGCGTGGCATCAAAAAACTGAGATAAACTTTATCTGCCTATGATTTACAGGAACCTTCATGCCAAATTTGGTATCTCTAGCTTTTTTAATAGCTGAGATCTGTTGTCTCATACAGACGGACAGACGGACAGACGGACAGACGGACAGACAGACGGACATGTCTCAATCGACTCGGCTAGTGATCCTGAGCAAGAATATATATACTTTATGGGGTCTGCCACGCCTCCTTATGCCTGTTACATACATTTTGCACAAAGTTAGTATACCCTTTTTTGACCATTTTCAATGGTCGAAGGGTATAAAAATACATAAGTTCACACATTGAGCATAACCCACCTCTTGAAGCTGAAGCTGACATTGATAGTTTTGTTAACTCACTGGAGTCAATCATCGTTGCTGCAGCTCGCTGCTCAACTTCGCAAACAGTAAGCAAAATTACAAATCACAAAAAGACCAACCTGCAAATCGAACAACTTGTTCTCGAAAAACGGCGCCTATGGCGAGAATGGCAGTCCTCAAGATCACCGTCGGCAAAACAAAAGTTAAAAGACGCCACACGCAAATCATTGAGCTGCCTTACTGTGCCGTATGCAGCACTACCCAGCTCTTCAATGCCATCAACAAACTTGACTACTTTCCAGGAAGATGGAAAAAGTCAATAATAATAATGATACCAAAGCCGGGAAAAGATCACACTGTGCCATCGTCGTACAGACCCAAAAGCCTTCTATCCTGCTTATCGAAACTTTTCGAAAAATGACTACTGTCTCTGACTATTACTCCCTTCCTGAACACGCACAACACAATACCAGCACACCAATTTGGCATTGTGAAAAACACGGAACTATTGAGCAAGATAGCCGCATAACATCAGAAATACGAAACGCATTTGAAAAACGGGAATACTGCTCTGCGATATTTCTAGATGTTTCGCAGGCATTCGACAGAGTTCGGCTGGACGGTCTGATGTACAAAATCAAAACAACGCTTCCAAACAACACTCACAAACTGCTAGAGTCGTACCTCCAACAGGAAGTTTGTAGTGAGGTGCAACACTGCGATATCCGACGAACACAGCATTGAAGCCGGTGTCCCACAAGGCAGCGTACTAGGCCCAACACTATACGTCCTATTCACAGCAGACATCCCTACAAGTAGCAACCTGACAGTTTCAACATTTGCGGATGACACAGCTATTCTCAGCCGCTCGAGATGCCCAATCAAAGCATCATCTCAGCTAGCCATCTACCTGGTCGACGTGGAAAAGTGGTTATCCGACTGGCGTATAAAGGTAAACGAACAAAAATGCAAGCAAGTAACTTTCACCCTTAACAGGCAAGATTGTCTACCGCTCACGCTGAACAACGTCGCACTTCCAACAGCAAACAAAGTGACGTATCTGGGAGTACACCTCGATAGAAGACTAACTTGGCGCCGACACATCGAAGCCAAGAGAACTCACTCAAAACTGAAGGCCAACAGCCTTCATTGGCTTATCAACTCCCGCTCACCACTCAGTTTGGACTTCAAGGTGCTGCTCTACAACTCAGCGCTAAAACTGGACTTACGGCTGCCAGCTATGGGGAAATGCCAGCAACAGCAACATCGATATCGTCCAGAGAGCCCAGACGAAGATATTGAGAACTATCACCGGGGCACCGTGGTATGTTCGAAACGCCAACATTCACAAACATCTAAACGTGCCACCTGTAAAAGACGAAATTGCGGAAAAAAAGGAAAAGTACCTAAACAAGTTATCAACGCATCCTAACCAGCTCGCGAGGAGTCTAACAAGGCTAAGCAGCCGATCACGCCTACGTCGAAACGATTTGCCAACCCAGCAGTAATTTTTTTTTTTATTAGGGCCGCTTTTATAATACATTTCAAGAAATGTACTGGTAATTAGTATTTACACGTAAGATTTGTTAACTTGTTGTTAGTTGTCGGTACTGACAAGATTCAACAAATAAAAGCTCCAAACTGAAAAAAAAAGCTTTATGCATACCAAAGCACAACTTTGTAAGTTTAATACTTTGCTTAATAATCGTAAATTACCGATTTGCGGGGGCGGTGGGCGTGGCATACAAAATTTGACATAAACTTCACCTGCCCCGAATATATGGGAACCTTCGTACCGAATTTGGTGTCTCTAGCTTTCTTAATAGCTGAGATCTGTTGTCTCAAACAAACAGACGGACAGACAGACGGACATGTCTCAATCGACTCGGCTAGTGATCCTGAGCTAGAATATATATATACTTTATGGGGTCTGCCACGCCTCCTTATGCCTGTTACATACATTTTGCACAAAGTTAGTATACCCTTTTTTGACCATTTTCAATGGTCGAAGGGTATAAATATAAAATCAAACCGCCTTCCCGAGAGATTGAACTTCCATTCTTTTGTTTGATTGCCTGCTGCTCTACACATTTGACCATCGCCGCACTGACTCGCTGTGCGGCTATGTAACTATTTCCTTTTCATACACACACATAACCATTTTCGCATTAAAAAGCAGCTTTCAGGCATCACAAATCTATAGAAAATGTTAACTCGCGTAACTTCTATGTTTATTACCCGATCGGGTTGCAATTTATAAAATAAGTTCACATCGCATTTATCTATATGTATGCCAAAGCAGAAAGTTAAGACTTCAATACTTTGCTTAATAATCACAAATTACTGATTTACAGGGGCGGTGGGCGTGGTACCCGAAATTTGAAAAAGACGTTTACTGCCTAGGATATACAGTAATCTTCATGCCGAGATTGGAGGGTCTAGCTTTCTTAATAGCTGAGAATCAGACGCTCATACAGACGGACAGACAGACGGATGGACAGACAGACATGGCTAGATCGAATCGGCTAGTGATCCTGCGCAAGGATATTTATACTTTATGGGGTCGCAGATGTCTCCTTCTGCCTGTTACGCCCATTCCGACAAACCTAATAGACCATGTATTTTTTCAAAATCCATGGCCTAAAAATATTGGCTCAACACCACCCTCGTGAGGACTTGAACCATAAACCTCCAAAAAAAAACTTATAGTCCAATCTTACTGAAATTTTAACGAAACGTCCGCAAGATCGTATATATTTGGTGTATATAAAACTGTTGCTGTAGTGCAAATATTGCAGCTGTCATCAGACGAACGGACGGACAGACGGACATGGCTATATCGACTCGGCTGTTGATACTGATTCAGAATATATATACTTTATGGGGTCGGAGATGTCTCCTTCTGCCTGTTACATACATTTATCACAAATATATATATATATACAACAAAAAGATATATACAACAAAACCATATATGCATACGTGTAAAAGTGACGTGTAATGTACTTGTGTGAAATCAATCGCTGATAATCACTGCCGAAGTTTAATATAGCCAAGTAATACATCACTATTGTTCATGTATGCATACATATATGCAAAACAATCAAAACAACATACTCACATTCAATGTCGAGTACAGAAAGTTGCAAAGAGCGGTTGTTACTAAATCCAAAGAATAAGTTTCGTCATAATTAAATGTAAATCTTGAAGAACATAAATAATTTGTTACACTTATAAGCAATATTACTTGTTAAATAAAACTTTATAAACGAAAACCAAAAAATGGGGGGCTCGTCCGGGAGTGTTCTTAAGTGTAAAGACAAAATTTGTGCATATGACGTAGTTCGTTTTAGTAGCAACCAGTGAACGGTAAAATAGAACCGTTACATGATCGACGCTGGAACAAACGCAAGCAACAGAATAGAAAATTCTCGAAGAAGTTTCGAGAGTCGGCAAAACCAAAGTTGCTGCTTAAGTTGACAGAAGGCTAAGCAGAACGGGGGGGTGCGTCGGCAGAGGGAAGGTTGCTGCTTAAGTTGTTAGAAGCAGAACTGGTGCGTACGTCGGCAGAGGCAAAGTTGCTGCTTAAGTTAGTAGAAGCAGACCTTGGCAGAAGGGAGAGCTTGGAGCGAACGTCAGCAGAGTCCGAATTGCTGCATTAATCGAGGCAGAACCGGTGCGTACAGTCGACAGAGGCAGAGTTGCTGTTTGCGTCGACAGAAGCAGTGTTTCTGTGTGAGTGTGCAAAGGCATGACTTGGTGCGAAGTTCAACAGAGGCAGAGCTTGATACAATCGTCGGCAGAGGCAGCGCTGTTGCGTAAAACTTCAGAGGCAAAGCTGGTGTGCATCGACAGAGGCGAAATTGGTGCGTGCGTCAACAGAGGCAGAGCTGGCGTGAGCATCGACAGAGACAGTGCTGGTGTAAGGTTACGTTAACTAACAGTAGCATAGTGTTGTATACTTTTACCCCTTGGCACTCCGCAAATCCGATTTGAGGTTTAAGTTAGCAGAGTTGGAGTTACCAACAAGTGGAAGGAAAATAGAATTGCAGAATAGATTGCTTACACATTTTGGTATTCAGGATGAAGAGAAAAGCGATTCAGATGAAGCTCAATCTGTGGTTACAGAGCGAAATTTTGTTGAAAATCAAGGAGTAAACAGTGGCAGGTGATGGTTCACTCTTAAAGATGAAGAAGGCAGCGTATCTAGTTTCTGTGGAACAGGAAGACCTGATGTAGAAGAATGGATCGATGAGTTAAAAAGTTGTTCAATTACTGTCAAGTGGAGTGATTTGCAACTTTTTATCTATTCCTAACAAATGCTTACTGGAGCGGCTAAACTGTTTGTGCGTAGTGAGGCGAATATTCGTAGTTGGACTGTTTTGAAGGCTAAGTTGAGAGAAGGGTTTTCAATCAAAGTGTCATCAGCTGAGGTTCATAGAAGATTGGAGCAGCGACAGCACAGAAAAGAGGAATCATTGTTTGAATATTTGTATGCTCTGAAAGAACTCGCAAAGCCAATTAATATTGATGAGTCAAGTTTAATTGACTATTACATAAAGGGTATTCGAAAGGGAATAAGATTATGCTTTACCAGGCAAAAAATATACAGGAACAGAAACATTAAATCGAGATATATCAGAAAGCTAGATCTGGCAAATCGAATCAATCAGCTGGGGAACGTCAGGAGCAAAAGAAGGATCAAGGCAAATTTCAGGTTAAGTCTGGAACATCCAGGAAATGTGTCAAATGCGGCGATAGTTCTCACGTAATGAAAGACTGTAAGAAAACAGATTTTGTTTGCTTTAAATGTAGTCTGGCAGGACACCGAGAAGCACAATGTACAGCACAAACAGGTGTCATGAAAGAAACATCGTTAGGCAGTGAATTTACTCTTTCAGGTATTGAATTGAAGAGCGTTGTTTACAAACAGATTATATTTAAAGGTTTGGTTGACACGGGTACTAATTTGTGCTTAATGCGCAGACAAGTCTTCATGAGTCTATGAGCAGAAGAAATAACTTGTAAAGGAAAGAGAAAGTCGGATTTTAACATTAGGAAGCGTTATTATATCCGTTCTAATAAATGGTATTCCAATGGAAGTGGAATTTCATGTGGTTCAAGATCAGGATGTAGGCTTCGATGCTATTTTAGGTAGGACACTGTCGATATGAAGGTTACCAAAAGTAGTATTCACTTTAATATCAGGACGAAAACTGAAGATGGAGGTAAAATTAGGGATACAAATATATTTGATCGTCAGGTGAATGACGAATTTCGAAGCATGTGTGTGGAAGAGCTTATAGCAACTTCTAGGGTAGATGTATCTCATCTTAATCAGCCTAAAGCTTAAACGGTATTGGAGATGATCAAACAATATTGTCCAATTCGTAACACAGATGCCTCTGTCGAGATGAATATTGTTTTGAAAGATGACGTTCCAGTTTATCAGCATACCAGGCGACAGTCGTATAGTGACAAAAACTTTGTAGATGAGCAGGTGCGGGAATGGGTAAAAGAAGGTATAATACAGCCAAGTACATCCGAGTATGCTTCACCCGTAGTCCTGGTGGTAAGAAAAATGGGAAAAAGCGTCTATGCTGTGACTATCGCAAGTTAAATGAGAAAATTATACGAGATAATATTACGATGGCACACATGGACAATGACTTAGTCAAGCTTCAGAATGCGAAGATATATACAACATTGGATTTGACCAATGGGTTTTTCCATGTGCCCGTAGAAGCAGCTTCAAGAAAATACACTTCGTTCGTGACTCAAAGTGGGCAGTACGGATATTTATTTGAACCGTTTGGCATTTCGAATTCGCCTGCAGTTTTTACTAGGTTTATAATGTCTGTTCTACGAGAGTTGCTCGCTAGTGGCATTGTAATACTTTACATGGATGATGTTATTGTGTCTCGTAACGATGTTGATGAGGGGATAAGAAAATGGAAGCAAGTGTTAGAAGTATCTTCTCAGAATGGGCTACGAGTTAATTGGGGAAAATGCCAGATATTACTTCGGAGAGTAAATTTTTTGGGATATATCGTTCAAGATGGAACCATTACCCCAAGCAAAGAAAAGATACAGGCCGTTACAGAACTTCCGGAACCCAAAGATAAAAAGGGGATACAACATTTTTTAGGGTTAACGTTTTACTTTAGAAAATTCATAAATGGATATGCAGCAATTGCCAAGCCATTATCAGATCTTTTAAGGCAAGATGCTAAGTCCAGAAGATAATATGTTTTACCCTGTACAATTTATGAGTATACATTCATATATGCAAACCATCAAGGCAACATACGCACATTCAAACATTCCAAGTACAAAAAATATTATATGAACAGTAAAGTGTATGATTTTTAAGGCCGGGTACAAAACCACAACGAAACACTAACGGTTAAGCCTTGCCTCACCTCTGAAAAACCAATTTACGAATTTAACACACAACTCATACTAGAAATAGATACATATACGTCCTGCCAAACTACAACACCATCTAAACAAAAGATTAAGAAAAAATATTGATTTCCTCTTTCGATTTCCATAGTATCGCTAAAATCTTGAAGGGAACCCTAAAACCAAACAGGATTTGCGCCTTCTTGGCAGATGATAATAACTCCGCATTAATTGAACAAGTCGGAAAGGCTAGAGTCACGCAGTGACTGTAAGAGGCCATGGATTTTCAGTTTATTTTTATATACCATAAAAAATATATATTGAAATAAAATGTTTAATATAATAAAAACAAAAATTAAAATAACGAAAAAACAAGAGTCGATAGCATAAAGTTAGAACGAGAGAGATTTATGTGAATTTTTGGCGCGTGCCAAAATTCGTTACATACACACACACAGCAGCGTCAACTGCTTCTTCTTTAATTTAGACGTCCGTTAACAACTACACAGACCTGCCTCATGTTTTGTGTATTGCCTCACACGCATATACATATGCATGCATGTGTGAGCTTCGTGTGCATGTATTGTATGCAGGCACGCATAAGTACAGCATGCAAAATATTTTAAAAGGCAAAATGTAACACTTAATATATAAATTATTAGATAAATATAAATAAATGGCAAATAATTAAAAAATGCATATTCTTTATAAATATAAATTGTAACGACCGAAGTCCAGTAACGTCCCCTGCACACCCTGTCTAAATTACAGCCGGCTAAGCTCAGGGAAAATGGGCGGGGTTTTGTGTGCAGGTTCGGTTATCGATGTTACTAGACAGGTTATAGGACTGCTAGAGGAGGGAATGGCAAGAAAAGGGAAGGCCAAAATAAACGGACGGACTACCCCTAACGAACGATCTAGTCGGAGAGCTAGATGTAATGCTCTCCTTCTTCACCCACCCAACCATGTACTATCGATATCGGAATACCGATACTACCCATGTTGCTGTTATGCTACCGCCCTTAGTGCCTCAAAAAAGAAAAGATTATTCCATTTTAAATTCCTTTAATGTTATTTAATAACAAACAATATTAGCGCTTGCAGCTTCGTGCTGCATAACGAATTCGAGAATTCTAATTTTACTTCCCTAATTTTTAGTCCTTTTTGATTTATTTTTTGTTATTTATTCAATCTCAATGTAATTAGATCTTTTTCTTTTAAATATTTATTTTTCTTATTTGGTGTCGATAGTTTACTTTACTTGGTTTCGATAGTTATATATTATTTGGTTTCGAATGGAAGAGATAGGATATTTTTGCAAACGATAGGCAGACGATAGTTTTAGTATTTCATTTCGATATTTCTACTCCCGATAGGCAAGCGATTGTTTGAATATTAATTGGTTTCGATATTTTTAAATTGTTGTCCACTCACCCGTGATCCGTTGGGGCCCCGACGAAACAGCTGAGGAAAAATAATAATGGCAACAATAACCAAGACACAAATAATACCCAAACACAAAAAAAATATCTTCTGACCTATCACTCAATCTTGTTTTATTTTACGTTACGAATTTCTCTTATACGCATACGTGTGTATGCGAATGAATGAATGAATGAATGAACTGAGTGAATGAAAAAGATGAGAAAAAATAAAAAGATTAAATCAAAAAGGATGAACAATATAAATGAAATGAAACAAAAATGAAAATAAAAACTATAGAATGATGAATTAAATGAGTGTGAAAAAGAAAAATGAATGAGAATTGTGTGAATATAAACGTGGATGTGAATGGTTTTGGTGTACTACAAGTACATAAGTGTGTTTGAATGTAAATGTGTGTATGAAACTTGAATGTGTATGTGTACTGCAAGTACGTATGTGTGTATAAGAGTGAATGTGTATGTGTACTGCGAGTACGTATGTGTGTATGAAAGTGAATGTGTTGGTGTAATATTTAGTTAAGGTCTGCGTGTTTTGTAGTAAGGAAAATTGTGCAGATGTGTCCTATGCTCCTTCCAGAAGTCCCCGGAATTTTACACGCTGTGTTATAATCAGGTTCAACTTCGAAAACCATACAGGCTATGAGGAGATAGAAAAATGCACATCAGGTGGCTGCCTGAGCATAACTTTTTTTGTATTTTAAACCACTCACCAAAAACAGCAAACAACAACTAAAGGTAGCCGGGCGATCACGGCACCAGAATAGATGAGGGCAAATACGCACGCCCACCAGTAAAAAGGCGCGAGAGCGCTAGGGCTCCTCTGGGCACAAGCGGTTTACTAGAAAGCAAGACGAGGTTAGAACCTGCCAAACAATGTTTGGAAAGCTTATACTCACTTCCAGCCACAATATTAACCGCACCAAAAGCTTGATTGTCCAAGCTCAACAATTTTCGAGTTCACTTTAATATTTTTTTTGCGATCACTTTCGATTTATTTCGATTTAAAAATTAGCATCGATGCGTGTTCTCCAGCTTTTTCTCAATTAGTAAAGAGGGAAAATAATATCGAGCGCGATAGGTGGCTTAGGGTATCGATATATCCCCACCCCACTTCCCAACACTGATCGTTCGGATCGGCCGATTTGGAGTTGCCAGACCGGTCGCTTATCGGTGTGACTCTGGGTGTGGTGAAAACCGTTCAAATTCAAATTTAAATTTGAATTACTGAATTTTTAAACGAGTGTGGAGGCAAATCGCTCACCATATAAAAATGTGACAAAAACAAAACAATTACAACACGGGCCTCACAAAATGTAAACAAATATGAAATACAGCACATAAAAAATCAAAATAGCTAAATTCTCTTTTCGCCGTGGGGAATCTAACCCTGGCCGTTTGCATAGGAGTTCGTCGTCCTAACAACTAGACCACCGTCGCTGCGCTCCGCGCCCCTTAAAATTGCATTTTTAGACCAACAACAATAACACTACTACAAGATTGAATGACAACAAGAAAGCCAAATGTTATTTATTTATGTATATTTAATAAGATTATGTGTTGAAATTTGATATTTTAAATTAAATTTTATAATGATGAAAAATAAAAATAAAATATTAACTTCTAAATAGTGAAATAGTAAAATAAAATCAAACCGCCTTCCCGAGGGATTGAACTTTCATTCTTTTGTTTGATTGCCTGCTGCTCTACACATTTGACCATCGCCGCACTGACTCGCTGTGCGGCTAAGTAACTATTTCCTTTTCATACACACACATAACCATTTTCGCATTAAAAAGATCGAAAAAGCACGTGGCTGGCAGCAGCTTGCAGGCAAGGCATCACAAATCTATAGAAAATGTTAACTCGTGTAACTTCTATGTTTATTATCCGATCGGGTTGCAATTTGTAAAATAAGTTCACATCGCATTTATCTATATGTATGTAAGATGGTATACTTCGATGCAAGTTGGCAACCCCACTAATGGAGGACAGTTGGCATGCCTGCGAACCGAAGAGTGTTGCCAGAGGGGAGTAACGAACGAAGTCGTAGTCGGTCGTCTCGCGTAAAAAGTTGACAGTTGAACAAACCGCTATTAAGTTGTAACAGTTGCCCAAATATTAAGTTGCGAAGAACACTCAAGTTGTAACGCCATTATTTTGTATTATTTAACCTTACTGAATTGATTTGAACCATTATAATAAACTTACTTTAATAATAACCTTACATTTGGGGGCTCGTGCCGGTTTCTGATTCATATCGGTTAATACAATACGTTGTAAAGTGGATAAAGTTGAACATTTGTATAATAGTGAACTCTTGATTATTCAGTTGAACAGTTCTAAAAAGACAAATCATTTTTTTTTGTCTGAACAGTCGCAGTCAAATTGTGGTTTTACCGTTGCTAAACGGCGAAAATTTAAATACGCATATATATACATAAAAGCGAACGCGAGAAATACCGAAAACGAGAAGTGCACACGCGTTAGAAGAAAGAATGAGTAGTACAAGAAATGAGAATCAGTATATAGACAAAAGCGAAGAAACGATAAGGGAACAAGAAAACGCGAAAAGAGACTTAACGGCCGCGAACAATTATGACCTCAATGCCAAAATGCAGCAGCTTATGCAGTTGTTAACACCCAAAGTTGAGGTGGATGAACAGCGTGAAAACCAAGTGAAAATTACAGCAAACAATTTTGAAAAGTGGTCAACGATTTCGATGGTGTTTCAATACCAGTTGTCAAGTGGTTCGAAATTTTTGAACACAATGCGGAAGCCTATGGGCTAAATGAAAAACAGAAATACGTGAAAGCTAGAGGTAGAATGTGTGGCACCGCAAAACTCTTTTTATAATCGGAATATATAAACAATTATAATGAGTTGAAACATAAATTAACTGATCAATTTCGATGCAACTGGAACAGTGCTGATATTCATCAACAGCTGAAAGATCGCAAAAAGAAAAAAACGGAGTCTTTTCACGAGTACATGCTGAACATGAAAAAGTTGCAAGTATGGGTAAAGTAGAAGAGACGGCAGTAATTCGCCACATTGTCAACGGATTGCAGATCAAAAGCGAATTCAAATTTGCCATGTATCGATGCATAACGTATAAGCAGCTTAAAGAGGAATACGAAACATATGAGCTAGTTCACAGAAACGATAATTATCCGATAAACGATAATCATCAGAGGAACGAAAACAATCAAAAGAACGAGAACAACAATCAGCGGAATCAAAACAAAACAGACGCAGAAAAACCGAAAAAGAAAGAATACTGTTTTAATTGCGGCTCATCAGAACATAAAAGGAAGGAATGCACATCAGCCACAAAATGCTTCCGCTGCAGCAAAGAAGGGCATATTTCACGCAGTTGTCCATCAAACGCTGATCGAGTTCGAGTTATTTCAAATAGTTATCGATATAAAACAATTCTTTTAAATGGCTTACAGGTGGAGTGCTTAGTGGATACCGGCTCCGATGTAACCATTGTAAACCAGAACATCGCAGATAAGTTGAATGTGGACATTTTTAAAACCGCTTCAACGCTACGTGGTCTGGGCAACACCGGTACAAAGCCAATTAGATATTTCAACGCCGAAGTAGAAATCGACACGCTGCGTACGAAGCAGAAATTCTTGGTTGTGTCAAACTGCAAGATGGACTGCTATGCGATACTTGGTTACGACTTTATAAGGAAGTTTGAATTCATAGCTGATTCGAACGGATTTTTATTTCAACGTGTACTGAACGACCATAGTTCTACAGATGAGTATGCAATGGAAGCTTACAGCGTTTTTGAAGAATATAACTATATTACAGCGCACAAAAATTACCAGAAGGAAGTGGAAGATATGATCGAAGATGCATTTCAGTTGCAAGAGGCAGATCACGCGCAATATCCAATTATTCTGAACATTGTTCCAGATGGTAACATAGTGCCGTTTCGACAAGCACCCAGTCGTCTGTCACCGAACGAAGCAGAAGCCGTAAAGAATCAGGTCAATGAATGGTTACAGATGGGAATTTTACGCGAATCATTTTCCAACGTAGCAAGTCGAGTGGTCGTGGTCAAGAAGAAGGATCAAACATTGAGGGTATGCGTCGATTACCGTAAGCTGAACAGCATGGTACTTCAGGACTTGTTTCCTGTGCCACTTATTGAGGATGCTCTTGACAAACTGCAAGCAGCGAAATTTTTCACGATTATGGACTTAGAAAATGGTTTCTTTCACGTGCCCATCGAAGAAAAGAGCAGACACCTAACGGCTTTCATCACACGAGAAGGACTTTTTGAATTTAACAGGGCTCCTTTTGGATTTAAGAATTCACCAGCTGCGTTCATCAGATATGTCAACCATGTTTTTCAGAAACTTATTAATGAAGAAGTAATGCAGCTTTATATTGTAATAGATTTAGATAACGTAGCATGTAAGATAAACACATTGTAATGATAAGAAGTCTTTGGTTATGTTTTGTGTCCAGTGGAGCATAGCTCCGTTTATTTTATCGTCAAGCTTGTGTCGCTTGTAGAACTCGACAGTTTCTTAAAGCTAATACAATATTCCTCTTAGGCCTTAGCTGCCTGGTGAAGCCGGCAGAGAAGCGGCTATTATATATTATGTTATATACTTATGTTAAGAGAGTTGAGAGAGAATGCTATGTGCGCACATTATGTACATAGCGGCATTTGGTCAGCGTGGGAACGCTGACCATGCACCTTTGCAGTGTGCTTCATAAGTGGGCGATCATATAACACTTCCACTTAAACATTATTGTTTATGGTAGCACTGCCAATGCAGTACATTGTACTATATGTATATATGCACTCTAAATATATATGTACGCATACCACATCTCCCTCCTTTTGGAAAATAACGTAACATAGTGTAGTTATTTTATTCTATTATTTTTATACCCTTCGACCATTGAAAATGGTCAAAAAAGGGTATACTAACTTTGTGCAAAATGTATGTAACAGGCATAAGGAGGCGTGGCAGACCCCATAAAGTATATATATTCTTGCTCAGGATCACTAGCCGAGTCGATTGAGACATGTCCGTCTGTCTGTCCGTCTGTCCGTCTGTCCGTCTGTCCGTCTGTCCGTCTGTATGAGACAACAGATCTCAGCTATTAAAAAAGCTAGAGATACCAAATTTGGCATGAAGGTTCCTGTAAATCATAGGCAGATAAAGTTTATCTCAGTTTTTTGATGCCACGCCCACCGCCCCCGCAAATCGGTTATTTGCGATTATTAAGCAAAGTATTAAACCCATAACGTTCTGCTTTAGTACGTATAAAGCTGCATGCAATATTCCCATATCCTCCAAATTACAATCCGATCGGACCAATAACACAAGTCAACGTTTTCAGTACAAATGTTCGGTACGAGCAGCAGCCGACGCGCTGCTGTGAGCAGTTGACGCCGACGTCGCTGTGTGAGTGCGAGCGAGTAAGCTATATGTAGTAGAAGTATTTGTTCAGAATTCTCTGTTTAAAACTATGAAAGTGGTTACACGTTTGTAACGGATTTAGAAAATTGGGAGAAGGGTATCTTACTGTCGGGTGCCCGACTGTAGCCTTACCCACTTGTTTATAATATTTTGTTTTTTTTTTTTATGTTTTTATATTTTTTTTTTGGTTTTGATATTTTAAATTTTATTTTTCATTATTATAATGATTTTTGTATTAAATCATGACCTCATTTATGAATGAAAAGCTTTTAATCGATCTTTGTGTACTATTTGTTTTTTATTTTTATTGTTTGATATTGTTATATTGTCTCTTTCTTCTATCTTTTCTACCTTATGGGGTCCCGTATATTTAAAACCTAATTTATGACCTACTTCATTTCTTAATAGAACTTTATCTCCTACTGTTATTTCTATATTTTTTGTTTGTAAATCATAATTTTCCTTAATTTTTCTTTTTATGCTCTTCAAGCATAGTTCTAGCTCTTTTATATGCTACTTCTAATCTATATTTACTTTCCTTAGCATAATCATCTATATTGTATATTGGTTCTATGCTAGTTATATAAGTGAAATTTCTGGGTAAATTATTTGTTCTACCAAAAACAAGTTCATATGGACAATAATTATGTACCATAGAAGGGGTTGTATTAAAACAATAGACGAAATAATGAAGCCATACATCCCAATCAGTTTTATCAACCGATATGTAAGATCGTATGTATTCATTTAGAGTTCTATGACTTCTCTCGACTACACCTACTGTTTGATGGTGGTGAGCGGTAGACGTTATATTTTTAATTTTTAGATATTTGCAAAGATCTGTAATGATTGAATTCTTATACTCTGTACCCATGTCCGTAATGAACGTCTTCATTGGACCATAAGTAAGAATGAAAGATTCGAAAATTGCTTTAGCGACTGTTGTTGCGCTTTTATTCGGTATGGGAATTGCAACTAAATATTTAGTTAAATCACAAATGAGGGTGACTGCATATTCGTTGCCATTTTCCGACTTTGGTAGTGGACCTATAGTGTCCACTATCACTCTGTCGAAAGCATGTTCAGGGGTTTCAGTTAAAGTCATTGGGGTCTTTGTATGCTTTGTTATTTTCACTTTTTGGCATTTTTGACATTTTTTAATGTAGTCTGTTATTTGTTTAGACATACCTTTCCAAAAATAATGTCTTTTGACCTTGGCCAAGGTTTTTGCAATGCCTGTATTACCTCCTTGTAATGGATCATCATGTAGTGTAGACAATATAGCTTCTTTTTCTTTTTCATTATTTATTTGGGTCACCGGGGTAAGTAGCGCTACTTTTAAATTCTTTAATATTTTATTGCCCATATTTTTAAATTCATCTATTGAAACGTGTTCAAAGATTTTTTCCCACGCCGCCATTTTGAGTTGGCTGATATCGTATATACCGGCTTGCGATTCAAGCCTTTGGAAAAATTGATCTAGATCAAGAACTCCATTAGTATAAAGATCACCAACATCATATCTTGCAATGGTTTTCTTTCCATGTTTAAATAAACATATCGTATCATTCAATTGCAATGTCACTACTTTTCGTATTTCGTCATTTGTTATGACTACGTATACGTTGGGCTCTGAAGCTTTTTATTTGGTTTGCTCATGCAAATCCAATTGTTCTTTTCCTGCGCAGGATTTTTGTCTACTTTGAAATCTTGTAGTGACTTTTAATATATTTCCAGTAATTTCCCTTAGCTCTTTGATGGTTATTCTTGATAACGCATCAGCTACATGATTATCTTTGCCTTTTAGATACTCTACCGTAAAAATTATATTCCTCTAATTCAAGCCGTATTCTTGTTAATTTAGAACTGGGGTTGACCATTGAGAATAAATATGTCAATGGTCTATGATCTGTTTTCACAGTGAAGTGTTTTCCGTAAATGTACGGTCTAAAATGTACTATTGCCCAATGAATTGCTGTTAACTCTTGTTCTGTTGTACTCTTATTGCTTTCACCTTTCGTAAAAGCTCTTGATGCATAAGCAATTGGGAGTTGGTGGCCATTATAGTTTTGAGTTAAAACTGCGCCACACGCTTGCTTGCTTGCATCTGTTATTATGCAAAATTCTTTGCTGAAGTCAGGGTACTGCAAGAGTGTTGGGTTTATTAGCTGCGATTTTAAATGTATGAATGCATTTTGGCATTCATCTGTCCACTCGAATGGAACATTCTTTTTACATAATCTTGTTATGTGCCGCGAATAGTCGGCGAAATTTTTGATAAAACGTCTATAGTAATTGCAAAATGCTACAAAACGTCTAGCGCTGTCCGCATCATGTGGAACTGGGTAGTTCTGAATGACATCATATTTTTTGTCATCCGGCAAAATTCCTTTGTCTGTGCATTTATGTCCTAAAAATGTAACTTCATGCATGAAAAATGAACATTTTTCAGGGTATAACTTTAGGTTGTATTCCCTGCATTTATCAAAAACTTCAGTGAGGTTTTTAAACATATGCTTTTCGGAACAACCGATGACTATTAAGTCATCCATATAAAGGAATGCCTGAAACGGTTCTATTCCGGAGAATGCTATAGTCATCATTCTTTGGAATGAATTAGGCGCTATTTTTAAACCAAATGGCAATCGCGTGAAACGATATGAGCCATTGTTGGTTGAGAAAGAAGTTATATCTCTTGAGCCTTCATCCATTTATTTATTTATTTATTTATTTATTTATTTATTTAACGTCAACTAAGGCAGTCGACTTGAAATTAGAATTAATTTTTTAAGTTTAAATTAAAATTAGTTATAATTAAAATTAAAAAAAGAAAATTATGAATTGAATTTTTTTTTTTAAAAAACAGTATAAATTAATTAAAAATATATTTATATTTTAAAATTTAGGCTGGGAAATATAAAAGAAAACGATCCAGCATTTGCTGCAAAGGATTGGGGAAAACCCAGTAAAACCCAATCAGATCGGTAGATTAGTATTAGTTGTTAGGATGTATAGTTAATTGTTGTTAGGTGAAAAGGTTAGATAATTTAAAATAGATAATTTGATAGATGAGAGGGAGGATTCCGTATTGATTATTCTAAAAAGCTTATTGTAATCGGCACAGAGAACTCTAAAAGAATCATGCAAGCTATAGTTATTAGTACAAAAGCTCAAAGAAAGTGGTAAAAAATTTCGTGTAACCCTAGAAGGAACACAAAAGTTTAGTTGGTTAAGCAGGAAAGGAGAGTCGATGTCGTATTTTATTAGTTTTATTATGACCATAACACCTAGCATAATACGACGGTTAGTTAAGGAGGGTAGGTTAATTAGCAGGAGTCTGCTTGAGTAAGGTGGTAAATCTACGCTAGAAACCCAGTTAAAGCGACGCAAAGCAAAGAGCAAAAATTGTTTTTGGACAGACTCAATTCTGTCTTGATGGACCTGGTATTGAGGAGACCATACACAGGATCCATATTCCAAAATCCAGCTCGATTTGATGAAAACCTGACATTAAATCAAGGCAAGAAAAATATTTTGCTCGACCAAGTTGGTCCAAAATATCATCTATTCTCGGTAGTGGAAATTTGTCAGCTAAAAGTTTCTTATTAATTTGGCGATAGTCTATTACTAATCTCCATTTCTTTTTATCTGAATCTGAGCTTGACTTTTTAGGTACTAATAGCAAAGGGCTATTGTACTCTGAAACTGATGGTTCGACTATTTTATCTTTTATTAATTTCTGTACCTGGGCTTGTATTTCTTCTACTTGACTATGAGGACTTCTATAATTTTTTGTGTATACGGGCTCATCATCTTTTAATCTCAACTGTTGTTTATAAAAATTATTAACCGTTATTGGTCCTGATTCTAATGCAAATATATCTGTATATTTGCAGCATAAAGTTTATAATTGTAATTTAAACAATTTTGGAAAATTTTTCTTCAATTGAGATAAGACAGTTTTATTTCTGTTTTCGCAATTTACCTGAATTACATTGTAGTTAGAAAGTGGTCCATATTGACCAATTGGTCAGAATCTGTTGTGTTCAAAATTCGGACAAATGTATTACTAGATGTTGCAATTGTATTTGCAACATAGATACCAGTTTGAATTTCCTGGTTTGGAATTAAAATGTTATCATCTTTTAATGATACTATTAATCTTCTGACAACTTGGGATCTTGCTGGTAATAGAGTTGTGTTATTACCAGAGCTGTATGTTATTGGAACATAAATTGGAAATTTCAAATTGTTGGGTCTAATTATAAACCAATCTTCTGCTGGTTTGAAATCAATTTGGCAATTATATTTTTTAATAAAATCTATTCCTATTATTCCATCACACGGTATAGGAAAATTTTTATCTACTAAATGAAAGTCGTGTGGGATGATGTATTTACCTGTCTGTATCTCGATAAAAGTCTGTCCTTGAGACTGAATTGTCTGTTGGCTTATGCCTTGAATATTTATTTTGTTAGTTATTTGAGTATTAGAAAATTTGTCAGAGTTCTCTTTGAGAATACAGATATCTGCACCTGTATCAAGAAGGAAAACAAGTTTTACACCTGTTTCGACATGAATGAATGTGGTAAATATATTGAGATTATAATTGATGGCGTATATTCTATGATCTTCTTCTACTGAGTACCTAAAGGCTGTTGCGAGTTTCCCTAATCTTGGGTTACTCGTACATTGGCATTATTTCCGTTATTGTTATTCTGGTTGTTGTGACGGCCTCTGTTTCCATTATTGCGGCCTCTATTGTTGCCATTATAACGGTTATTATTTCCATTATTGCGGTTTTGATAACCGTTATTCTGGTAACCGTTATTTTGGTAACCGTTATTATAGTTGCCTCTATAACCATCGTTATTGAAGCCTCTACCTCGGTTACCACCTCTATTGGCATTGCCGTATCCTCTGTTAGATCTGTTACCTCTAAAGTACATCACTTTATTGATGTCACCGGTAACTCTTGCATTCGTTCTTATGTATGCGCTTATTGCTGCATCCATAGTGGTGCTAGACCCTGCTTCCAGTACTGTTTTGATACTTTCGTGCTCAGCACGATTTATCATGGTGTCAATTGCCTCTTTAGTACTTAGACTAGTGGCATGTTCTAGAGATAAACCCTCATCGATAAAGGAAGCTTCTAATAGCTTTCTCAGTCTTTCAACTTCAGCGGTAAATTGCGTTGCAGTTTTACCTCTTTGCTGAACTGCTGATAGCTTTGCTTTGACATTACTGGATGTCTCACCGACAACTACTTTCTGCAATTTGTTTATAATTGCTGGAATTGTCGTTTCATCGTCAACTGAGTTCAAAATTGTGCCAACTATTTTTGACTTAATGACCTCAACTGCAATGTCTTCATATGGTCCCTTGGCTAAGTCTACCAATTTGATTGCCCTAATGAATCGTTGTAAATGGATCTTTTGTCCATCAAATTCTGGTATTGCGCAAGCGACTTCCTTAATGTACGACCTAATGGCCGCGGATTGTTCTGCCATGGTTAATGTATTTTCTGAATTAGCTGCGTCGTTTGTAGTATTTTCTTCCTTCAGCACTAGTGTTGCTGGTATAGTTAGATCGTGAAGATCTTCTTCTTCAATGTCTTCTTCGACTACAGTTGTATTTTCTTCGTCTGAGTCAGTGCTTTCTTCGTTAATATTTATTGTTAATGGAGTGTTTACTATAGTCGGAATTTCTATCTGGAGGCTGAATTTATTTTTTATTAATATTAATTTTTCCCTTAATGCCACCAGTAGTTCCGAAACTTTAGCACACTGTTTACTGTCTAAATGCTTTCTATTCTGTTGTATCAGTTCTCTGACTTTATTGTAACTATTTACCAATGTTTGGGCATTTTTATTTATCGTTACAGCTTGTATTGGTCTATTTTGCGTTAAGCATTTATAAGATTTTTTGAAATTTTCTTTTGATTCTTTTATCTGATCAATAAGTTTTTCCCAGTCCATGCTGTGGTACTAGTTTCTACTAAGTTTTCGAAATCATATATAGACATTCGAATATTACTTATATTGTTCAATGCTTTAGTCTTAAAATCGGGGTCATATTCATAAACTTTATCTATACTGCGCTGTGTTTGAGCTACACTCATGGTTGGCTATTGCTATATAATTCTATATTCTTATCTAGATAAAGTCAACATTACGTTTTATATTTAAAAAAAAAATTTTTTTAAATTTTTTTATATTTTCATTCATAATTGAGTTCACTCACATATTTCTTAAATATTATCTAAACCGTTAGCAGTGCTACGGTATTTTTTTCTGAGTCACTTGTTATGTTTTTTGTATATTTTTATTAATGCATTGGATACCATAATTAGAGCAATTACAATTAGTATTATGGTTATCCAGAACAAATCTGCATTTTGGACTTCCACTTTATTTATAACATTTGCTGTGGCGTCAACAGTTTTAGTGTCTATCAAACCCATTTTGGGTATACTAATTTTATACTTTTCTAAAAAATCTTCTCTATTTTTATAAATATTTTTAGTTTTGCTTATTCTATTTGTCTCTATGGACATTTATATTGGGAATTATTTCTTTTACATTATTGCCTGCCTGATTCTAGCTATGGCTTCACGGGCCATATTGGGTTAACAGGGCATAGTAGTATATGCTCCATTTTACAATGTGTCTTACAAAATTTTTCTTATATATATATATATTAATGGTTATTTAATTAATGAGTTATTTTTTTTTTACTGCTGCTGATGTTCGTCTGCTGGTGTCAGCTGGGCGTCGCCGGGGGTGGCACGCTGACACTCCCTCGCTGCTGTCTATTTCTGGGCTGCTGATGATGTTGATGGCTGCTCACAAGTCCCCAGGCAGTGAGGACTCCAGACTCCTCCGCAGTCCGGTGGGCAGGTCTTCTTAGGCTTCGTTAGTGCCAGTGCTGGTGCTGGATATGCTATTGGTTTTGGATCTTCATTAATTATTGTTATATTTTTAGTAGGTTCTGAGTGAGTTTTCTCGAGTTTTTGGGTTTTTAATTCTTGCTGATATTGCAGCAAGGGGTCTAGCTCTGCATTTAGCTTTAGGGCTTTCGACCAAACCGGTGGCGTTTGCTGACCGTATATTAGCCACCTTACGTGGGCTATACGTTTGTTCAGCTTTGTTTTTAGACCGCCGCGGTTCTTTCCCATATCTCAATATAACTCTACTCACTCAGATTCGTTCTCCATTTGGCAATTGTAATGTTAAGTCTCGGTATTTTTTAGCATTCCAGTCCAGTTTTCCTCCTTTTTCCTTTATTTATTTATTGGTGTGGTCAATTTGTCCATCGTTGGACGACTGTCACGGTCGCCATGTAATGATAAGAAGTCTTTGGTTATGTTTTGTGTCCAGTGGAGCATAGCTCCGTTTATTTTATCGTCAAGCTTGTGTCGCTTGTAGAACTCGACTGTTTCTTAAAGCTAATACAATATTCCTCTTAGGCCTTAGCTGCCTGGTGAAGCCGGCAGAGAAGCGGCTATTATATATTATGTTATATACTTATGTTAAGAGAGTTGAGAGAGAATGCTATGTGCGCACATTATGTACATAGCGGCATTTGGTCAGCGTGGGAACGCTGACCATGCACTTTTGCAGTGTGCTTCATAAGTGGGCGATCATATAACACTTCCACTTAAACATTATTGTTTATGGTAGCACTGCCAATGCAGTACATTGTACTATATGTATATATGCACTCTAAATATATATGTACGCATACCACAACATATTGTAACAACATAACTATCGTATTGAATAACAGTTTGATATCGAATTATTGTAAAGAAAAGCAAAGTATAATATCGATATATCCAATGCAATGTACGATGAATGAAGTCGATAAGTTGAAGTTTGATCTCGAAGCGTCAGGAAAGAGGAAGAGACTTGGAGAGTGAAGTAAAAAAAAATTTAAAAGCTATAAATAAAATCTAATCCAATCTACATATCTATTAAATAAAGATTATATTGCCTACTACAATATCAGAAGTGGTCCGAATATTCACGTCATGGATATTGATATTTCGGCAGTATCGGTGACACAATTAAAAAGATGGTTGGCAGTTTTGGGCTTGCCAACACGTGGTTGCAAAGTAGAATTATTGGCGCGGTTAAATGCAGTACCGACAGAGGAGCGTGGCAATAATCCGGTAATGGATCAAGCTGAAATAGAGCACGAAACTGAGATGCATGATGCAATGCTGGTGGTGCAAATGGATGAGATTTTCAAGAATCGAGAAATTCTCAGGAATTTTCGAGCGGAGATAGGAGCAGCAACAAACATGATTTCACAATTACAAGTGCGCAGTAGCATTTAAGCGTATTGCGATGAGCAGCAAGAAGAAGCAGCGCTTGGAAATAATTTAGACGCCGGACAAGATGACGCTGGTATTTCAAATAGTGATGAAATTCAAATTAGCGCGAAATCTGTCGACAACGCTGCAGGGTCTTCGAGCATGTTTCTACTAGCGAAGCAAGTATTGTTAGATTTTACGGGTCAAACGTCGGTGCGTAAGGTGGATACCGGCTCCGATGTAACCATTGTAAACCAGAACATCGCAGATAAGTTGAATGTGGACATTTTTAAAACCGCTTCAACGCTACGTGGTCTGGGCAACATCGGTACAAAGCCAATTAGATATTTCAACGCCGAAGTAGAAATCGACACGCTGCGTACGAAGCAGAAATTCTTGGTTGTGTCAAACTGCAAGATGGACTGCAATGCGATACTTGGTTACGACTTTATAAGGAAGTTTGAATTCATAGCTGATTCGAACGGATTTTTATTTCAACGTGTACTGAACGACCATAGTTCTACAGATGAGTATGCAATGGAAGCTTACAGCGTTTTTGAAGAATATAACTATATTACAGCGCACAAAAATTACCAGAAGGAAGTGGAAGATATGATCGAAGATGCATTTCAGTTGCAAGAGGCAGATCACGCGCAATATCCAATTATTCTGAACATTTTTCCAGATGGTAACATAGTGCCGTTTCGACAAGCACCCAGTCGTCTGTCACCGAACGAAGCAGAAGCTGTAAAGAATCAGGTCAATGAATGGTTACAGATGGGAATTGTACGCGAATCATTTTCCAACGTAGCAAGTCGAGTGGTCGTGGTCAAGAAGAAGGATCAAACATTGAGGGTATGCGTCGATTACCGTAAGCTGAACAGCATGGTACTTCAGGATTTGTTTCCTGTGCCACTTATTGAGGATGCTCTTGACAAACTGCAAGCAGCGACATTTTTCACGATTATGGACTTAGAAAATGGTTTCTTTCACGTGCCCATCGAAGAAAAGAGCAGACACCTAACGGCTTTCATCACACGAGAAGGACTTTTTGAATTTAACAGGGCTCCTTTTGGATTTAAGAATTCACCAGCTGCGTTTATCAGATATGTCAACCATGTTTTTCAGAAACTTATTAATGAAGAAGTAATGCAGCTTTATATTGTAATAGATTTAGATAACATAGCATGTAAGATAAACACATATTGTAACAACATAACTATCGTATTGAATAACAGTTTGATATCGAATTATTGTAAAGAAAAGCAATATCGATATATCCAATACAATGTACGATGAATGAAGTCGATAAGTTGAAGTTTGATCTCGAAGCGTCAGGAAAGAGGAAGAGACTTGGAGAGTGAAGTAAAAAAAAATTTAAAAGCTATAAATATAATCTAATCCAATCTACATATCTATTAAATAAAGATTATATTGCCTACTACAATATCAGAAGTGGTCCGAATATTCACGTCATGGATATTGATATTTCGGCAGTATCGGTGACACAATTAAAAAGATGGTTGGCAGTTTTGGGCTTGCCAACACGTGGTTGCAAAGTAGAATTATTGGCGCGGTTAAATGCAGTACCGACAGAGGAGCGTGGCAATGTTCCGGTAATGGATCAAGCTGAAATAGAGGACGAAACTGAGATGCATGATGCAATGCTGGTGGTGCAAATGGATGAGATTTTCAAGAATCGAGAAATTCTCAGGAATTTGCGAGGGGAGATAGGAGCAGCAACAAACATGATTTCACAATTACAAGTGCGCAGTAGCATTTAAGCGTATTGCGATGAGCAGCAAGAAGAAGCAGCGCTTGGAAATAATTTAGACGCCGGTGCTGGTATTTCAAATAGTGACGCTGGTATTTCAAATAGTGATGAAATTCAAATTGGCGCGAAATCTGACGACAACGCTGCAGGGTCTTCGAGCATGTTTCTACTGGCGAAGCAAGTATTGTTAGATTTTACTGGTCAAACGTTGGTGCGTAATTGGACAACGCAGTTGCGAAATGTGGCTATCGCATATAATTTGACCAAAATGCAATGTCGCTTGTTGTGCATGGCAAAACTCAAAGGTGTTGCACTTCAATGGCTTCATGCTGACCCAGCACGCATTATTCAACCTTTCGAGGAGTTGTTGCAGCAATTAAAACTGGCATTCGACGGGAAAGTAACTAAAGGAGAATTACGACGCAAATTTGAACGGCGTAACTGGAAGTTTGGAGAGAGTTTCGTAACTTACTATGATAGTAAGGTTGATTTGGCGCGAGATGTTAACATGGATGAAGAGGAGTTGGTAGATGGAATTATCGAAGGGATTCCAGTGGACAATCTTCGCATGAAAGTTTTGCGGGTGTTTGCTGGTATGGTACTACCGATACAACAACGGAGTGATGCTAAGTTGGAGGCAGCGTGGAGCGGTGCAGTAAAGGAGTTGCGTTGCTATAATTGAAATATAAAAGGGCACTGGAAAAAAGATTGCAAGCTACCAATTCGAGAGAGGGGAACATGCTATGGATGTGGATCTGCAGAGCACCTGCCCTAAGAGGAAATTGGAGTCTGAAAATAATTATGTAAAACCAGTTGAAATTTATTTTAGCAAAGGTATTATTAAGTCAATTACTAGAGAAGCACTCATAGATTCGGGAAGTCCGGTATCATTTATTAAGATAAGTTTAATCCCTGATGGAGTGGGTCTGCAGGAAGAAGTTAAAATATACTTTGATTTGATAATTGTTTCCGACGAATCTATGAGGTGTGGAGTAGTTGTGGGTAGAGAATTTATGGACAAATTTGATCTGAAAATTGATTTATCGACATTAAAAATGTTTACGGTAGAGCGTATTGAAAATCAAGACGAAAACACGATGGAAGAAATTAGTGTATTGGAAGATGAAGATTTAGTAAATGAAGTGCCAATACAGGAAACAAAATTAGTTAAATTGTTAGATAACAGACAATTAGAAGAGAAATTCTTAGATGAGGAATTGTTAGAAATGAAAAGTAAGAGTAAGTCATTAGACAATGGATTAGTTAATGAGAGATTATGCGAATTAGAAGATAATACAAAAGGACATGCACAGGTGAATGATAATTTTGAAGAAGCTTTATTACAGATTTGCATTTTAGACAATGAAGTAAAGGAACATTCGTACAATATTGGGGAACAGGTAGAATGGCAATTGCGATGTGAATTAGAAAAAAGAACGATGTATATTAATGCGGAAAAGCGTATGATGCAAAAGGTTAAATACGAAATGAATATTACGGTAGATAATGCCAAACCTTTTAGTTGTTCACCAAGAAGACTATCATATGTAGAAAGAGAAAAATTACAGGTGATGTTAGATGAGTATATGCGGGATGGTATAATACGAGAGAGTAGTTCAGAGTATGCATCGCCAATAGTGTTAGTAAAAAAGAAATCAGGGGAGTTAAGAATGTGTATTGATTTTAGGAGACTTAATAAGGTGATGATAAAAGACAACTATCCTTTACCGTTAATAGATGATTTGCTTGATAGGTTAGTGAATAAAACGATATTTACGAAGTTGGATTTAAAAAATGGGTATTTCCATGTGTTGATGGATAAGGAATCGATAAAATACACTTCGTTTGTCACCCCTTTAGGCCAATACGAATTTTTAAGAATGCCGATGGGATTGACGACAGCTCCACAGGTTTTTCAAAGATTTATTAATAATATATTTATGGACATGATAAAAGGAAATAAGGTTCTAATATATGGATGACATTATGATTGCGAGTACGGGAACATTTACAAATTTTTTAAAGAAGTCTTTAAACGTTTAGTGGAAAATCGATTAGAATTAAGGCTAGACAAATGTGAATTTTTACAGGTACAAGTATTTGGGATTTGAAATATCTAAAGATGGCATTAGAGCAGAAGGAAAGGGATTAGAAGCAATTAGGAATTTTCCCATACCAGTGAAAACTCATGCAGTTCACAGTTTCCTGGGGTTATGTTCTTATTTTAGAAGATTTATAAAAAACTTTTCAACGATAGCGAAACCGTTATATGATTTATTAAGAAAGGATAAATAGTTTAAATTTGAGGAAAAAGAGTTAGATTGTTTTCAACAGTTAAAGGACAAATTAGTTGAGGCACCGGTTTTGGCCATGTTTGATCATAAAAAGGAAACTGAACTTCATTGTGATGCCAGTTCATTAGGATTTCGGGCGGTATTGATGCAAAAAGAGCATGATGGAAAATGGCATCCGGTATTTTATTTTTCGAAAAGGATAACAGAAACAGAAGCCAAATACCATAGTTTTGAATTGGAAACCTTAGCAATTATATATGCTTTACGGAGATTTAGGATTTATTTGCAAGGCAGACACTTTAAGATATTGACAGATTGTAATTCTTTAACGTTAACGTTAAATAAGATTGAGCTTAATCAGAGAATTACCAGGTGGGCTTTGGAATTGCAAAAATTTGATTATGAACTGAAGCATAGAGCGGGTAAACAAATGCAACATGTAAATGCACTTAGCAGATGTAATGGTGCGATAATGATCACTGAGGCAAATAGTTTTGAAACCAATTTAATACTTGCTCAGGCCAAAGATGAAAAATTACAGAATATTAAGAAATTGTTGGAGGAAAATGAGCATAAGCTTTACGAAATGAGAAATGGCATTGTGTTTAGAAAAACCAATGATGGTACATTACTGTTTTGTGTGCCACAAAAGATGGAGGATCATGTGTTATATAAGTATCATGATCAGTTAGGACATATTGGTAGAGACAAGATGTTAAGTACGAAGGTGAAAAGTTATTGGTTTTCGAATATGACAGACAAAACATCAGCTGTAAAACGATTTACATATCCTAAGGATATAAAAGGCGTCCAATCGTTTCTGGGTTTGACTAGATTTTTTCGAAAATTTATTCCGCGTTATGCAAAGATAGCGCGCCCGTTAACGAATTTGTTGAGGAAGAACTCTGTATTTATAATTGGTGAAGCTAAAAAGGACTCAATCGAAAGATTAAAGGATATATTAACAAGTGAGCCAGTATTGCACATATACCCTCGGGAGGCAAAGACAGAGCTACATACCGACGCTTCCAAAAACGGACTAGGAGCTGTGCTGCTGCAGTGCTTTGAAGGACATATGCATCCCGTGTATTTCTGGAGCAAAAAGACGAGTGAAGCTGAGGCCAAAAAACACAGTTATATATTGGAGATCAAGGCTCCATATCTTGCGCTTAAGAAATTCCGCCATTTTTTGTTGTGAACTCGATTTAAATTGGTAACAGATTGCGCAGCATGTAAGCAGACGACAAGTAAAGACGAAATACCGCGCGATGTGGAGGAATGGGTACTCAACATAAAAAGCTTTACACCAGATATGGAACATCGCGCAGGAGCAAGGATGAAGCACGTCGATCATCTTAGTCGTTACCCACAGGATGTTTTAATAATCACAACTGAGTTGTCAGCTCGATTACGAAAAGCGCAGCAAGAAGACGATAACGTTAAAGCAGTATTGCAGTTGCTTCAGAACGGACCTTATGCGAATTTTAAGATGAAAGGTGGACTACTCTTCAAAGAAGTTGATGGTTGCGAACTTCTAGTTGTCCCCAAGATTATGGCGCGTGACGTCATTAAAAACGCTCATGACTCTGGTCACTTCGCCGCACGTAAAACAATGCATAACATAAAGCAGCAATACTTTATCTCGCATTTAGAGGGAAAAGTTTCGAAGTATATTTCTAATTGTATTGTTTGTATAATACACAGTGAAAAAATGGGCAAACAAGAAGGTCGTTTACACTGTATAGGAAAAGGTGATGTTCCCCTGCAAACGCTTCATGTAGACCATCTTGGACCGATGGATATGGCTTCTTAGATGTACAAGAACATTTTTGCAGTGGTCGATGGATTCTCCAAATTTGTGTGGCTGTATCCTGTGAAGTCGACAGGACAAGATGAGGTTGTGAAGAAGCTGTGTACGAAGGTGGATGATCGTTTGCTAGACATGATGCAGCAGGAGTTGGTCGAGAAGTTCAACGAAGAGCGACAGCAGCTGCGCATAGAAGCAAAACATAATATTGAAGAGGCACAGCAGACCTACAAGATGCACTACGACAAGAAGCGACGTACGGCGCAGATCTACAAGTTGGGCGACTTGGTTGCTATAAAGCGAACTCAGTTTGTTGCAGGCCGAAAGCTGGCTAGCGAATATCTTGGTCCATATGCTGTCATAAAGGTTAAGAGAAACGGTCGCTATGATGTGAAGAAGGCATAAATAATCACCGAGGGACCAAATATTACTGCAACAAGCTGCGATAATATGAAGTTGTGGAAATATGTAGTCGAGAACGAGGATATTTTGTCATCCGGGACGGATGAGGAAGATCAGGAGGGCCGAATGTAAGATGGTATACTTCGATGCAAGTGGGCAACCCCACTAATGGAGGACAGTTGGCATGCCTGCGAACCGAAGAGTGTTGCCAGAGGGGAGTAGCGAAGGAGAGTCCTAGTCGGTCGTCTCGCGTATAAAGTTGACAGTTGAACAAACCGCTATTAAGTTGTAACAGTTGCCCAAATATTAAGTTGCGAAGAACACTCAAGTTGTAACGCCATTATTTTGTATTATTTAACCTTACTGAATTGATTTTAAACCATTATAATAAACTCACTTTAATAATAACCTTACATGTGCCAAAACAGAAAGTTAAGACTTTAATACTTTGCTTAATAATCACAAATTACTGATTTACGGGGGCGTAGGGCGTGGTACCCGAAATTTGAAAACGACGTTTACTGCCTAGGATATACAGTAATCTTCATGCCGAATTTGGAGGGTCTAGCTTTCTTAATAGCTGAGAATCAGACGCTCATACAGACGAACAGACGGACAGACAGACAGACGGACAGATAGACGTGGCCAGATCGACTCGGCTGGTGATCCTGAGTAAGAATACATATACTTTATGGGGTCGCAGATATCTCCTTCTGCCTGTTACGCACATTCCGACAAACCTAATAGACCATGTATTTTTGTAAAATCCATGGCCTAAATATAGGTTACCAACTATCGAGACGCTAAGAATTATCGAAAAAGTCGATACTTTATGCCAGAGTCTCATTCATTTTAAAATTGTTAACTATATGACAAGTAAATATACTACAATAAAAACTATTTGTTCGTACACTAAGTATATTTTAAATTCTATGTGTGTACTTATTTTTGTATAGTGTATTTTAAATTTTATGTGTGTACTTGTTTTTGTAGTGTTTGTGCGTCCTTGACTTATTTCTTTCTCAAGCTCTGTAATGTGATTTATATTATTATTTGTTTTGATAACATAATTTTATAATGAAAAGGAACAACGTATATCTATATGTCGATTTTCTTTGATACATTGTTTTATTTGCTTTATATATGCATACATGAGCGTAGCAGCAGTTTGTAAGATAGCAAAAGGCGAAATAGCTTGAATCTGGGGAATCTGTGTTTTGATTCTTCGGCGAAGTATGGCAGAGTACGTTTGAGTGTTTAAGTGTGTTAAGGAGGCTTTGGCGATTCGTTTGTATACACTACAGTGGCATGATGATCAGCGTTTGATTTCACACCACCGTGACAGTATTGTATGGCGCCGTATGTAAACGAGTACGATGGAGTATTTTGGATGCGTGTGTTGATCAGCGTTTGATTCCACGTCAACGCGGCAGTACAGTACAGAAGCGTATTGTAGTGTACTTGGCATTGTATGTTTGAGTATATATGTATGTTAGGGGACTTTAGCGATTCGTTTGTATGACCACATTGGCTTGACGATCAGCGTTTAATTTCACACCACCATGGCAGTACAGTACACATGCACATGCTAATGAAAATTTCGATTTATTTGATAGTGTATGAGCATACCGATGATGTGATGATCAGCGATTGATTCCACGTCACCACAGCAGTGCTTTACACATGCACATGTTAATGAAAATTGCGGTGTATTTGATATTGTATTAGCATACCGATGACGGGATGATCAGCGATTGATTCCACGTCACCACGGCAGTTTAAGATTTTTGAATTGCATGTATGTTTGGGTTGTTTTGTGTTTTTTTTGTTTTCTTTTCATATGGTGCATGACAGTCTTAACTTTATAAAGATTTATTTGCAATCACTTTGGGTCGACATAAGATATATATCGTTTCTTTTCTCTCATGTTTACTTACAGGTAAGTAAGTACGACGAGGTGGGGCCTCCTACGGGCTGTGCCAGTTATAAGGGTGAACATGAGGGGGGAGCTAGTGGGCGTCCTACGTCCTTCGATTGATGAGTGGTGCGGATCAGTGAACTGCAACATGCCTGCATACACAACACTCAAAAATGAATAAGATTCTTGCCACTCGATCTTCATTTTGCACAAGCCGCACATAGCACACGCCTCAAGCCGCGCAAGCCTCTAATAGCAAGAGCCTCAAACAGCAGGAAACTCTTAAAGCAAGAGCCGCAAAAGGCAGGAGCCTCAAAAGGCAGGAACGTTTTGGCAAAAAAGACAAGTAAGGCAGGAACATTTTGGTAAAAAAAACAAGAGACGCATGCCCAAAGGCTCGGTAGGCTCGTTAGGTGGAGACAGCAGCATAAGGGTCGGTGCATACAAATTTGTTCGAGAACGTGCGGTTTTCCCTTTCTGCTAGTGCATTTTTGGGTTACCCCTTCTACTTCTGTTCTATTAATAGACACATAAGTAGATATAGAAAAAAAACCCGAGGCCGATGCATTTCAATTTCAACTTGTTCCGTTACCCCTTCCACAAAATAAGCGAGGCACGCGCCAATGTTTTTTTTTTTTAATTTTTTATGGCCACAATTGGAAGATATGGATGTGGACGATATGTGGTTTTAGCAGGACGGTACCACTTGCCACTCAGCTAACGAAACAATGGCTCTTTTGCGCAACAAATTCAATGGCCGTGTTATCTCACGTAATGGCGATGTCAATTGGCCCCCAAGATCATGTGATTTGACACCGTTGGACTTTTTTCTTTGGAGTTATTTGAAAGAAAAGGTGTATGTCGATAAGCCAGCAACAATTCAAGAGCTAAAGGATGAGATAATTCGGCACATAATTAACGGCTTAGAACCTCCATTATGCCTTAGCGTCATCGAAAATTTGGACCATCGCCTAGGTCGCGGCGCTCATTCGGCCGATATTTTGTTTCATACATAATTGAGTAATACCAATATATTATAATAAAATAAAATTTCAATAATTTCCTAAATAGTTTGTGTTTTATTCAAAATCAACATCGGCCCTTGAAATTTAACCACCCTTTATCAGGTAACCTGGGCAAGGCCTGTTACTTTTCAACGCTAGATCTCAAATCTGGCATCCACCAAATTATCCTCGCGGAACGCGACCGCGAGAAGACATCTTTCTTGGTGAACGGTGGAAAGTACGAATTCAAGAGGCTTCCATTTGGCCTCAAGAATGTTGCCAGTATCTTCCAAGGAACCATTAAGGACATCCTGCGATAGCAGGTTGGCAAAGTTTGCTATGTCTATGTCGATGATGTAATTATATTCTCTGGGGATAAAGAGTTTTACGTTAGCATGGGTTTTACAGAGACTTTATGAGGCTAATATAAGGGTGTCAGCAGAGAAATCGCGTTTTTTTAGGAAAAGTGTAAATTTCCTGGGGTTCGTAGTCAGTAAGTAGTAATGGTGCTACGACAGACCCAGAACAAGTGAGGGCTATACTGAAGTTCCCGGAGCCCAAAATAGTATTCGAGGTCAGGTCATTTCTGGGCCTCGCAAGCTATTACAGATGTTTCATTAAAGACTTCGTAGCAATAGCGAGGAACGAGCGAGGGACAAGTTGGAACTGGCAGTAGGCACAGATCCCGGAACATCCAAGTATAATTCTCTGATGAGCAGCGTCAGGCGTTTCAGAAATAACGAAACGTATTGGCATCTGAAGATGTCATGCTCAGATATCCCGACTACAAGAAGCCACTCGATCTAACGACCTATGCTTCAGCTTACGGTATAGGCGCGGTATTGTCTCAAGAAGGCCGTCCGATCACCATGATATCGAGATAGTTACAAGATAGAGAAGTTATCTACGCGACTAACGAGTGGGAGTTATTAGCTATCATAGGTGACCTGACCATGCTTCGCCAATATTTGTACAATATTTGTGAAGGATAAAAATATTTTTACCGACCACCAGCCTTTAACATTCTCTGTAGCGGAATCCAACCCTAACGCGAAAATATAAAGGTGGAAAGCGCACAACAATCCACAGCGAGATCTTCCTCACGCACACCATAGAAACAAGAGAAAAACCGTTGAACTGTTTCCAAAACCAGATAATACTGGAGGAAGCGCGCTTTTCCTTAAAACGCACTATTATTTTGTTCAGGGATAAAAAGCGGCACATAATCAACGTTACTTGCAGAGAGTCTTTGTTGGACTATCTTTCAGAGATAATTGTGCCAAAGGGCGCTCGCGATGGTCCATGACAAAGTCGTTCGTAGGTTCCCAGCTACGAGATTCTGGCACTGCAAGAATCTATTAGCAGACATATTCGGGACGGAGGAAAAAAGTGAAATCCTCACAACCGAACATAACAGAGCCCATAGTGCAGCGCAGAAAAATGTAAAACAGGTTCTGTCCGAGTATTACTTTCCAAAAATGGCAAAGCTTGCAAATTAAATAGTTCAAAATTGCAAAATATGTAGTACGATAGACACCCAAAGAAACTAGAGATTGGTGAATCACCAATACCAGCACACATAGGGGAAATGTTGCACATAGACATAATCTCTACAGACAAAAAGTTATTTCTCACTTGCATCGACAAATTTTCCAAGTTTGCTATTGTACAGCTCATTCAATCGAGAACCATTGAAGATCTCAGGACAGCTTTTCTCCACCTTATGAACTTCATCCCAAAGGTCAGTGTAATATATTGCGACAACAAGCCATCGTTGAAATCGCACACAATCACATCCATGTTAACCAACAACTTTGGTGTCAGCATATCAAATGCACCACCGCTACACAGTGTATCCAACGGACAAGTGGAACGCTTCCACAGTACGCTGTTAGAAATTGCTAGATGACTGCAGAATGCCTCTCGACAAAACAGGGTTTTTGATGTGGGAGAAAAGGTTTTGGTGCCAGTCTAGCTTTTTCAGTTTCCGTGAGGATTTGGCTCTAATTGCCGTTATATGGGCTTTCCAACTAAGCGTCCGATCAAGGTGAACTCCGAGGTAGCAGTAGGATCAGACGTAGATAATGATATTTCCGTCGAAGAATAGACCTAGGCAGGCTTAAGGGAAGAGAAGAGAGGGAAGAGAAACTGCGGTATGTAGACTTGGGACTATATTTAAGGTTGAAGTCTTGTAATGCCTTGCAAACTGTATAATTTCCCTATAGAATAAAACCTATCATACATATGCCCTTCATTTGCCTGATGTGCACTCTGTGTTTTGCATTTTGCAACATGCCGACGCCGAGGCGGAGCCCTAGACTAGATCAGTCTAAAAAGCATACGACGATGACAACCACACAAACAGGCACTTCGACCAGATCTACGAGTGTGGCTTGTAACATGCAGCAGCCTTAGAGTGTCAAGGAAAGTGGATTAGTCGGTCAGAATCCGACAAAGGAGGGCAGAGTACTAATTCCAAGACTTTAGAGGTGGCGAACGTGCCGGAAAAAATCGCAACCTTAGAAAGATAACTGTCCAAGGCGAAGGCAAACGATGGGCAAGCAGAGACCGCAAGGAATCTCGTTGGAAGTGGGCAAAGCGATAACGGTAACGGTGCGGCGAATACACCGTTAAGTATGAATGAGAGGTTCAGCTATGAGTGAAGCGACAATGCAGATATTGAGTTGAAATCTGCAACGGGAACGTAAAGGGACTCCATCTTTGAATGAAGTGTTACCCGCACGATTGAGTGCAAACTTGCAGTCACACTTGAGTGAAAACTTGGCGCCAATGCAGGCAGCCATTATGCAAATGGGCAACAAGTCACACGGACCACTTACTATACAACAGTGAGCCTATCTCCGCCGTGCTACGTTACGGCCACGGTGCAGCCAGAACTAGGCTATGCTCATGCACTACGGGAGCCACAACGCAGCTTAGTGGTTACTGCGCCTGAGTATACCAAATGGATGGGCACCACGTAGACTGCCAGTGCGCGTTTAGGGAGACGACGGAGGCATATCAGTTTACAGCCTTAGAGAACAACCAAAGGCTAGTGAAGTCTTTGAAGGCTAAGGCACGAGCAGAAGTAAAGGCACTGCTCATCCACCCGAACAATGTGCAAGCAGTTATGGAGCAGCTTCGATTCCGGTACGGACGCCCGAAGCAAATTATTAGAAGGCACTTGGAGATCGTGCGAGATGTGCTGCCTATCTCGGAACAGAACATAGCCAGGATGAGCCGTTCGCCACAAGGGTGAGCAACCTCGCCGCGTTTTTGAAGTCAACGAGGAACGGCATTCAGCAGTTAGGAAATCCTACCCTGATGGAGGAGCTGATCGCCAAGTTGCTCATAAGTAAGAGGTTGGAATAGGCGAAACATGCGGCTTCGATACTACCATATCCAACAGTGGCAGATCTTAGCGAATGGCTACACCAGCTCGGTAAATTGGTATGCATTGTCGTAGATGCCGGAAGTAAGGATCTGAAGCGAAGACTATTGCACGCAAGCACAAGTCATCTGCAAGGAAAGTATACTGACTCTCACAAATGTTGTCCAATATGTGAGGGGCAGCATGAGATCAAGGACTGCGAGGAGTTTAATCATGCGTCTCCAGCAGCGAAAATCGAGTTAGAGAGGAAGACCTGTGACGTCAAATACCGATCAAATCATGGAATTAGACCGTCATATGGCATTTCGTGACATCGCCCAGGAGATGGGAGTTAGTCACCAAACCATTTTGAACCATCTGCAGATGGCTGGATACACAAAAAAGATTGATGTTTGGGTGCCGCATAATTTGACGCAGAAAAACCTTCTGGGCCGAATCAAGGCCTGCGATATGCTGCTGAAACGGAACGAACTCGACCCATTCTTGAAGCAGATGTTGACTGACGACGAAAAATGGATCACATACGACAATATCAAGCGAAAACGGTCGTGGTTGAAGGCCGGTGAATCGTCCCAAACAGTGGCCAAGCCGGGATTGACGGCCAGGAAGCTTTTGCTGTGTGTTTGGTGGGATTGGAAGGGAATCATCCACTATAAGCTGCTCCCATATGGCCAGACGCTTAATTCTACAATCTACTGCGAACAACTGGACCGCTTGAAGCAGGCGATCGACCAATAGCGTCCAGAATTGGCTAACAGGAAGGGTGTAGTGCTCCACCAGGACAACGCCAGACCACACACTTCGTTGATGACTCGTCAGAAGCTACGGGAGCTCGGATGGGAGGTTTTATCGCATCCACCATATAGCCCGGACTTAGCGCCAAGTGATTACCACCTGTTCCTGTCCATGGCGAATGCCCTTGGTGGTGTGACGTTGAACTCAAAAGAGGCTTGTGAAAAGTGGCTGTCCGAATTTTTCGCAAATAAGGAGGGGGGCTTCTACGAGAAAGGTATTATGAAGTTGCCGTCTAGATGGAAACAGATCATCGAACAAAACGGCGCATATTTTAACTAAATCCGATCACTGTAACACTTTTTATAAAGCATTGAATGAAGAGCAAAAAAGCGGAAGGGAGATATTTGACAGCCTAATATTTGTATTTTCAATTGAAGTTATATTAATTTTTCGGATAACTTGTGATCTAGCTGGTAATAATAGAATATTATTTTATGTATGTTATTGAAACATAAATCGGAAATTTTAAATTATTGGGTCTAATGATATACCAATCTTCTTTTGGTTTGAAGTCTAATTGGCAGTTAAATTTTTTTATAAAAGCAATGCCAATTATTCCATCACATGGTATGTGAAATTGTTGATTAACAATATGAAAATTGTGAGTGATTATGTATTTATCTGTTTGTAGCTCTATTAAGGTTAAGCCCTTAGATTCAATAATCTCTTGGCTTATGCCTTGAATGTTGATTATACTGTCATATTGTATACTAGTAGTCGGCTTCTTCTTTTAATATTGAAATAACTGCGCCCGTGTCAACTAAGAAAATTAATATATTTCCCCTGTTACCACATGGTCAAATGCAATGAATATATTTATACTTAGATTGATTGAATGTACATGAGCTTTATTTATTGCTGTGCATCTGAGGGCTGTTGCGAGTTTCCCGAATTATTTTGGGTTACTCTCACACTAGCATTATCATTGTTATTATTATTATATATAATATATATAATTGTTACCATTATTTTGGTTATCGTTATTGCCGTAATTGTTATTATTGTTATTGTATCGGTTATTATAATGGCCATTGCCTCTGCCGCGACCATTACCTCTATAACCTTGGTCTCTAGAGTTAGAGTTAGAGTAACGTCTTTTTGAATACATTACATGATTCACATTTCCGGTTACTCTGGTGCCAGTTGTTATGTACGCACCTGAGGCAGTATCCATAGTTGTGCACCTTCTTGCTTCTAGCACTAGTTTTCACACTTTCGTGTTCGGTCTTCTTAATCATAACAGCGATGGCATCCCTAGTACTCAATCTATTGGCATGCGCACTTGATAAACCTTCATCGATATACGAGGCTTCTAAGAGCTGACGTAAATTATCAACTTCGGTTGTGAACTGTGTAGCTGTTTTGCCTTTTTGTTGTACAGTGGATAATTTTGCCTTGATGTTTTGGGATGTCTCCCCAACAATTGAAGTTTGCAGTTTGTTAATTATTGCTTCAATTGTAGATTCGCTCAGTTCTAGGTTCAGAGTAGTGCCAATCAATTTTGATTTTATTACTTGGACTGCAATGTCTTCAAATGATCCTTTTGCAAGGTCTACTAATTTAATGGCCATAATAAACCTCTGAAGATGGATCTTTTGTCCATCAAACTCCGGTACACTTCCCGTCTGTCATTTTGCTTAATTTTATTTCCTGATCTTCTATATTCCCTGAATCTTCCGGCAATTGCAACATTGCTGGTATTGTTAGATCGTTCAAGTCTTCTTCTTTGATTTCTAGTTCAGAGTCAGAATCATAGAGTGATTCTGTTTTTTCTTCACTTAGAGTTAAAGGGGAATTTAGAATTGTTGGTATCGATATGTTTAGATCGTACCTTTCTTTGATATTTATTAGGTTATTTCTTAGTCTAATCAAAAATTTGGACAACAGTCCACTGTTTTTTGTCTAGTTTCCCTCATTGGTAATGTATAAGGGATCTTGCCTGATTAGAGGATTCTACCAGAATGGTTGTATGCTTATTAGCAGTTTGTTTTTGGATTGTTCTATTCAGAGACAAACATTAAGATGGCTGTTAAGTTTTGCCAGTCCAAAATTTATTTGAAACATTTTTAAGCATTAAAAAAAATTTTTTTTTTCGATTATATTATTTTTCTTCCATTAATGACATCATTATTTAAAAATTAAATTGTTTCTAGGCCATCGGCCCTGCTATTGTAATTTTTCTTTAGGCATTTATTGTGGAGTTTATACACTTTTATAAGTGCATGTATTATCATTAATATAAAAGTTCTTAACAGAATTATTGTTATATAGCTTAAATTGTTTGACTCAATCTCCACTTTTTTATGACATTTGCAGTGGAATCCACTGTTTTTGTATCAACTATGCCCATATTGGGTTTTAAGATCTCTTCAGTATTTTAATAAATTTCTTCTTTATATGTCTTGTTTGTCACTATTGACATTTACGTTAAGAATTGTATTGATATTTGTATTTTTATTTTTGAATTTAATGTTTATTAATAATAATTTGTTTGCTTATAATTTTTACATGTGTTCCTGCCTATTGTTTGTGTATAGCTTTACAGGCTATTCGGCTCATCGGGCAGAAGTGTTTCCGCTCGATTTAAGAATTTTTTTTATAGTTAGGACAAAAAAAATATGCATCGTAGTGCAATGAAAAAAATTTTGCAACGCAGTGCTATTGAAAAACAAGTAGGTAAGGCTACAGTCGGGCGCCCGACAGTAAGATACCCTTCTCCCAATTTTTAAAATCCGTTACAAACGTGTAACCACTTTCATAGTTTCAAACAGAGAATGCATAAATACTTCTACTACATATAGCTTACTCGCTCGCACTCACACAGCGACGCGCGTAAAGACTAAAGCGACACGACGCAACGTCGACGTTGGCGTCGACTGCTCAAAGCAGCGCAAAAGCTGCTGCTCGTACCGAACATTTTTACTGAAAACGTTGACTTTAATAACTTCTGTGTTATTGGTCCGATCGGATTATAATTTGGAGATTATGTTCATATTGCATTTACCTTTTATACATACCAAAGCACAACTTTATAAGTTTAATACTTTGCTTAATAATCGTAAATAACCGATTTGCGGGGGCGGTGGGCTTGGCATCAAACATTTGACATAAACTTCACCTGCCCCAAATATATAGGAACCTTCATACCAAATTTGGTGTCTCTAGCTTTTTTAATAGCTAAGATCTGTTGTCTCAAACAAACAGACGGACAGACGGACAGACAGACGGACATGTCTCAATCGATTCGGCTAGTGATCCTGAGCAAGAATATATATACTTTATGGGGTCTGCCACGCCTTCTTATGCCTGTTACATACATTTTGCACAAAGTTAGTATACCCTTTTTTGACCATTTTCAATGGTCGAAGGGTATAAAAATTGCGCTCTCGGTAGCGCTGTCGGTTCCCATACAGTGCCGGTGCTGGCTGCACAAGCTGCTGTTGTCGCTGCTGCTACTGCTGCTGTTGTTGGTGGCTAGAGGTGTCCTTACTGGCTTAACTTGAAGCGTTAAGCGATGCCGGTGCTGGTTGTCGCACAGGCCTCCTTCGGCTGGTTGGTGCCCTTACAATATTTGCAAGTGTATTTGCAATAGGAGCTCCATGGTCCCTCGCAGTCCAACGGGCATTGTTCTTTGTAGACTGGTATGCTGGCTCTGGGTGGTGGTGTTACAGTTTTAGTTTTTATTTCGTTTGTCGTTTTGATGAGTGATAGAGTTTGGCTTTGATTTTTTATTGGCGCTTTTGTTAATTCTTTTTGTAAGAAGTCAAGCTCTGCTTGTAGTTTGCGAGCAGTTGACCAGGCTGGTGATGGCGTTTGAGAATATAATAGCCACCTTAAGTGAGCTATTCTCGTTTTTAACTTTTGCCGTACACCGCCGCGCTTGTTTCTCATTGCCTTAATCTACTCACTCAGAATTTTGTTTTCGTTCCGCCTTTCCAGTCCAGTCCAATACTTTTGTGTTGATTGTGATCGTAGTTCTTAGGCCTTATATCCTTAGGCCTTAGGTCCTGGTCCTGTCAAGGTCGCCATGTTATAGATAAAATCCTTTAGATGTTTTTTCTGGAGCATAGCTCCGTTTATTCTTGGTATGAAGCTTGTCTCAGTGTGTAACTCGACTGATTCTTAAAGCTAATACAATATTCCTCTTAGGCTATGAAGTGCGCCTTCGCTGCCTGGTGAAGCCGGCAGAGAAGCGGCTATTATATATTATATTATATACTTATGTTAAGAGAGTGGAGAAAGAATGCTATGTGCGCACATCATGTACATAGCGGCATTTGGTTAGCGTGGTAATGCTGACCATGCACTTTTGCAGTGTACTTCATAAGTGGGCGATCATATAACACTTCCACTTGAACATTACTGTTTATGCTAGCACTGCATATGCGTATGTAATTATGTTAGTGATTTATGTATGTATTCTGAGTACATTCTACTCTATGTATATATGTACTCTAAAGATAGGTACGCATACCACAATGCAGCAGACCAGTAGTATTGGTGCGAAAACGCGATGGATCACCACGACTCTGCATAGATTACAGACGCATCAATAAAGAGATGCGAGACCATTTCCCTTTGCCGCTTATCGAAGATCAGCTGGATTGACTACAAAACGCTAAGATTTTTAGCACAATTTATTCATGTTGACGTAGAAAAAAACAGTCGTAAATTTACTTCGTTTGTTACTCACAATGGTCAGTTTGAGTTCAAGAGAGTTCCGTTTGGTTTATCCAACTCTCCGAGCGTTTTCCAACGACACGTTAAAGCAGTATTTAGAGATCTGACAAGTCAAGGTATAGCTTTACCTTATATTGATGATGTCATTATACCAGCGGAAGACGAAGACGAAGCGATTAAAAACCTGGAAATAGTTATTCAAAGATGTGTAAAATATGGTCTGATGCTAAACATAAAAAGAGTAATTTCCTAAAGAGTAAAATAGTTATTCAAAGATGTGTAAAATATGGTCTGATGCTAAACATAAAAAGAGTAATTTCCTAAAGAGTAAAATAGAATTTCTTGGCTATGTAATCGAAAACCAAAAAATAAGTCTTTTCGACGAAAAAACGATAGCTGTTACTAATTTCATTGAACCACGAAATAATAAAGAATTGTTAAGTTTTCTAGGACTTGTTGGTTATTTTCGAAGATTCATACCAGGATTTGCAAGTATTGCGAAACCTCTTACCGATCTTACCGAAGCAAGATGCAAAGTTTTAGATGCCTGAAAAAGCTTTATTTGCAATCAACAACTTAAGAGATATAATAACAAAGAAGCCGGTATTAAAGATTTATCACCAACAACACGAGACGGAATTGCACACAGATGCTTCGATGGAAGGATATGGAGAAAAACAATCACCTGACGATGACCTGATGCACCCTGAAAAAAAACGTCCGAAGCTAATAAAAAGCTGTCAAGTTATCATTTGGAGATTCTTGCAGTTGTAGAAGCACTAAACAGATTTCGTGTTTATCTACTAGGTATTCGTTTCAAACTTATAACAGACAGTAACGCCTTTGCCAAAATGTTGGACAAAAAGACACTTTTATCTACACAAGTTGCTCGATGGGTTTTTTTGCTCCAGGAATTTAATTACGCCGTTGTACACAGAAGTGGAACACGAATACACGAATACACGTCGAAGCTTTAAGCCGTCACCCGATCATGATTATAAAGGACGACACTGTAGTGCAAAATCAAGATGACGAATTACGTGCGATTATGTACATCCTCACAGAGAAGACATCACACAACGGATATTTAATGAAATTTGGTATTTTGCACAAGGTGGTCAACGACGACGAGCTAATTGTAGTGCCTTTTGGGATGCAAAACGAAATCATAAAGCAAGCGCATGAAAGAGGACATTTTTCCGTTACAAAAACAAAAGAGCTGTGGTTCCTCGGGAATTGAAATCGCAGATGGACTATTGGGCAAGGGCGAAATGAGCTCCACGGGCTCAACAGAGACATTTTTCTGTGCTGCTGATCTCTACAGGTGAAGTAAACGCTAGCAGCGGCAACGTCACTGGTGTGCTTAGTTGGTCAACGTTCTGAGACTGATAGGCACTAGTTGACGGCTGCTCCTTTTGAGCTGATTTTTTGGGCTTGGGAGAATCATGTAGTAGCTTAAAGGTATTCAATGAAGTGTCCAGCGCGGAGAACTGATCGGCAAGTTTGCGAAAAATACCATACAGTTCCCGAAATCCCGTCCTAGTTTGGCGCATGAACGATACAAAATCGTTCCGCTTGGCTACAGCATCGGCGGTTGGGCCACTGAAGACTGCACATTTTGCATGAGCAACGTTGTTGCAGATCCAACAACAAAAACTTGCCTGAGCAGATGTAATCTGCTTTTGGCAGATTTTCTTAAAACATACAATTCCTTTTTCCATTATTAGGGGTGACCACTGTCAAAAATGCACACAACAAAAATAGAGAGAGAGAGGAAAGGTTAGGCACACACAGAAACTGTGATAAGAAGAGCGCGGTAAGAGAATTTGTGCTGCAGTGCACAATAACAAAGATCAAAGAAAGAGTTAGTGAGAGCCCGAGAGTCGAATTCGCTCACGAAAGTCGATGTAAAAGGAACATTTTGCAGAAGCAAGATCAACGTTTCCAAAATCAGAAACGTAAACAATTATTGTTGAAAGCAGAAAGCGAAAAAACTCTTTTACAAACAAGATTAGTTTGGCAAATTAAAAGAGTAGTAAACGGATTTCTGTATATTAGCAGGTTAAGTGATAATGTTAGTATTTTTTACAGTTATTAAACACCGATTGCTTTATAATTTAACTTAGCTTCGGAGAGCATGAAAAGATAATGAATGAATGAAGCGATGGAAGAAGGGATGTCAGGCGAGTTTGCATTGGTCATAGCATAGCTTGTGTCTTGCCAGAGGTTCTCGAGTTTCAACCGGATAGTAAAGACGACAGCATGGGCCCTAAGATTTATTCGACGTTGTCGCAGGCGACAGTACGAGGATGAGGAGCACGGACTTACATCGGTCGAACGTGCTGACGTGGAGCACACATTGATAAGGTTGGCCCAGAGAGAAGCGTTCGCGGAGGAAGCCTATGGAGAAACGGTTAGTAAGAGCAGCCAACTATCAGGACTGTCACCGTATTTCGATAAAAAAAAAGGGATTACGCGTGCCAATGGGAGGATCGACGCAGCGACGTGTATACCGTATGGTACATACTGCCCCATAGAAGTGCACTCGCGGAGATGATCGTTCATCACAACCACGAGACGATGTGCCACTAAGACGTGGAGGCCACCATCGGCGAGATTCGTCGAAAATTTTGGATAACTAATGTGAGAAGGCTGCTACGGAAGGAGATTATTTTTAGATTATGTTCATATTGCATTTACCTTTATACATACCAAAGCACAACTTTATAAGTTTAATACTTTGCTTAATAATCGTAAATAACCGATTTGCGGGGGCGGTGGGCTTGGCATCAAACATTTGACATAAACTTCACCTGCCCCAAATATATAGGAACCTTCATACCAAATTTGGTGTCTCTAGCTTTTTTAATAGCTAAGATCTGTTGTCTCAAACAAACAGACGGACAGACGGACAGACAGACGGACATGTCTCAATCGATTCGGCTAGTGATCCTGAGCAAGAATATATATACTTTATGGGGTCTGCCACGCCTTCTTATGCCTGTTACATACATTTTGCACAAAGTTAGTATACCCTTTTTTGACCATTTTCAATGGTCGAAGGGTATAAAAATTGCGCTCTCGGTAGCGCTGTCGGTTCCCATACAGTGCCGGTGCTGGCTGCACAAGCTGCTGTTGTCGCTGCTGTTACTGCTGCTGTTGTTGGTGGCTAGAGGTGTCCTTACTGGCTTAACTTGAAGCGTTAAGCGATGCCGGTGCTGGTTGTCGCACAGGCCTCCTTCGGCTGGTTGGTGCCCTTACAATATTTGCAAGTGTATTTGCAATAGGAGCTCCATGGTCCCTCGCAGTCCAACGGGCATTGTTCTTTGTAGACTGGTATGCTGGCTCTGGGTGGTGGTGTTACAGTTTTAGTTTTTATTTCGTTTGTCGTTTTGATGAATGATAGAGTTTGGCTTTGATTTTTTATTGGCGCTTTTGTTAATTCTTTTTGTAAGAAGTCAAGCTCTGCTTGTAGTTTGCGAGCAGTTGACCAGGCTGGTGATGGCGTTTGAGAATATAATAGCCACCTTAAGTGAGCTATTCTCGTTTTTAACTTTTGCCGTACACCGCCGCGCTTGTTTCTCATTGCCTTAATCTACTCACTCAGAATTTTGTTTTCGTTCCGCCTTTCCAGTCCAGTCCAATACTTTTGTGTTGATTGTGATCGTAGTTCTTAGGCCTTATATCCTTAGGCCTTAGGTCCTGGTCCTGTCAAGGTCGCCATGTTATAGATAAAATCCTTTAGATGTTTTTCTGGAGCATAGCTCCGTTTATTCTTGGTATGAAGCTTGTCTCAGTGTGTAACTCGACTGATTCTTAAAGCTAATACAATATTCCTCTTAGGCTATGAAGTGCGCCTTCGCTGCCTGGTGAAGCCGGCAGAGAAGCGGCTATTATATATTATATTATATACTTATGTTAAGAGAGTGGAGAAAGAATGCTATGTGCGCACATCATGTACATAGCGGCATTTGGTTAGCGTGGTAATGCTGACCATGCACTTTTGCAGTGTACTTCATAAGTGGGCGATCATATAACACTTCCACTTGAACATTACTGTTTATGCTAGCACTGCATATGCGTATGTAATTATGTTAGTGATTTATGTAAGTATTCTGAGTACATTCTATTCTATGTATATATGTACTCTAAAGATAGGTACGCATACCACAATACAGCAGACCAGTAGTATTGGTGCGAAAACGCGATGGATCACCACGACTCTGCATAGATTACAGACGCATCAATAAAGAGATGCGAGACCATTTCCCTTTGCCGCTTATCGAAGATCAGCTGGATTGACTACAAAACGCTAAGATTTTTAGCACAATTTATTCATGTTGACGTAGAAAAAAACAGTCGTAAATTTACTTCGTTTGTTACTCACAATGGTCAGTTTGAGTTCAAGAGAGTTCCGTTTGGTTTATCCAACTCTCCGAGCGTTTTCCAACGACACGTTAAAGCAGTATTTAGAGATCTGACAAGTCAAGGTATAGCTTTACCTTATATTGATGATGTCATTATACCAGCGGAAGACGAAGACGAAGCGATTAAAAACCTGGAAATAGTTATTCAAAGATGTGTAAAATATGGTCTGATGCTAAACATAAAAAGAGTAATTTCCTAAAGAGTAAAATAGTTATTCAAAGATGTGTAAAATATGGTCTGATGCTAAACATAAAAAGAGTAATTTCCTAAAGAGTAAAATAGAATTTCTTGGCTATGTAATCGAAAACCAAAAAATAAGTCTTTTCGACGAAAAAACGATAGCTGTTACTAATTTCATTGAACCACGAAATAATAAAGAATTGTTAAGTTTTCTAGGACTTGTTGGTTATTTTCGAAGATTCATACCAGGATTTGCAAGTATTGCGAAACCTCTTACCGATCTTACCGAAGCAAGATGCAAAGTTTTAGATGCCTGAAAAAGCTTTATTTGCAATCAACAACTTAAGAGATATAATAACAAAGAAGCCGGTATTAAAGATTTATCACCAACAACACGAGACGGAATTGCACACAGATGCTTCGATGGAAGGATATGGAGAAAAACAATCACCTGACGATGACCTGATGCACCCTGAAAAAAAACGTCCGAAGCTAATAAAAAGCTGTCAAGTTATCATTTGGAGATTCTTGCAGTTGTAGAAGCACTAAACAGATTTCGTGTTTATCTACTAGGTATTCGTTTCAAACTTATAACAGACAGTAACGCCTTTGCCAAAATGTTGGACAAAAAGACACTTTTATCTACACAAGTTGCTCGATGGGTTTTTTTGCTCCAGGAATTTAATTACGCCGTTGTACACAGAAGTGGAACACGAATACACGAATACACGTCGAAGCTTTAAGCCGTCACCCGATCATGATTATAAAGGACGACACTGTAGTGCAAAATCAAGATGACGAATTACGTGCGATTATGTACATCCTCACAGAGAAGACATCACACAACGGATATTTAATGAAATTTGGTATTTTGCACAAGGTGGTCAACGACGACGAGCTAATTGTAGTGCCTTTTGGGATGCAAAACGAAATCATAAAGCAAGCGCATGAAAGAGGACATTTTTCCGTTACAAAAACAAAAGAGCTGTGGTTCCTCGGGAATTGAAATCGCAGATGGACTATTGGGCAAGGGCGAAATGAGCTCCACGGGCTCAACAGAGACATTTTTCTGTGCTGCTGATCTCTACAGGTGAAGTAAACGCTAGCAGCGGCAACGTCACTGGTGTGCTTAGTTGGTCAACGTTCTGAGACTGATAGGCACTAGTTGACGGCTGCTCCTTTTGAGCTGATTTTTTGGGCTTGGGAGAATCATGTAGTAGCTTAAAGGTATTCAATGAAGTGTCCAGCGCGGAGAACTGATCGGCAAGTTTGCGAAAAATACCATACAGTTCCCGAAATCCCGTCCTAGTTTGGCGCATGAACGATACAAAATCGTTCCGCTTGGCTACAGCATCGGCGGTTGGGCCACTGAAGACTGCACATTTTGCATGAGCAACGTTGTTGCAGATCCAACAACAAAAACTTGCCTGAGCAGATGTAATCTGCTTTTGGCAGATTTTCTTAAAACATACAATTCCTTTTTCCATTATTAGGGGTGACCACTGTCAAAAATGCACACAACAAAAATAGAGAGAGAGAGGAAAGGTTAGGCACACACAGAAACTGTGATAAGAAGAGCGCGGTAAGAGAATTTGTGCTGCAGTGCACAACAACAAAGATCAAAGAAAGAGTTAGTGAGAGCCCGAGAGTCGAATTCGCTCACGAAAGTCGATGTAAAAGGAACATTTTGCAGAAGCAAGATCAACGTTTCCAAAATCAGAAACGTAAACAATTATTGTTGAAAGCAGAAAGCGAAAAAACTCTTTTACAAACAAGATTAGTTTGGCAAATTAAAAGAGTAGTAAACGGATTTCTGTATATTAGCAGGTTAAGTGATAATGTTAGTATTTTTTACAGTTATTAAACACCGATTGCTTTATAATTTAACTTAGCTTCGGAGAGCATGAAAAGATAATGAATGAATGAAGCGATGGAAGAAGGGATGTCAGGCGAGTTTGCATTGGTCATAGCATAGCTTGTGTCTTGGCAGAGGTTCTCGAGTTTCAACCGGATAGTAAAGACGACAGCATGGGCCCTAAGATTTATTCGACGTTGTCGCAGGCGACAGTACGAGGATGAGGAGCACGGACTTACATCGGTCGAACGTGCTGACGTGGAGCACACATTGATAAGGTTGGCCCAGAGAGAAGCGTTCGCGGAGGAAGCCTATGGAGAAACGGTTAGTAAGAGCAGCCAACTATCAGGACTGTCACCGTATTTCGATAAAAAAAAAGGGATTACGCGTGCCAATGGGAGGATCGACGCAGCGACGTGTATACCGTATGGTACATACTGCCCCATAGAAGTGCACTCGCGGAGATGATCGTTCATCACAACCACGAGACGATGTGCCACTAAGACGTGGAGGCCACCATCGGCGAGATTCGTCGAAAATTTTGGATAACTAATGTGAGAAGGCTGCTACGGAAGGTGGTGGCTAATTGCAACGTATGGAAGTTGCGGAAGGCACGACCAACGCAACCAGAGATGGGCCCATTGTCGGAGGACCGGCTTGACGCAAATGGATGGCCATTTAAAAATACTCGCCTGGACTATTTCGGACCATTTCTTGTGTCAATTGGGCGCCGAACAGAGAAGAGGTGGCGCTTTTCACCTGCCTAACTACAAGAGCCGTCCACTTGGGGATGGCTCATGAGTTGTCGACGGATTCATGCATCGTCGCTATGAGAAACTTCATATGCCGCCGTGGACCGGTGGTTAGGATAAGGAGCGATTATGAAAAGAACTTCGTGGGAGCCGATAAAGAAGCCAGAAGATTCAGCGAAGTATTTGAGCAAAGATACAGGGCGAGTGTCGTCGAAAGGAATCGAATTGATCTTGAACTGTCCAGCAAACCCAGCTGAGGGTGGTTTCTGGGAAAGGATTGTCCAGTGCGTGAAGAAGGTTTTGGCACACACGATGAAGGAACTTTCGCCCTAGGAGCACGTGCTGGAGAACTTGTTGATCGAGGAGGAGACCATAGTGAATTCTCGCCCACTCACGCACTTGCTGATCACAGTGGATCAAGAGGCTCCACTGACACCCAACGACCTGCTGAAAGGAACGCCCGACATACCGAATCTTGCTGGAGATGATGTATTGGCTTCTGAGAGATGCACAAGGAAGCAGTGGCGTATCACTCGGATTATGAGAGAGTTCTGGTAACGATGGGTACAGGAGTACTTGCCCACCCTTGTTCGCAGAGAGAAATGGTGCCGGCGTGTCGAGCCCATACGCCGTGGAGATCTGGTATACATCTGCGACCTGGCCACACCACGCAGAGAGTGGAAAAGAGGAGTCGTCGAAAAAGTGTTTACCGGAATTGATGGAGTGCCACGACTGGCGGCGGTGAGAACTAGCGATGAAGTCAAATTAGTGATGCGTCCTGCTTCAAAGTTAGCTGTTCTGGATGTGGTGAATGCTGCTGCTTCACGGGGAGGGGATGTCGCGGAACGAACGAGTTGGCTAGCGATAGTTATTTAAGTAATTTGTCATCGATAGAGGGCATCTAGATTTAGTATTTTATAGTATGCATTTTTATCGTTGTGGTAATTGGTCACACCGATTCAACTAAGAATTAAGCTATGCTTGGTGCGTCAGATCAGTTCGTCTGGCGATATCCAAGAGAGAGGGAAGAGAAACTGCGGTATGTAGACGTGGGACTATATTTAAGGTTGAAGTCTTAAAATGTCTTGCAAAGTGTAAAATTTCCCCATAGAATAAAACCTATCATTCGTCTGCCCATCATTTGCCTGATGTGCATTTGCCAATGGCGGTGAATGATTATTAAAGGCATTCCCTGAATATTGTCGGCCGCTCGACAGGTATTTAATGTAACCATTAAAATTAGCTGCATGGGGCTTTCCACAGTGATAGCAGCATCATCTTGTTCGATCCTTTACTCCGAAGTGGAGTAGTTTTCTCCACATTCTCTGCAAATAAAATGCCGTGAACAGTATGCCTTGTTGTGACTGTAGCCTTGATATCTATGGCATTGTACAGGCTCGGATTGCTTACGGGTTTTCTCCCATGTCACTCGATGCTTGCAGACAATCTTGTTATTTCCCCCTTTTTGAGATCAATAAAAGCCTCATATTAAGAGGGAGTGAGGTCGACTTATTGCATGGATATATATGCGTACAACGCTATGGCCTTCATTTTGTAAGCATGCGATGATGTCCTCCGATGAAACTCCATGGTGGGTGTTACGCAATACGATTCTGTAAGGTCGGTCCCCGGGGAGCTGGTAATGATGAAACAAGGATCCTTTCTCTAGAAAATGCCAGGCCACCTGCCTGTAGGTATCCGAGGTGTTGCAGTGAACATCGCAGTCTCTCGAATTCAGTGCCTTGATGGTGTAGAAATCTCCTACAAGGGAGTCTAGTTTTCTACGGAAAGCTGTGAAGTTCACAACTTTGGGAAACACCAGTGTAGATTACTTGTTGTTTCTTCCTTTGCCTGGTGTAAAAGAGATATCTTGCCATCCTGCAGAAAATTGGGGATCCGCTACAGAACTGTCAAGAGAGCTGCTGTGAGTCGTGCTGGCAGAAGTACCACATACACTGCTACTTAGCGAGAAAGTGGAGATGTACGGGGACCAGATGGTAAAACTTGATGATGTAATTGTGAGGGCGGTACTGTAAATTGTATTTGAAATACTCGCTGTAGACAAGGCAGGGTCTTTATTTGGCAAATTCTTTAGCAATTGCTCACGAATCTCTTTTGGGCCTAAGCCAGCAACTTGCTTCATCAGCGTAAAGTCCAATGATTTTTGCGGTGGACCATTATTTTCCATTTTCCGTTGAAATGATTACATGTTAGCTACCCGAATTTTACAATTTTAAGGCACGTCTGGAAGTATGCATAAAATCACCAAGATCATAGCCAAGACTCGAACCCTGTGATAGTTGAAGCTTTAAGCTCAACAACTCAAATTTACACTGTCTTTATTGAATGAAATTGTTTAAGTTTCACTATAATTGCGGTATGTGACAGTATTCTGGACTTATCCATAGGTTTTGCGGCGAAAACTAATTTCACTTTTTTACGTTGTTCAGCTGCGTATTGGTTAGACACATTGGCGCTGCCAACTCTTGCTTGTAATAAAGTCATCTTAAATACCTTGCCTACTTGTAGGGGAGAGAGAAATAGTTTCCTGTTTCTGTTTTTGGGCTGTTTTATCTAATTTTTTGGACAAAACTGATTGTTTTATGGCTTTATCCTAAAGCTCATCTTTGGAATATTGTCCAATCTTTGAATATCCTATCCAAAGTCATATAAAAAAACATTCTTATTGTTGAGTTCATCGAGACGAGATATGTATTTAGTTGAAACATTGATACTCTCCAAGCCACGGTTGGTAACTCGCGTAGCTGTGCTAAAGAAAACGGATAATCGTATGTAGTAGAATAAGTTGTGTAACATACAATTCCTTCTTCCATTATTAGGGGTGACCACTGTCAAAAATGCACACAACAGAAATATAGAGAGAGAGGAAAGGTAAGGCACACACAGAAACTGTGATAAGAAGAGCGCGGTAAGAGAATTTGTGCTCTAATGCACAACACCAAAGATCAAAAAAAGAGTTAGTGAGAACCCGAGAGAGTCGAATTCACTCACGAAAGTTGTAAAAGAAACATTTTGCAGAAGCAATAATAGTAAACGGATTTCTGTATATCAGCAGGTTAAGTGATAATGTTAGTATTTTTTAGAGTTATTAAACACCGATTGCTTCATAATTTAACTAAGCTTCGGTGAGCTAGAAAAAAAACGAGTCTGTTCACTTTAAAAGATAATGAATGAATGAAGCGATGGAAGAAGGGATGTCAGGCGAGTTTGCATTGGTTATAGCAAACGCGTCGCTTGTGTCTTGGCAGAGGTTCTCGAGTTTCAACCGGCTAGTAAGGACGACAGCATGGGCCCTAAGATTTATTCGACGTTGTCGCAGGCGACAGTACGAGGATGAGGAGCACGGACTTACATCGGTCGAACGTGCTGACGTGGAGCACACATTGATAAGGTTGGCCCAGAGAGAAGCGTTCGCGGAGGAAGCCAACTATCAGGACTGTCACCGTATTTCGATAAAGAACTGATTACGCGTGCCAATGGGAGGATCGACGCAGCGACATGCGTACCGTATGGTGTTCGCCGCCCGATCATACTGCCCCATAGAAGTGCACTCGCGGAGATAATCGTTCATCACAACCACGAGAGGATGTGCCACCAAGACGTGGAGGCCACCATCGGCGAGATTCGTCGAAAGTTTTGGATAACTAATGTAAGAAGGCTGCTACGGAAGGTGGGGGCAAATTGCAACTTGTACAAGTTGCGGAAGGCAAGACCAACGCAACCAGAGATGGGCCCAATTGGGCATCAATTAGGCGCCGAACTGAGAAGAGGTGGCGCTTTTCACCTGCCTAACTACAAGAGCCGTCTACTTGGAAATGGCTCATGATTTGTCAACGGATTCATGCATCATCGCTATGAGAAACTTCATGTGCCGCCGTGAACCGGTGGTTAGGATAAGGAGCGATTATGAAAAGAACTTCGTGGGAGCCGATAAAGAGGCCAGAAGATTCAGCGAAGTATTTGAGCAAAGATACAGGGCGAGTGTCGTCGAAAGGAATCGAATTGATCTTGAACTGTCCAGCAAACCCAGCTGAGGGTGGTTTCTGGGAAAGGATTGTCCAGTGCGTGAAGAAGGTTTTGGCACACACGATGAAGGAACTTTCGCCCTAGGAGCACGTGCTGGAGAACTTGTTGACCGACGAGGAGAACATAGTGAATTCTCCCCCACTCACGCACTTGCCGATCACAGTGGATCAAGAGGCTTCACTGACACCCAACGATCTGCGGAAAGGAACGCCCGACATACCGAATCTTGCTGGAGATGATGTATTGGCTTCTGAAAGATGCACAAGGAAGCAGCGGCGTATCACTCAGATGATGAGAGAGTTCTGGAAACGATGGGTACAGGAGTACTTGCCCACCCTTGTTCGCAGAGAGAAATGGTGCCGGCATGTCGAGCCCATACGCCATGGAGATCTGGTATACATCTGCGACCTGGCCACACCACGCAGAGAGTGGAAAAGAGGAGTCGTCGAAGAAGTGTTTACCGGAAGGGATGGAGTGCCACGACTGGCGGCGGTGAGAACTAGCGATGAAGTCAAATTAGTGATGCGTCCTGCTTCGAAGTTAGCTGTTCTGGATGTGGTGAATGCTGCTGCTTCACGGGGAGGGGATGTCGCGGAACGAACGAGTTGGCTAGCGATAGAGGGCATCTAGATTTAGTATTTTATAGTATGCATTTTTATCGCTGTGGTAATTGGTCACACCGATTCAACTAAGAATTATGCTATGCTTGGCGCGTCAGATCAGTTCGTCTGGCGATATCCAAGAGGGAAGGTTGAAGTCTTATAATACCTTGCAAACTGTAAAATTTCCCCATAGAATAAAACCTCTCATTCGTCTGCCCATCATTTGCCTGATGTGCATTTGCCAACGGCGATGAATGATTGTTAAAGGCATTCCCTGGATATTGTCGGCGGCTCCACAGGTATTTAACGCAACCTTTAAATTAGCTGCATGGGGCTTTTTACAGTGAAGCAGCATCATCTTATTCGAGCCTTTACTACGAAGTGGAGTAGTTTTCTCCACATTCTCTGCAAATAAAATGCCGTGAACAGTGTGCCTTGGTGTGACTGTAGCCTTGACATTATGGCATTGTACAGGCTCGGATTGCTTACAGAGTTTCTCCCATGTCGCTCGATGCTTGCAGACAAGCTTGTTATTTTCCCCTTTTTGAAATCATTAAAAACCTCATATTAGGAGGGAGTTAGGTCGACTTATTGCGTGGAGTATATATGCGTACAACGCTATGGCCTTCATTCTGTAGGCATGCGATGATGTCCGCCGATGAAACTCCATGGTGGATGTTACGCAATACGATTCTGTAAGGTCGATCCCCGGGGAGCTGGTAATGATAAAACAAGGATCCTTTCTCTAGAAAATGCTGGTCCACCTTCCTGTAGGTATCCGATGTGTTGCAGTGAACATCGCAGTCTCTCGAATTCAGTGCCTTGATGGTGTAGAAATCTCCTACAAGGGAGTCTAGTTTTCTACGGAAAGCTGTGAAGTTCAAAACGTTGGGAAACACCAGACTAGATTTCTTGTTGTTTCTTTCTTTGCCTGGTGTAAAAGAGATATCTTGCCATCCTGCAGAAGATTGGGGATCCGCTACAGAGCTGACAAGAGAGCTGCTGTGAGTCGTGCTGGCAGAAGTACAACATTCATTGCCACTTAGCGAGAAAGTGGAGATGTACGGGAGGAGATGGTATAACTTGATGATGTAATTGTGAGGGCGGTACTGCAAATTGTATTTGAAATACTCGCTGTAGACAAGGCAGGGTCTTTATTTGCCAAATTCTTTAGCAATTGCTCACGAATCTCTCTTGGGTCCACGCCAGCAATTGGCTTCATCAGCGTAAAGTCCATTGATTTTTGCGGTGGACCATTATTTTCCATTTTGCGTTGAAATGATTAAATGTTTAGTGACCCGAATTTTACAATTTTAAGGCACGTCTGGAAGTATGCATAAAATCACCAAGATCATAGCCAAGACTCGAAAGCTCAACAACTGCTGTTTATACTGCCACATGGTAGCTGGGCAGCGGAGCCCCACTTCGAGTAAATTTACACTGTCTTTATTGAATGAAATTGTTTAAGTTTCACTATAATTGCGGTATGTGACAGTATTCTGGACTTATCCATAGGTTTTGCGGCGAAAACTAATTTCACTTTTTACCTTGTTTAGCTGCGTATTTCTTAGACACATCTTACTAACCTTGCCTACTTGTAGGGGAGAGAGAAATAGTTTCCTGTTTCTGCCCCAACAGATAGGTATTCTAGGGTTTTTATTATTTAAACATTATTTTTGGGCTGTTTTATCTAATTTTTTGGACAAAAAAATAAATTTTTCACTTACATGAGCAATGCGAACTAAGGGCAGGAAGGTCTCTGCATTTTCTTTTTTGATTTTTCACAATCGGTATATCAACTTTATATTCTTTCAAATAATTTAAACTTTTCACTGCACTCAAATTTTTCAAATTTCACGATCAGTGTAGAAACGATCAGTGTAGAAAAGAACGCTGCTAGAAAAAAGCTACGGCTAAGCCACGGGGAATGCCTTTTTTTTCTTTTCGGACAGATAATAGAAACACTGCAACTAATTGTTTAATGGCTTTATCCCTAATTATCTTTGGAATATTGAACTTCCAATCCAATCTTTGAACTTCCTAAGACATATCGTACTTGCGATCCACAAAAGAAAAAAAACACTGCCTACTTTCAGGCACCTCTTAAATTACTATTCTCTTCATCACGCGCTGCTATTGAGTGTACCCCATTGGAGTCTGGTCAGCGGCAACACTCATTACAACGGGATTAGCATTCAACGCCACAGAAGAGGCATTTTTAGCGAAAAAACGCAGCAGAACAGCAACATTATACACACATATACAAATCATATAAATATATAAGCATAAAAATATGAAAAAACATTCTTATTGTTGAGTTCATCGAGACGAGATATGTATTTAGTGAAACATTTATACTCTCCAAGCCACGGTTGGTAACTCGCGTAGCTGTGCTAAAGAAAGCGGATAATCGTATGTAGTAGAATAAGTTGTGTAACATATAATTTCTTCTTCCATTATTAGGGGTGACCACTGTCAAAAGTGCACACAACAGAAATAGAGAGAGAGAGGAAAGGTAAGGCACACACAGAAACTGTGATAAGAAGAGCGCGGTAAGAGAATTTGTGCTGCAGTGCACAACACCAAAGATCAAAGAATGTGTTAGTGAGAACCCGAGAGAGTCGAATTCGCTCACGAAAGTCGTAAAAGAAACATTTTGCAGAAGCAATATCAACGTTTCTAAAATCAGAAACGTAAACAATTGATGTTTGCATTGGTCATAGCAAACGCGCCGCTTGTGTCTTGGCAGAGGTTCTCGAGTTTCAACCGGCTAGTAAGGACGACAGCATGGGCCCTAAGATTTATTCGACGTTGTAGCAGGCGACAGTACGAGGATGAGGAGCACGGACTTACATCGGTCGAACGTGCTGACGTGGAGCACACATTGATAAGGTTGGCCAAGAGAGAAGCGTTCGCGGAGGAAGCCTATGGAGAAACGATTAGTAAGAGCAGCCAACTATCAGGACTGTCACCGTATTTCGATAAAGAAGGGATAACGCGTGCCAATGGGAGGATCGACGAAGCGACGTGTGTACCGTATGGTGTTCGCCGCCCAATCATACTGCCCCATAGAAGTGCACTCGCGGAGATGATCGTTCATCACAACCACGAGAGGATGTGCCACCAAGACGTGGAGGCCACCATCGACGAGATTCGTCGAAAGTTTTGGATAAGTAATGTGAGAAGGCTGCTACGGAAGGTCGTGGCTAATTGCAACGTATGCAAGTTGCGGAAGGCAAGACCAACGCAACCAGAGATGGGCCCAATTGGGCGCCGAACAGAGAAGAGGTGGCGCTTTTCACCTGCCTAACTACAATAGCCATTCACTTGGAGATGGCTTATGATTTGTCGATGGATTCATGCATCATCGCTATGAGAAACTTCATGTGCCGCCGTGGACCGGTGGTTAGGATAAGGAGTGATTATGAAAAGAACTTCGTGGGAGCCGATAAAGAGGCCAGAAGATTCAGCGAAGTATTTGAGCAAAGATACAGGGCGAGTGTCGTCGAAAGGAATCGAATTGATCTTGAACTGTCCAGCAAACCCAGCTGAGGGTGGTTTCTGGGAAAGGATTGTCCAGTGCGTGAAGAAGGTTTTGGCACACACGATGAAGGAACTTTCGCCCTAGGAGCACGTGCTGGAGAACTTGTTGACCGACGAGGAGAACATAGTGAATTCTCCCCCACTCACGCACTTGCCGATCACAGTGGATCAAGAGGCTCCACTGACACCCAACGATCTGCGGAAAGGAACGCCCGACATACCGAATCTTGCTGGAGATGATGTATTGGCTTCTGAGAGATGCACAAGGAAGCAGTGGCGTATCACTCGGATTATGAGAGAGTTCTGGTAACGATGAGTACAGGAGTACTTGCCCACCCTTGTTCGCAGAGAGAAATGGTGCCGGCGTGTCGAGCCCATAACCGTGGAGATCTGGTATATATCTGCGTCCTGGCCACACCACGCAGAGACTGGAAAAGGAACGCCCAACATACCGAATCTTGCTGGAGATGATGTATTGGCTTCTGAGAGATGCACAAGGAAGCAGTGGCGTATCACTCGGATTATGAGAGAGTTCTGGTAACGATGAGTACAGGAGTACTTGCCCACCCTTGTTCGCAGAGAGAAATGGTGCCGGCGTGTCGAGCCCATAACCGTGGAGATCTGGTATACATCTGCGTCCTGGCCACACCACGCAGAGACTGGAAAAGAGGATTCGTCGAAAAAGTGTTTACCGGAATTGATGGAGTGCCATTGTAGGGGAGAGAGAAATTGTTTCCTGTTTCTGCCCCAACATATAGGTATTCTAGGGTTTTTATTATTTAAACATTATTTTTGGGCTGTTTTATCTAATTTTTGGACAAAAAAAAATAAATTTTTCACTTACATGAGCGATGCGAACTAAGGGCCACAAGGTCTTTTAATTTTTTAAAAGTCGGTATATCAACTTTATATTCTTTCAAATAATTTAAGCGGGGAATGCTTTTATTTTCTTTTCGGACAGATAATAGAAAAACCGCAACTAATTGTTTTATGGCTTTATCCTTAAGCTCATCTTTGGAATATTGTCCAATCGTTGAACCTCCTATCCAAAGACATACCGTACTTGCGATCCACAAAAAAAAACACTGCCTACTTTTAGGCACCTCTTAAATTACTATTCTCTTCATCAGGCGCCGCTATAGAGTGTACCCCATTAGACTCTGGTCAGCGGCAACACTCATTACAACTGGATTAGCATTCAACGCCACAGAAGAGGCATTTTTAGCGAAAATACGCAGCAGAACAGCAACGTTATACACACATACACACACACATACACACATCATATAAATATATTATATAAGCATAAACATATAAAAAAGATTATTATTATTGAGTTCATCGAGACAAGATATGTATTTAGTTGAAACATTGTTAGACTCCAAGCCACGGTTGGTATCTCGCGTAGCTGTGCTAAAGAAAGCGGATAATCGTATGTAGTAGAATAAGTTGTATAGAATTCTCTGTCTGAAATTGTGAGTTTTTTTTTTTTTGTAAACGGGATGAGCCGTCGTGTCTGGGTGACCGCCCATGTCTCTTACCACCGTGATATGAGGCTTCCTACAGTGTCACTTACACTAGCAATTTCGCGTCTACTTATTGCCCTTGATTCTACCAGTATGTCGAAGGGTGGGCTGCCTGGAATTCGTGTAGTTGCTTTGCTACGGCATCAATAGCCACGTCGTTCGCGAAGCCCACTATCATCACTCCCTCTGGTAGGGCTAGCCTCAATATTCCATCGTACATCAGGTTCCATAATGTTGGACCCAGTACTGATCCATGTGATACTCCACTGGAAACACGGTACGTCGTATCTTCTTCGCTGGTACTGTAGTCTAGTACTCTTCCCTCGAGGTAGTTTCGCAACATCCCTATCAGGTAGGGGTTGATTCTCTTGGCGGTTAGCGATTCCATGATCCTGTCCCATCGAGCAGAATTGAAGGCATTCCGGATATCGAGGGTGACCATTAAACAGTACTGTTTTGTTCCCCAAAGCTATCTCCTCGCCTCTATAACTTTCTCTGCAAGATCTGTAACTTCTCCCGCCTGCGTAGTAGACCTCGCATTCCGAAATCCGAATTGGAGGGGTGATAGGCCTCCGCATTCGTCGATCGCTCTGTTGAGACGGTCGTAAAGAATCCTCTCCAGTGTCCTAATAATGGCACCTTGGAATTTCGTAGGGACCTCGAATTGAACCTCCATGGCAAAGTGCTGAGTCCTTTCTGCGTTCAAGCCATGCTCTGGGAACACGTGCCTTACGAGTCCTCACATTAGCGTCGGGCCTGACCATCTGGTGTGCCCGCTTTTGAATTTTGATGACTATCGCCAGGTAGTTGCTGTGTGTATAATCATCGCACAGGGTCCAGGGTTGTTCGTTTCCAGGCTACTAATAGCAAATGTCAGATCTATAATTGACCCAGCATTGCCCATCGAGAAGGTGTGGCGGTCTCCATGAATCAGAAGGACAACGTCGAGTGAAGACATTGTGTCCATTACTAACGGACCCCTGCTATTGGTTCACACCCCTAGTCGGTTGCCACGGCGTTAAAATCCCCGGCTATTAGGTATCAAGGTATCAAGTCGCCTTGACTTGCATCGTGCGTCTGCAACTAGTTTGTCCAGGCGCGTCGTAGCAATCCATGAGCATTGAAGGTGCCAAATAAACACTAGATGTACATTCCGTTCATATTCGTGCGAACGAAACCGTCTTCTTGTTAAACTTTCCGAATCTGTGTTACTGACTGACCGCAGCTCCATACCGCCGAATTTTCTAGGGTGTCCCCAGCCCAGTCCTTTTGCGGTACGGTTCGCTCAATATAGCTACGTGAAATCATGAGTGTGGTAACACATGTCTATAACAGATTTTCAAGTCGGAAAGGCTACAGTCGAGCGCGCTCGACTGTGTTATACCCGCTACAACTATGCGAAAAAAACACGTCTCACAGTCTCAAATTTGTTTTCACTATGAAAGTTACACGCTGTTCTAATTGGATATTATCAATTTGCTTACAGTGTCTTCCAGTTAGAACTTATCAGAGGGCTTTTAATGATGAATGTGTAAAAGAGACGCCTATATAATGCTTCAAATATTTATTAAGTTTTTGTTGTACATTGATGTAAAATATCACTTAAGATTTTAACTGGCCTTAAATAAGATAAAACTTCGTTAACATCAATTTTAAAAGAAGATAAAAAAAGAACACAAAAAAAAACAAAATTAAAAATTTTGGCTCAACACCAACCTCGTGAAGACTTGAACCATGAAGCTCAAAAAAAAAACTTATACTACGCAGTTCACAACTATAACCGCTCTGCCATTAGCTCGTGTTTAATTAGATCGGCAAAATTGCATTAGGAGACCATTCAGCTAGTCGTACAGGACAAAAACAAATTATTATTGTGTCTCGTGTGTGTGTGTTGTGTGTGTAAGACAATACCAACTCACTCCCCTTAAAATTCCGTTTAATTAAATAAACGCATTTAAAAAACTAAACTTTTAAATACTTGAACAAAAAAGCTAACATCCAAAAATTTCATCCACTTGCATCGGGGTTGGGTAGGATTAGAACTCGTGCCTTCCGCTTGACAGTCAGCGACCACATCCACGCAGCCACTGCAGCGATTCGGCAACCACGATAAAATTGCAATGATGATCAGTGCAATAGTTTTGGTACATATAATAGAAAAAAAATTTTGCCGCCGGGGTTGAACCTGGATCTTGCATATCTAACATAATAAACAGACAAACACGTGGTCACATGGCACTATTATTTCCTTAATATCTTCCATATTTATAGTCCAACCTTACTGAAATTTTAGCGAAACGTCCGCAAGATGGTATTTATAACGTATATAGAGCTTATATTGTGGCTGTAATAAATTTTTTTCAATTTATGGGGGCGGGTGGTGGCGTGGCTGAAATCCAAAATAAACTTGATCAGCCTGCAGTAATAACACATGATGTCACACACGGGCAGACGGACAGACGGACAGAAGGACGGACGGACGGACAGACGGACATGGCTATATCGACTCGGCTGTTGATACTGATTCAGAATATATATACTTCTTGGGGTCGGAGATGTCTCCTTCTGACTGTTACATACATTTTCGGTTCGAACAAAGATATAATGCCCTTCTACTCTATGAGTAGCGGGTAAAAATATCAGCGCCCCATACAGTATATAGACACGTATTCTTACTCTGGATCACTAGCCGAGTCGATCTACCTATGCCTGTCTGTACATCTGTCTGTATGAACTCCTGATTCTCAGCTATTAAGAAAACTAGCGACTCAAGACTCAAAATTTGGCATATGAATTCCTGTATGTCCTAGGCAGTTAACGTTATTTTCAAATTTTAGGTACCAAGACCCGTAATTTGCAATTGTTAAGCAAAGTATTTAAGATACAGTTTTCTAAAGATAAAAACGATATGAACCTATTCCAGCCTGATAGATACAAATCATAGAAGTTATGCAAGTTAACGTTTTCTATTTCTCTGTGAAGCATTGTGCTCTTGTGCCCACCGCCTCCGTAAATCGGTGTTTGGTGTGTATAAATCTGAATTAAATATGAACATATCCTCTAAATTACAATCCGATCGGACCAATAACACAGAAGTTATTCAAGTCAGCAGCCGACGCGCTGCTTTGAGCAGTTGACGGCGACGTCGACGTTGCGTCGTGTCGCTTTACTCTTTACGCGCGTCGCTGTGTGAGTGCGAGCGAGTTAGCTATATGTAGTAAAATAATTTGTGCAGAATTTTTGTTTGAAATTATGAATATAGTTACACGTTTGTAACGGATTAAAAAAATTGGGAGAAGGGTATCTTACTGTCGGGCGCCCGACTGTAGCCTTACCCACTTGTTTAGTTATATTGCTTTCCTTCATTAGAGATGATTAGTGTCGAACCGCGATATTTTAATGTAAGCTAGAATCATAATATACTACACAAATCCTAGTGAAACAACATGAAAATAAAATATACACGAGGAAGCGAAACAAAATGAAAGGAAAAGTGGATTGATGCATTCTGCAACGTTGTCGCTTCAGCAATGGAATGACGTATATGCACTTGACGCTATGCGCTGCATAACATGATTTTTCAAGTGATTAATCGTATCTACACACTTTTGTGTGGAGCTGAAGCCGTTCTCTGATGTATACCAATGTTATTGAGTGCTGATAGCGTTTCTTTCATGTTATTGAGTTAGCATTATTACTAGTCTTTGTTGGTTAATTTAGTAATTTTTAAACCAATCCCGTACTGGGCACTCTTTTGTTATTGAATCACTTTTCTGGCGAGTATTAGTCTAGTCCATGCTGTATTATAGTTGATTTCCGTTAGGAATAGGAGGCGAATACGTCTCTCAGTATCGCCAGTAACATGATGTTTTAAATACCACATCTTTTGAATTGTGGGTATCATTGTGGGTTTATAAATTCTTTTACCTAACATGTGATTAAAGTATTGCAAATTTAGGTAGTCTCCATCAAATTTTGGAATCGAGACTTTTAAAAAGGGATGTGCGGCTTGTGATGGTAATGAAGGCGCCATCACTTGTGATATATTTTTAATCATATGCTATCTGGTTTATGACCACAGCAATCTTGGCCGTCAGGTCTCCAAATCTTCTTATAAATTTGCACGGGGATATTTTAAATATCATATTAATATTGCGCTATTATTTGGCAGAAACCAGCTTGAGCTTCTTTCGTCATCATGTTTATGATGCGCTTATGACTGAAGAGCAAAAATTTGTTGCTTCCGAATCATGGGTTGGATTTTTCTTTTGTCTGTTAACATCATAGATTATACATGCTTCTTAAATATCTCTAAATATAAATTGCAGTTTCCTCTATGTCATCGTAAAACTTTTCCATGAAGTATTGGTGTTCTACAGTTGGTCCTTGCAATTCTGCTTTAATTGTCTGTTGATTTGATTGGTTTTCCGTTCGGCAGGATCCTTCTTGTAACTTCTTATTAAATTCAAAGCTGCCATTAATAAATAGTTTTTTTGTATTTATATTATACTTTAAGAACTAATTTTTAATGATGTGCATCAACTCACACCGTGTTCTTTGTTACCATACAAAAATTTTAGCTAATCGCCTTATGATCGTAAGTAGATGAATTTTTCTTCTTTAAACTGCAATGTCGCCTTTTTGTTGCCCGGTTGACAAATTTATTTTATTTTAACATAGGGTTCCTTGTCAAAGGAGTTCACGTCGGGTTCACCAAACGTAGAAATGTAGAATTCAATATAAAACACGTATTTGTTTAAAAATTTGAATTTGTAGTGGACTGGTTCTGCTTCTTTCGTGCATTTGTTTTTATACCCTTCGACCATTGAAAATGGTCAAAAAAGGGTATACTAACTTTGTGCAAAATGTATGTAACAGGCATAAGGAGGCGTGGCAGACCCCATAAAGTATATATATTCTTGCTCAGGATCACTAGCCGAGTCGATTGAGACATGTCCGTCTGTCTGTCCGTCTGTCCGTCTGTCCGTCTGTCCGTCTGTCCGTCTGTCCGTCTGTATGAGACAACAGATCTCAGCTATTAAAAAAGCTAGAGATACCAAATTTGGCATGAAGGTTCCTGTAAATCATAGGCAGATAAAGTTTATCTCAGTTTTTTGATGCCACGCCCACCGCCCCCGCAAATCGGTTATTTGCGATTATTAAGCAAAGTATTAAATCCATAACGTTCTACTTTGGTATGTATAAAGCTAAATGCAATATGAACATATCCTCCAAATTACAATCCGATCGGACTAATAACACAGAAGTTATTCAAGTCAACGTTTTCAGTACAAATGTTTGGTACGGGCAGCAGCCGACGCGCTGCTTTGAGCAGTTGACGCCGACGTCGACGTTGCGTCGTATCGCTTTACTCTTTACGCGCGTCGCTGTGTGAGTGCGAGCGAGTAAGCTATATGTACTAGAAGTATTTGTGCAGAATTCTCTGTTTGAAATTATGAGTGTGGTTACACGTTTGTAACGGATTTGGAAAATTGGGAGAAGGGTATCTTACTGTCGGGCGCCCGACTGTAGCCTTACCCACTTGTTATCTTTCTCTTTTCGGTAAGTGACGGCGTTGCTAGGGGCTCACCGCTATTACTCTTTATTTTTAACTCTCCTAATTCTTTGAGCGTGCCTTAACTTTGCCGCTCTCTCGGCTGCACTGTTGTTGCTTATTTTTTTGCTCTCTTTGCTATCTTTCTTTTACGAACCCTACTTTCTTTCTCTGGACTTACTGTCACGATGGCTGACTCTGGAGCCCAGCGCCCTGTGAAATGTGTTCGTTTATGCGTCAAATGAAGGCTAGATTCAGGGAACTGTTTGGAAATATTCGCGAACATTTCTATTAGTTTGTGTTTTCCCAAAGCGGTTGCCCGGACGCGGAGTGTTATAAAATGAAAGAGCAATGCGCGTTCACTGTGTGAATTTTTATTAGAGAAAGATCAACATTTTTCAGTTCTCTGTTATAAACATAACATAACATATTTATAACATTCAATCAGCTGACATGCATGCATTGGTAACATAAACGATGATTTTCGACCGCCTTCCTCAATGCAAGCATGTTTACAATATGCTTCTTTTTCGACAAATTCTTGGTTTGCATATCTGCGATCATATTTTTTGTCGAAACGTACTGCAACATTTCGTGCCCTTCCTTAATGACCTGTGGCAAAAAATGATATCGTATATCAATGTGCTTGCTTCGTGAATGATGTACAGGGTTCTTGGCCAATTCCTATGCACTCAGGATGTCACCATTTAAATGTGTTGGAGTTCCATCGATATCGCAACCGTGTTCCACCGAAGAGGCACATACTAGTTTCGAGGCTAGCCCCTGATCTCACATCTTCAGATGTCATGGCATATATCCAAGCCAAATCTCAAGCCCAAGATTTAAAGGTGGAACAATTTAAGTTTTCATATGAAAGGGATATATCATCCTTTAAAATTAGTGTCTCGAACGATTTATTCAACCAAATATGCTCAGCTAACTTCTGGCCTGATCATATTGTGGTTAAAGAATTCGAAGCAAAAAAAAAAAAAAACAATCGTCAACCGATTAGACTACCTTTGCCAAACGAGACCACCACTTCCAAAAATGCGACTTCAAAAAACTAATAAAATTTTTAACATTAACCTACCAAAACGTAAGGGGCCTGCGTAGCAAGCTACCTACGATATTCTTAAGTAGCCTTTCGTTTGAATCCCATGTGCTTGTGTTCACTGAGACTTGGTAAAAACCTGATATTTTCTCTGAAATTTTTCCAAGCAAGTTCACAACTTATAGGTTTGATCGTCATGATCGGCGGGGCGGCGGTGTTCTTATTGCGGTAAATTCTGATATCGCGTCAGAACATGTACATCCGGAGATTCAATATGATATTGAATTCATTTGTGTAAAATTACAACTTCCCGGCTTCCAGGTTTTTATAACCTGATCGTACATCCCACCTTCGACTGATATTCTTGTCTACACTCAACATTTGCTTGCAATAAAGTATGTCTTCAATTTGTTATCTAACAAAGACCACCTCATAGTCCTTGGCGACTTTAACATACCTGAGTGTAGTTGGACACCAAGTGATGAGGCAAATTTCCAACACGATCTTATGACGGCCTGCATGAAATTTCATTCAACCACGTAAATAATTCACTAAATCGAACACTCGATTTATGCTTTGTCTCCGATCAGAGTACGGTAACTATGGATAGAGTCCACCCACTTACCCAACCAGAAAATCCCTATCATCCTACGTTCGAGGTTGTTTTTGAAACTGGTTTGAACGTATTGAATAAAAAATTTACGCCGTGTAAGAGAGCACGTTATTTTCGTAAAGCCGATTTTGATAAAATTAATTATTTAATTTCAAATTATGACTGGTCTAAATTTTATCAATGTAACAAAATGGATATGGCTCCTAATTTATTTTATAAAACATTTAATAACTTATTTGACATTTGTGTGCCTTTTTCTTATTCGAGGCATTCGAGTAAGCCCCCATTGTTTACTAAAGAACTATCCAGTATTAAAAATCTTAAATCTGGACTCTTTAAAAATATACTAGATGTCATTCCTCGTCTATTTTTTCAAGATATCTTATTATCCAAAAATTATTTAAATCTTTGCGGGATTCAGTTCCGGCAGAATCCCAGACAGTTCTATAATTTTGTTAACATGAAGCGTCATTTGCCTATCCATCTAAGCTATCGTTTGAAGGTGCAAATGCAAACACTGACCAGGACATGGCTGATCTGTTTGCAAAGTTCTTTCAAACGACCTACTCAATTTCAACACGCGATGTAAGTTCTTATCCTTTCACCATTCCCAGTTCAAATGTCATTTTCGCCCCACAATTAAACGAAAGTTCTATTTTCAGAGATTTATGTTTGATAAAACCAGTTTTTTCACCTGGTCCTGACGGAATTCCTAGTTGCGTACTTCGATACTGTGCCGATCCTCTGTTTAACCTATTGGTCAAACTTTTCTTGCTGTCCCTGAAAACTTCCACCTTTCCTCCCATACGGACGGAATCTTTCATTTTACCGCTTCACGAGAAGGGCAGTAAGTCTGATGCTTTAAACTATTGAGGTATCTCAAAATTGTTGGCTATTCCAAAAATCTTTGAGAATGTCATAACTCTTCACTTGCAGCATTTCTGTAGATCCGTCATATCTCCTTGTCAGCACGCATTTTAAAACCTCGTTCCTCCTCGACAAATTAACTGAGCTTACATTCTTCATTTTAAAGGGCTTTCAGAAAATTTTTCAAACTGACGTAATTTATAATGATTTCAGTAAAGCATTTGACTCAGTAAATCACTTCCTTCTTGCAGATAAACTTTCCATTATTGGTTTCTCACCAAATCTTTTAAGCTGGCTTTTAAGCCAACAGGACACAAAGAGTCTTCTTTAAAAATTTTCTTTCTGACCCTATTTAAGTTACCTCTGGTGTTCCTCAGAAAAGCCATTTAAGTCCCCTTCTTTTTACGCTTTTCGTCAATGACCATCCTTTGGTCATACTTTACTCGCGTACCCTTATGTATGCAGATGATGTAAAGCTTTGTTTTCAATTTAAAGACGCCTCCTGTCATTCATCCCTTCAAGCCGACCTTAATAGTTTGAACAGTTGGTGTGGTGCAAACCTTTTAAATCTGAACAGCTCAAAATGCAAGTTGATGACATTCTCTCGTGCCAGTCCTAAGTACGAATCTTACACTTTATGTGTTTGTCTTCTGAAATTAATTAGCTCTGTGGACGACCTTGGAGTACGCCTGGACGCTAAGCTCAAGTTCTTTGAGCACATTTCTTCTATAGTCAATAAGGCTATGAGTGTACTCGGATTTATTAAGAGGTGGCTTAAGGAATTTAACGATCCTTATATAACTAAGAACCTTTATACCTCACTTGTGCGTCCTATTCTCGAGTGTGGATTATGTGTTTGGTATCCTCAGTTTTCAACCTACAAGGACAGCACTGAATCCGTTCAAAAGAAATTTTTGATTTGCGCATTGCATGGACTAAATTGGGATTCAAACTTAAGACTACCTTCCTATACTAACAGACTTCTTCTACTAAATCTACCTTCCTTAGCCAATCGGCGTACTATGCTTGGTGTGGTTTTTATACCCTTCGACCATTGAAAATGGTCTAAAAAGGGTATACTTACTTTGTGCAAAATGTATGTAACAGGCATAAGGAGGCGTGGCAGACCCCATAAAGTATATATATTCTTGCTCTTTACGCGCGTCGCTGTGTTAGTGCGTGCGAGTAGTGTTGTAGAAGAATTTGTGCAGAATTTTCGTTTGAAATTATGAGTGAAGTAACACGCTTGTAACGGATTTTAAAAATTGGGAGAAGGGTATCTTACTGTCGGGCGTCCGACTGTAGCCTTACCCACTTGTTTTCCGTTCTATTTGTATCTTTCTTTTGATGTTAACGAAGTTTTATCTTAATTAAGGCCAATTAAAATCTTAAGTGTTATTTGCATCAATGTACAACAAAAACGACAAATCTGGTTGGATGTATTGAATTTCCTAATAAATATGTGACGCATTATATAGGCGTTGAATGTGGTGGCGGCAAAGGCTTCTTCTGGAATCGGGGGTGTTTTTGGCTGAAATAAAAACTTGAACCGACGCGGAAAACTATTTGAAAAAAAGAGGCAATTCGGGGCGCGTCTGTTCAATTCACTTGTATTTCTTCATCTGGTTTCATGTAAATTTACACTGTAATCTTATGTCTAACTTAGCATTACTTTGGATAAAAGAGCGCGAGAGCTTTTGGTGACTCTCGCACTGTTTACGCCGCAACGCTGCCTACTTTTAGGCGGGTACGTTTCGACGTAAACATCCCGCCCCCCTTGCAATACTATTGCAAATAGCTGGGGCCGGGATCTTTTTGGAGGCCGCTGGAGGGGCTTGATGGGCGCTGGCGGACTACGTCTTAAAGACACCGGATAATACCCAGCCAAACAGAGTGTTCTGGGCCAACGGCAAACCACCGTGGGATGGAACCAGCCCTGGGAGGAGTACGTCTCCATAGACGTCGGCCCCCAGAACGATGGATACTCTGCTTGGCACATGGCATCGAGTGTCCGCTAGCGTGATGCCCGGATAGCTGCTTTGGAGCTCCTTGTTCACCTTTTGTGCCGGAGTCCTGATCTGCACATCTTCCATCTTTAGAGTCACTGTGATGGAGAACTCTGGCGAGGCCCTCGACCTGAACAGGGCTCGGCAAAACCCATTTTCGGCGGAAAGGCCAAAAGCCTTTGCCAATGAGGTGGGCATGCGGCTGTGTGGGCTGCACGCGTCCAACAGCACACGCACCTCGAAGATCTTGCCGGCCATGTCCAGGTTGACTATGGCGGTCGGCATCATGCTGATCGCCACAGATGGGGACGTCGCCAGGGACTCCAAAGGTGGAAGAGGCGTCACGGATGGCAAGGTTGCCTGTTTCTCTTGCCTCTCGGGTTGGGAGGTGATTGGAAGGTGGAGAAGCGTGTGGTGGCCCTCGCCGCATGTACGACAGGTGCCTCCACTGCGACATGAACCCTTCGAGTGTTCATGGGCGAGGCAGTTCGGGCAGTATTTGTTGATTAACACTGCCCGAAGACGCTTCTCCGCAGCCAGACGCAGGAATCTCTGGCACTTCTTTAGGGCGTGGACTCCTCTGCATACGCGGCATCTGAAGGAGTTTACCCCTTTGGGTTTCGCTGGTGTGTGTGCCTTTGGTGGTGCCATCTTACTAATCTGGAAAGGAGAAGGTGGATATATGGATTAGTATTTGGAGAACATATATCCACTGATGGACAACACAAGGTTAGGAGGGTGTCTGGACTGTGTCCTCTACGGGAAGGAGGACTACTTTTACGGTGGGCCTTTTAATGACGCCACGGGTGGTGAGGATATCCACCACGCGGACAATGTCATCAGCGCCAGGGTAAACGGCTTGGATGCGGCCCAGACGCCATTCGTTGACTGGTAGGTTGTCTTCTTTGACAACCACCATATCGCCGACTTGGAGGTTTCGCGTTGGAAGTTGCCATTTGGAGCGTTTGTGCAACTCTTTGAGGTATTCCTCTTTCCAACGAAAACAAAACTGTTGATGCAGAGCCTTGAGTCGTTGCCATCGATTGATGATGGATACAGCGTCTTCTTGGATTTCAGGCTCTGCGATGGACATGAGCGGACCGCCGATTAGAAAATGGCCGGGAGTTAAGGCTAAAAGATCGGTGGGGCTCTCAGACATTGGAGAGATTGGCCTGGAATTAAGGCACGCTTCGACCTTGCAAAGGAGTGTGGATAGTTCTTCGAACGTATATTTTAGTGAGGAAGTGGACTTGTAGAAGAGCGTTTTAAAGCTCTTTACTCCAGCTTCCCATAAGCCACCCATGTGCGGCGCGCTGGGAGGATTGAAGTGCCATGCGAGGTTTTGATGGCTGTATTTGGTGGATATATCAGCCTTCACTGCCTTCATAAACTCTGTTGACAGGACTTTGGAGGCTCCGACGAACGTCTTTCCGTTGTCGGAGTATACATTGTGGGGGCAGCCGCGTCTCGCGACGAAACGTGCGAAGGCTGCGAGAAACTTCTCGGTTGTTAGATCCGAGGTTGCTTCTAAATGTATGGCCTTTGTGCTGAAACACACGAAGACACATACATAGCCCTTGGTTATGAGGCAGGCTCGACCAGTGAAATTTTTTATATCAAAAGGACCCGCGAAGTCGAGTCCCGTGTGAGTAAAAGGTCGAGAAAAGGAGACTCTCGCAGAGGGCAAAGTACCCATGAGTTGAGTTTGCAATTTTTTGCGTTGGAGAATGCAAACTCGACAGGAATTGATAGTGGCTTTCACTAAAGTTCGGAGTTTCGGAATCCAGTAGCGTGATCTTATTAGGCGCATCATTAATTGATTTCCACCATGGAGGGAGATACGATGTGTAAACCGGACGAGGAGATGTGAGAAGGTACATGAGTACGGAAGGATGATCGGGTGCCGTTCATCATAGCTTAAAGAAGCGGATGTTCTCACACGACCGCATGATCTCATAACTCCGCTGGCGTCAATAAATGGATTCAAATTAATGATGTCACTACTCTTTGCAATCTGTTCTTTGTTCAACAGACAGTTGTACTCTTTCTGGAATTGAGTACGTTGGGTGTTCCGAATGAGCAAATCTTGGACTTTGGAGAGTTCAGAGCTGCTGGCATCTGGAGAGAGCACAAGATCAGGCTTGCGACACCTTTGTATAAAACGGTATACGTAAGTCATCACCCGCAGTGCTCTGTCGAGCTCGGAAAATCTCTCCAAGATGCACTCGGATGAAGGAGGCAACTTAGTTAAGTTGCATTTAACAGGACGAAGCTCTTCGTCTGTTTCATGAGTGATATTGATCGCAACAGGCCATTCTTCTGCTGGAAGGATCAGCCAATCGGGTCCATGCCACCAGAGACTGTTGCCAATGAGGTCCTCTGACGAGACACCTCTACTGGCCAGATCGGCAGAGTTGTGCTCAGATCTGACGTGGGACCATTTGCCTGAACTCGTGAGCTGAGTTATCTTAGCTACTCTGTTAGCCACGAATGTCGTCCATTGACATGGAAGCTTATTAAGCCAGGCTAGCACAATGGTGGAATCAGTCCAATAGTACTCTTCGTAGCTATTGACTGGAAGCTGAGGAGGAGTGTTGCTGATAACTCGGCGAGCAGTAATGCGCCGCAGAGTTCTAATCGAGGCAAGGAGATGGTCTTTACAGGAGCTACTCTGGTCTTGGCAACAAGGAGATGGCTGGAAACTTTGTGTTGGATCTCAACACGGATGTAAATAGCTGCTCCGTAGGCGCGCTGAGATGCGTCGCAGAAACCATGGATTTGGAGCTTAGCTAAGGGTGTATATTGGACCCATCTTGGGATCCGAATCCTATGGAGGGATGAGTAGCTGGATAGGAAATCCTGCCAGCGTTGCTTCAGATCTTGTGGCAACGCTTCATCCCATCCAAGATTTTGCAGCCATATCTCCTGCATGAAAATTTTGGCACGGACCACGAATGGTGCCAGCCAGCCTGCTGGATCAAATAATTTGGCGATGTGAGATAGAACTTCTCGTTTAGTGTAAGACTGTCTCACATCTTCTTCGGAGGGTGCAAAGAGAAACTCATCCGTATGCGCTTGCCAGCGTATACCTAGAGTCTTTGCTAAGCTCGCTTCCTCTAGTTCGAGGAAATCGGCGTTAAGTAGATGGTCCTTTTGGATATTAGCTAGCACATCTTTGTGGTTGAAGGTCCACTTTCTTAAGGGAAAACCAGCCGTCTCAAGAGCTTTGCATAACTCTTGTATGGACGCAGTGGCGTGCTTTATGGAATGCGCGCCAGCAAGGACATCGTCTACGTACATGTAGTTGGATATGATGTCGCTGGCGAGAGGAAGATGTGTGCTAACATCCTGGGAAAGCTGTTGAAGAACCCGAATGGCCAAGAATGGAGCACAGTTAACTCCGAAAGTGACTGTGTTGAGTTCGTAGTCACAAATTTCGCCACTTGGGTTCCTGAAGAGGATACGTTGAAATGGCGTGTGACTCGTGTGAACGAGTATCTGCCGGTACATCTTTGTGATGTCGGCATTAAAAACAAATCGGAAAAAACGCCATTTCAAGATCTGCATAGTCAGATCGGATTGGAGAACGGGTCCTGAATGTAGGATATCGTTCAAGCTTTTCCCATTGGAGGACGGACTGGAGGCGTTGAAGACAACGCGAACTTTTGTTGTGGTGCTCTCAGGTTTGAAGACAGCATGATGAGGGAGATAAAAATTGTTGCAGTCGTTACTGGGGAGACCGGCCTCATATGGCCTAAGTCTAAATATTCCTGAATAATGGAGTCGTACTGCTCTTTTAAAGGAAAGTTTCTCTTTAAACGACATTCGTTTCTGAGAAACTGAGCGAGTGCGATGGACCTTGAATGTCCTAAGTCGAAGGTTTCAGGATTCTTGAATGGGAGAGTAACGACATATCTGCCCTCCTTAGTTCTTGATGTGGTGCGGAGAACGTTGTTTTCACACGCTGAATCGGAATCTTTTACCAGCTTGGCTGGTAGATCTTCCACAACCCAAAACTTTGTGAGAAGATCATCAAGCCTTTGCTCTTTGCTGATCTTAATCCTTGTGGTAAAGGATGACACGGTCGAAAAATTCGACTGGGCTACTGGTCCAGTGAGGACCCAGCCGAATATGGTCTCTTGACCGAGCAGGGTTCCACAAATTTTGGATACAGAGCCACTCTTCATAATAGATGGAAGGATATCGGCTCCTAAGAGCACGTCTATCTGAGAGCTCTGGTGGAAGTGCGGATCAGCGAGTTGGAGGTTTGGCAGGTCCTTCAGAAGATCCTTGGACATTGAGTAGGATGGAAGGTTACCTGCCAATTGAGGAAGAACAAAGGCTGCAGTTTCCAGCTGTAACCTGGGAGTGATCGGAGAGCCAATCTGGAAGTGGCATAACTTCTGAGGATTGGCTGAGACAGCTTGATTTAAGCCAGCTACTTGAACTTGCACGGCTTGGTAGGAGGGCTTTATGATGTTGAACATCCGTTCGGAGATGAACGTAGCCTCTGATCCTGGATCGATCAGTGCACGTGCCTTATAAGTCATGCCCAAATGGCAAACGTTTATAAGAGCCGTGCCGAGAAGAACACCTTGTGTGTTCGCCGTGAAATAATTCTGAATATTAGTCGTCGGAGGAGTGGACTGTATAATAGAATTCTGGGGAGTTGCTGCAGAAGTTGTCGAAGAGGGCGCAGGAGGAGGGGGGCCACGATGCAGTAGTGTATTGTGGCGACCCTTGCACGTATAACAATTGTGTTGACTCGTGCAGTCTTTAAGGATATGCCCTCTTGCGAAACAATTTAGACACAACTTTTGCTGTTTGATGAACTTGGACCTTTCATCAACAGCCATTTGGAGAAAGCGGGGACACAGACGTATAGGATGATTCTCCTTTGAACAGAGGTTGCAGGTTTGTGGTTTGCCTACAACCTTTGTTTCAAAGGAGTTGACCTTCCTCGTAGGGGGCTCTTTTCGAGCAGGTTTGGAAGTAGCCTGTGAGCTTGTGCTAGGTTGCACATCTTCTATCGCTTCTAGTGTGCGATAGCGTTCTGACAGATAATCGGACATTTCTTGCCATGACGGAATTTCAGCCTTGTTCTGTACTGACTGTTCCCAAAGTGACAGTGTCAGCCTTGGCAGCTTAGACGAACAGAGGAAGACTAGAAGGCAATCCCAATTCTCTGTGCTGATTTTGGAATGTTCTAGAGCCGTTAAGCAACTTTGTATTGTGCTTTGGAGAACTTGGATGGCGGCTCCAGATTCATGAGAGACTGACGGAAGGTTGAAGAGGGTTTTGAGTTGGCTGTTGACTAACAGCCTCTTATTCTCAAATCTATCCGTCAAGTTCTTCCAAGCAGAAGAGAAACCCTCATTCGTAAGAGGGGATTTGGAAACGATTGCCTTTGCTTCGCCACTGGTCTTTGAATTAAGATGGAATAATTTCTCGATCTCGCTTAAACCGGGATCGGAAATGTAGACCGCTGTGAAGAGGTCTCGGAAAGTGGGCCATTTCAGGTAGTCTCCGCTGAAAATTTCAGCATCGAAGGGTGGAGACCTGTAGCTTCGTGGCTGGAAGGCTACTTGTGCTGCTACAGGTGTTGGAGTGGGAGCTGTTGCGGTCTCTATACTCTCATTTAACTGAGAGGCAAGTTCCTCGTATATAGAGTAGCAGTGGTCATACCGGGTTTGCATGGCGATCTTATCCTCAACATTTGTCTCCGTTTGAGACAATGAATTGGAACAGAGTTCATATTTGAGCTCTACGGCAGTCCATATGGACCGAAGCTGCTCAAGACGTACTCTGTGAGTGTGAAGTGAGGCTGTAGGAGAATTTTGAATCCTAGCTTCAAACTGCGTGAGCTTATCGGACGAGTTGATGAACTCTTGAAGTGCCATTTTTAGCGCCTGGGAGATCTGATGACCAACTGAACGAGTGACTGGAGGAGCGCGCACCGAAATTGTTGGTACCTGAGCAACTTTGGATTTGGCCGGAGTTGGAACTTTCCGCAGAGTGGCGGGAGAAGGAGCTCTACCAAGAAGGGAACTTGGGAGAGCGCCTGAACGTCTATGCTGAGTCGTTTGTACTACAAGGTGTTTCTTTGAGTCTTTACCACTATCAATTGGCATACCAAGCTTTCAAAAAGCTAGAAAGAATGCAATTGATGCTGAGGATAGTCGAGGATTATCTTATTATTATAAAATAATAAAATAATAAATAACAAAAATAATATGTTAATCGACCGGAAAGTTATCGAAAAATATTGAGCACGGAATATGTTGTTTAATTCAAGGCAGCACTGTCTCGTAGAAAAGTGGAGGACGTTGCAAAAAAAAATATATAAATATTAAACTTTATAAGCTACCGATATATTTTTATTGAGTAAAAATAATTATCGAAGTATTTTATACTCAGCGTGGAAATTTTGAGCAAATTGACGCAATTTAATTTATGTATATAGAAAATAACAAATAAATTAAATTGTGAAAATAACTATAAAGAGTTATTTATAATTTGAAATATATTTGCTCAAATGGAGGAAAAATAATCGATACCTTTGCAACGTTGCAGCGCTTTGTGAATATAACAACACAGTGCACAAGAAAACGACAAATTGAAAAAAAAAAAACAGTGACTGAGAAAAATCACAGTTGCCCACTAAGTGATTATTTTTAAAAAATAATCGAGCTTGTTCAGCCCTGGAACGATAACACTTAAAGAAGGAAAAAAGTGGTGGTCGGTCGATTGTGATCGAACTGCGATCACTAAGCCGGCAAAAGGTAAACAAACGAAATTAAATAATAAAAAACGAAAAATATCTTGCTGTGAATAGTATTAGTTAGTTGATAAGAATAAATAAAACGATAGCTATAAATTTATGTATATGTGTGTCTTGTGCCGGTGCAGCCGAAATATTGCTGCCCGTAAATGTGTACATACATACATACATGTATGTTGGTAGATGTATTTTATGTATTTTTATGTATTTTGTAAAACGTTTATTATTAAATGAATAAATTTTATCTTTTTTTTTAAAAAATGGAAAAATAAGTGTTATGTTTCTTTTAATATAATTTGGAGGTACAATTGCCGCTTAGGGTTCGGATTTTGGCAATATACTTGGGCAAATATTGTAATATAAGTTTTATGCTGACATATGTATGTAATAAAATTGTACATACATATGTATATTTGCATAAAACTTTAGGGAAAGTATGTATGTACGTGTGATGGAAGTTTTACATGCACTTTTTAGGATTTGGTACATACATAAAATAATATGTGGCGGAGGTAAAAAAAAATGATTTTTAATGGAAGGAAAACTGTGTGCAATTGAAAAATGGACATGCATACATATGTACTTATATGTACATATGTAGATCTTTTCCAATGGATCCAATATGGCGATCGTCTGTATGTATGTACTTGCAAGTGCACATATGCACATACAGAGGTTCGCCAAAGTTTGGAAAGAAATTAATTTTTTCTTATAGGAGCAGTTGCACACAGCACCTCCGCCTCAGACAAGTAAGAAAAAATCATGTACTTATCTGAACTGAGTCCCTGAAGATGCTTAAGCCGTGGCTGAGGTTCGAGCGGAGCGAGGGGATGTAAAATCCAGCGACGTGAGTCCGAAGTGAGAATTAAAAATGATGAGAATCCGGCTCGAAGGACCAATGAATGTGGTGGCGGCAAAGGCTTCTTCTGGAATCGCGGGTGTTTTTGGCTGAAATAAAAACTTGAACCGACGCGGAAAACTATTTGAAAAAAAGAGGCAATTCGGGGCGCGTCTGTTCAATTCACTTGTATTTCTTCATCTGGTTTCATGTAAATTTACACTGTAATCTTAAGTCTAACTTAGCATTACTTCGGATAAAAGAGCGCGAGAGCTTTTGGTGACTCTCGCACTGTTTACGCCGCAACGCTGCCTACTTTTAGGCGGGTACGTTTCGACGTAAACAGGCGTCTCTTATACATATTCATCATTAAAAGCCCTCAGATAAGTTCTAACTGGAAGACAATTAAAGCAAATTGACAATATCCAATTAGAACCCCGTGCAACTTTCATAGTGAAAACAAATTTGAGACTGTGAGACGTATTTTTTTTCGCATAGTTCTAGCGGGTATACCATAGTCGGGCGCGCTCGACTGTAGCCTTTCCGAGTTGTTTTAATTTAACTTTATATTTGTAATTTTATTTTATTTAAGTCTATGGATCGACTGCTCTTAGTTGTCGTTAAATCAATAAATACTTAAATAAATAAATAAATATACGCCTGCGCATTACCAAAGCTTCCTTGAACACTGCTGATAATGCCATGTATTCAGCCTCAGTGCTGCGAAGTGCCACGCTCCGTTGTTTCTCTGATTAACAGCAAAACGGACCACCAGCTAAGAAATATATGTAGCCAGAATAGGATTTTCCGTCGACCTCATCGCCGCCCCAATCTGCGTCAAAAAAAACTGTCAAATGGTTTCCCACAGTGTATTGAGCCACGTATGTCTGTCTTTCCGTTTGTCCTTCTTTCCGTCTGTATCGGAACACAGATCTCTGCTATTAAAAAGCTAGAGACCCAAAATTTTTTATGAATGTTCCAATACATCATAGGCAAATTAGGTTTATATTAAATGTTTAATGTCACACCCACCGCTCCAGCAAATCATTATTTTGGTTAGAAATATAATTATATAAACTTATCCTCAAAATTACAAACCGATCGGAGCAATAGCTTATTTAACTTATTCAAGTCATCTTTTTCATAACAAACTAGCGGACCCCTATGCGCATCGCCGCTTGCAGTCATAGAATGCAATGATAAATCATCGAATTTTCAATCAAAAATATTTTGATAAACTATATTTTTCGTATGTCCATTTGGAGCTTACACAAATAAAGAGTTTGGAATGCCAACTCTTGAACAGGCCACGTATAGCTACCCGTGAGAAAAACACGGCTTTTCCAAATTCTATCCGCATACTTGAATCGTTTGTCCTTGTGCCTTATTGGTGGACATGGCAAATGTTATACACACTGGGAATTGCACTTGCTTGAATTCAAATGACATTTCTGTTTCGAATACGCAGTATGAGCTCAATTTCTCCTTTCGCATTGCCAGCCAATATTGTAGCTTCAATTAAATTCGGCATCAATTTTCTTACAACCAATCTTGTGCCATTGGACAATTTTGTTGCACTTAAATTCCGTAGTAATATTATTGATGAGCCGATTTTTAAATTCAAACGATCCGGTGGCATACCAGGCGGTTCTAGGGAATTTAAAAACTCAACTAGATAACACTGCATCATCTTCATTCAGTCCAAAAATCAAAATGTCTTCTTGTGTTAAATTAAATGCATATTGAATTTATATTATACCGGCTTTAATGATGTTTATCCGATGGCATACGATCGAGAGCGATTTTAAATAATCGAACTTATTTATTGTGTTGATGAAGAAATGTTTGAAGCTCAGAAACAATTTGTCGCCATGACTTCGAAGCAATTGTACATCGGCGATCTAATTCGCGCTTTTATCTGCAATGAAATAGATTGGTAAGAATTGATTATCGGTATCAGGATATGGTAATAATGAGCCAGCGCGATGGAAAATCTTACTCTGAATCTGTAATATGTGAGGCATGTAATTCAATTCTGGGTCTACATTTTTGAAAACCTGGAAGACATTTTTTTTAAGAGATATTCCACGTGAACTAATCACCTGGAACGTCGGCATTCAATTTTCTGTTACAATTTTTGTCGCACCAAAAGCAGCCATTTGAAACGATGCATTGTATTCTTGAATAAGACAAAAAAGGTATCGACGTTGATAACATTCCAAAAAATAGCGAACGGAGCAGATCGGATAGAGATTCAAATTTTGGCAATTTCACTTTGCCGTTAGCACAGGATATGCCATCTGTTTCAAGCAGCAAGGAGCGTTTACTGCGAAACATGAACTCCCGCTCGCATTGGCCGATTTTGATCGATATCAAAAGATCGATTAGGTGAATTTCCATTTCATGCATATCGATCTCTGTTATCGGCATTAATTTGTGTACGCTGCAATCTTCTATTCGACGATAAAGAAGAAGCATTACGTGTACGGCGACCAATATTATTACGCCTTAGTCGTGGAATTTGTTTTTGCTGTATGGTAAAATTTGAGGCACGATTAATTTATGAAACTAAATAACTAATAACGAAATTAAAAAAAAAAAAAGTCGGAAAGGCTTCAGTCGAGCGCGCCCGACTGTGGTATACCCGCTACAACTATGCGGAAAAATCACGTCTCACAGTCTCAAATTTGTTTCCACTATGAAAGGTGCACGCGGTTCTAATCGGATATTGTCAATTTGCTTTCAGTGTCTTCCAGTTTGAACTTATCAGATGGCTTTTAATGATTAATTTGTAAAAGAGACTCCTATATAATGCTTCACATATTTATTAAGAAATTCAAAACATCCAACCGGATTTGTCGTTTTTGTTATACATTGATGTAAAACATCACTTAACATATTTGTTTTGAGTTCAAATATTGATGGATATCAAACGAGACACTTTATTTGACTGCTTCGAGTCGTTTTGGCGTTAAATTAGAATAGAAAATAAAATAATTTAATTTAATGTGTTTGTGCCGCCGTTGGTTATCGAGACTGCCAACTTCACCAAAAACTTCTCGAGGTGCGGCTTCTTATTCATCGGTATTTATACAAGTATCGATAATGCTAGTGGTGGTCTAAAAGATCCAGTCAAACAAAATCAGATTTAAATTCAATAAACTTAATTCCTTAACAGAAATATGTATGAAGTCGCAACATCCCACCCACCGTAAAACTACTCCATAGTTTTACCCAATACATCTAGCACTGCAAGCTTTGAAACTGGTCTTTTTAGTAGTCCAGTTGATGTTTTTACTTCAGCTATTCGGATTTGGCCGTCCGCGGCTGCAATTGTACGAAGAACAACTCCTTTTTTCCAATTGCCTCTTGGAAGGCTCTCCTCACAAATTACCACAACATCTCCCTTTGCTATGGGTTTGGATCGCGCATGCCATTTAGTGCGCCGTGTCAAAGTCGGTAGATATTCACGAATCCATCGATGCCAAAAATTGTCTTTCATTTGTTGACTGATTCGATACTGCTTACGTAGGCACAAGTTAAGATCTTTTCCAGGAGTTTGCGTCGAGTTCGTTGTTCCCAGTAAAAAATGGTTTGGAGTCAGAGGTTCCAGATCATTTATATCTATTGGCAAATGAGTTAATGGTCGACTGTTTATTATATTTTCAGCCTCTATCAGCAGGCTCCTTAAAGTTTCCACTTGTGGTGCTTTTTCTTTTAAAGTTATGGCCAATACTCGTTTTATGCTCCTAACCATGCGCTCCCAGCATCCGCCAGAGCTCGGATTGGATGGACAATTAAACTGCCACTCGATGCCCTTTTTTCCTAACTCGGATTTTATATATTCCATATCAAAAAAATCCTTTGCGTTCTTTAATTCCTTATTGGTGCCGATGAAATTAGTTCCCATGTCAGAACGGATCTTGACAGGAATTCCTCTTCGGTTTACAAAATTTCTTATGCACAACACACATGCGTCTGTGGACAAGTCTGCCGCTAACTCCAGATGAACAGCCCTAATGGTTAAGCATGTGAAAAGTGCTACCCATCTCTTTTCTTGTCTTCGTCCAATCGTCACCATGACTGGACCAAAGTAGTCCAATCCAACGTACGAAAATGGCCGTTGAAATGGTGTCACTCTATCCTCTGGTAACTGGCCCATCAACGGTGGTAAAGGCTTAGCCATCTCGTTTTTACAATGTTGACATCTTGACTTAGCTCGACTCACAGCTTTTCTTAAATTGACAATCCAGAATTGACGTCTTATTTCGTTTACAATAAGCTCATTGTTTTGATGATGATAGCTGACATGATACCATCTAACAATTAACTCTGACAAAATGTGACGCGATGGTAACAATATCGGACGACGTGCCCTCTCCGGAATAGAGAAACAATAATCCAGCCTTCCTCCAACAATAATAACACCACTTGCGTTCAATTGAGGCGACAATGAGTATATTGGACTTTCCTTCGATACGATTCCAGATTCCTGAAGTTCTTCTATTTCCTTCCAGTATGCTTCAAGTTGCGCAATTTTGCATAAGGTTGATTCTGCCAGGTTCAATTCGTGTGTCGTCAGCTCTCCGTCATATTCTCCATGTTGGTCTTTGCGACATTTGCTCACAAACCTCCAAATCCAGCCTACTGTACGTTTTAACCGAGAATAATTTGAAAACCTTTCTAGTGATATCCATTGAATCTTTCCAAAAAACATGATTTGTTTGCGCCGTTCAGTCATATCTTCTTGGTTGGAAATGAATTTTTGTGAAGGCCACTTCTCCTTTTCCAAAAGCAAAAATTCAGGTCCACTTATCCAAACACTGTTTACGTCGTATTCACATCGATTAGTGGTTTTTGTGGCTTTATCGGCTGCATTAAGTTTTGTTGGCACCCAATACCAATCATTCTCCTGTGTACTTTCCAAAATTTCGCTCACTCTATGAGCCACAAATGGTTTATATTGACGATGGTCCGATTTGATCCATGAGACTACCGTTCTTGAGTCTGTCCACAAAGTTGAAGACTTCACATTCACGTCGTGGCATTCTAAAACGGTTCTTCTTAGACGCGTACCAAGTACGGCCGCCTGCAGCTCCAGCCTGGGAATAGTTAATAACTTTAGAGGTGCACATTTCGTTTTTCCACATACAAACATTAATTGTACGCTGTCACCACAAGTTATTCGCCAATATGCCACTGCCGCAAATGCTTGCTCACTTGCATCGACAAAGACGTGTAACTCAACGTAGTCTGACCACAGGAAATTCTGAGAATAACATCTTCTTAGATTAAATTCCTTGACCTTTTTGAACTGCTGAACCCATTGTTTAAATGCAGTAAATATATTATCAGGCAATAAATCGTTCCAATGGATTCCTGTTCGCCATACATCCTGAACTAAAACCTTTCCGTATATCATTAAATCCGCGAGCATGCCAAAGGGATCGTAGACAGACATCACCATGCTTAATAGCTGACGCTTCGTTGGACATTGAAGACCTTCTACTATTTGTTTATCTACGCGATTCAATTTTAAGTCAAAAACAAAAACGTCTTTTTGACTGTTCCATTGCATACCTAAGATTTTATCATAGGATTCGGTATCCAGCTTCACTGCTTCTTGATTGTTGCCGTTGCTTTCCACGCCGCTATTTAAACTTTGCTGAACCAATACGGAGTTTGAAACGAATCCTCGCAGCTCAAAATGACCCATTTGATGCACCCTCTTTACTTCTGCGCTAATTTTTAAAGCTTCTGCCTCAGATCTGAAGCTAGCCACGAAGTCGTCCACATAATGTTTATTTTCAATTGCATCAATAACTTGATCTCTGTGCATCGTCGCATTTTGGGCATTTAAATTCTTTACATACTGAGCACAACAAGGAGAGCAAGCAGCTCCAAATATCATTACTTTCATACGGTAGGTGTCCAACTCAGCATTTTGATTGCCATGTCTCCAAATAAATCTCAATGAATCTTGATCCTCTTTGCGAACCTGCACCTGCAGAAACATTTCCTTTATGTCTGCACATACCGCAACGATTCCTTGGCGAAATTTAAAAAGAATTTGTGTCAAAGGTGGGTTTTCATCTTGCCCTTTTAAAAGTTCTGTATTCAGGGATACTCCATCGACAGTCGCAGCTGCATCAAAGACCAATCTCATCTTCTTTGGCTTGTTTATATTATAAACACCAAAATGAGGCAAGTACCAAGTTCGCGCACCAACCTTTGCAGTTTCTTCCTTAGACATTTTTCGGCATATCCTTTCTTTACGAAGTCCATAATCGCAGCATCATATTCGTTGATTTTTCCCATGCTCATCATCCTCTTTTCAACTCCTTGCAATCTACTGAACGCCATGTCAAAACTGTCTGGGAAATGTATATCATCTTTTTTCCATAAGAGCCCAGTTTCATATGAGTTCTCCAGTCGTTTAGTAGTGTTCTTTAAAATACTCCTGGCTCTTAAATCATCAGCCGATTGCAATGGTTCCTTAGCTGCGTTGACCCCAAAATTTTCAGTCGTGAAATAATCCGCAATCAATTTGTCCATTTCGGTTTCTTCATGTTCTCGTACATGGAATATCGTTGAAATTAAAGATCTCTCTTTACAAACGCCAGAACTTCCGTAGATACTCCAGCCTAATGACGTCTTTGCTGCCAACAAGTTATCATCCAGTATCATGCTTTTCAGTGTTGCGGTCAGGTGACAATTATTTATTCCAATCAAAAGCATTGGATTCGCATCAGTGTATCCTTCAATGGGGACATTTCTCAATCTTTTATATTTCTCCATTAGCTCGTCTATGTCCAACGATTGTAATGGTAACTGCAGATTAGGGACCGTGTTTCCAGAAAACCTCAACCATTTGCTGTTTCGACCTTGTCTCCTTATTCGCAAGTTACACTCCATTGAGCTAACCACAGTAGTACGATTTTCTATCCAATTCAATGTTAGGTTATCTTTCTGCTGCTGTACTCCCAAATTTACTGCAAACTGTTCATTAACTAACGAAGCGGAGGAACCTTCATCTAAGAATGCATATGTCCTTACAATTTTTCTATTTGGTCCAATGACTTCAACAGGTACTACTTTGAACATTATTTTCGATTTTGCTGGTTTTATAGTATTTACGGAAACTTCTGTTGCAGCGTTCTCTTTACATGGTTTTTTCTTCTGAATGCAGCAATGAATGATGCAGTTTCTTGCATCCATCCTTTTTACATTCCTTTTTATTTTTGCAAACATTTTGTCTATGTCCTTTTCGCAAACATCCAAAACATAGTTGATATTTTTTGACCATAGACCATTTGTCTTCTGTTTTCGCTTTAGAAAACACGCTGCATCTGTCAAAATAATGATCTCCGTGACACTCATAACATTCAGGTTTATATTTCGTTTCTTTCTTGGATTCCTCATCCTTCGTGGTCTGCATAACAACTTTTTGATGTTTGTTCTTCTTCTCTGATTCGTCTGCTGGGAATACGATCATTGCCTTTGCAATGCTTCTGGCCATAGTGCTGATCCATGTACTAAAGTCTTTCAAATTTGGGTAATTTCGAAGAGTCGTTGTATACTCTATCCATTGAATGCGTTTGGTCATTGGTATCTTACACACCAACTGTTCAATCAGGGAAGGATTCTGTAAATATTGGGTTGCATTAGCCGATTGCAAGAATATAACCAAATTTTCAACTTTCGTTGCAAATGGCACCAACAATTGCAAATTATCCTCTGATACTGTAGTGATTTTGCTGACCATGTCCATTTGACTCCTTATCAATGACTCCGGCCTCCCATAAGTGAACTCTAGACGATTCATAACATGTTCAACATTCATAGGATTTATAAGCAAACCCTTTACTTCATCTCTGGCCGCTCCCTTTATGCTTTTTTGTAGCCTCAACAGGTTTTCCAACTTAGAATATCCAAAAGCGTTCGACGACTCCCAAAACATTGTTGAAAATACGGGCCAATCCTCTGGGTTTCCATTAAACTCAGGCAAATCAATGAGCTTTCGAGGATATACGAGTGGAGGATGTTGCAACACATTTCTGCTACTGTTCAATCTGGCTGAACCCAATAAACCACCACCAAAACCATCGACCCCGTACATACCAATACCATCTCCAGAGTCTCCTAAGCCGCCAAAACCATTTATATCAAGATTACGTGAGCCTTCGTTAGCGTCCATGTTGAATAAGCCTTTCATTGGTTCGTATGTACCGACACCAGATCCTACGACGCCAAAGTCATCTGCACCACCAGTAGTGCCAATTTTGCCACGCACGTTTGTAAAAGTGCCGGCATTTCCAATTTCACCTCTGTTATCTTCTGAATACAGCGCACCTCCAGCAGCGCCACGATCATCACGCGCACATCGATTAGTGCCCAATAGACGTGAATTTCTAACAGCATCAAGTTGTTTCTGTGAACTTCCAGGAACGCTCACAGATTCTGCGCCATCCAAGGCGCCCAATTGTCCACATATACCTCCAGCAGTGCCTCCAGTGACATGAAGCATTGTCTTCTTTATGCTGACTACTTGCTTAGCCAGCTCCGATTGAGTTACGTTGACATTTTCCACAAAGATGGCCAATTTATTTTGCCGATCCTCCATGTTCCTCACGGAGTTATATAATTGACCGTTTCGCTCATCCATTTTCTGCATCATGTTCATCAAATTTCGTATCAAGTCACCATGTGCATCCGATTTTCCAGGAGTCTCGACAACTGTGTCATCCAAGTTCGAATCCATCTCGTCAGTAGAATTTGACCCACTTTTTGACCTCGGAGTTCCTTTTCCAGTCATGTCGTTCGAATTAAAATCCATGTTCTGCTTTTTCATTTGCTTACCGCTGCGTAATTTCATCATACGCCGGCATCGCCTCGTGTGTATGTGTCTATTTCACAAGAAATTGTAACGGCTTTTCACAATTTCACCACACACACACACATCAATAAAGCTCGCTTTTAATATGCACGACCAAAATAATTGAGGTACACATTAAATTAAAGATGTTTTGAGTTCAAATATTGATGGATATCAAACGAGACACTTTATTTGACTGCTTCGAGTCGTTTTGGCGTTAAATTAGAATAGAAAATAAAATAATTTAATTTAATGTGTTTGTGCCGCCGTTGGTTATCGAGACTGCCAACTTCACCAAAAACTTCTCGAGGTGCGGCTTCTTATTCATCGGTATTTATACAAGTATCGATAATGCTAGTGGTGGTCTAAAAGATCCAGTCAAACAAAATCAGATTTAAATTCAATAAACTTAATTCCTTAACAGAAATATGTATGAAGTCGCAACAATATTAATTGGCCTTAAATAAGATAAAACTTCGTTAACATCAATTTTAAAAGAAGATACAAATAGAACAGAAAAAAACAAAATTAAAAATGTTGGTTCAACACCACCCTCGTGAGGACTTGAACCATGAAGCTACGCAGTTCGCAACTATAACCGCTCTGCCATTAGCTCAAGTTTAATAAGATCGGCAAAGTTGCATTATGAGACCATTCAGCTTGTCGTACAGGACAAAAACAAATTATTATTGTGTCTCGTGTGTGTGTGTGTGTGTTGTGTGTGTAAGACAATACCAACTCACTCCCCTTAAAATTCCATTTAATCAAATAAATGCACTTAAAAAACTAAACTTTTAAATACTTGAAAAAAAAGCTAACATCCAAAAATATCATCCACTTGCATCGGGGTTGGGTAGGATTAGAACTCGTGCCTTCCGCTCGTCAGTCAGCGACCACATCCACGCAGCCACTGCAGCTATTCGGCAACCACGATAAAATTGCAATGATGATCAGTGCAATAGTTTTGGTACATATAATTGAAATAAATAAGTGGGTAAGGCTACAGTCGGGCGCCCGACAGTACGATACCCTTCTCCCAATTTTCTAAATCCGTTACAAACGTGTAAACACTTTCATTGTTTCAAACAGAGAATTCTAAACAAATACTTCTACTACATATAGCTTACTCGCTCGCACACACACAGCGACGCGCGTAAAGAGTAAAGCGACTCGAAACAACGTCGACGTCAACGTCAACTGCTCAAAGCAGCGCGCCGGCTGCTGCTCGTACCGAACATTTGTACTGAAAACAATGACTTGAATAACTTCTGTGTTATTGGGCCGATCGGATTGTTATTTAGAGAATATGTTCATATTGTTAATCTTCTTCTTTAATGGCCATTACAACCCGTCATCGGGTTACGGCCGACCTCAGCATCTCGCGCCAGCAGCCTCTGATCCTTGCGCGCCTCCTCCAATTGGTTACACCAAGCGTAGCCAGGTCCTCCTCCACTTGGTCCATCCATCGGAGCCGTGGTCGTCCCCTTCGCCGTCCAACGTCGACTCTTGACTCGAACACCTTTTTTACTGGAGCTTCTTCGTCCATACGCACAACATGCCCGAGCCAGCGCATACCTTGTATTGTAATGCGCCGAACTACGTCAATGTCGCCGTAGAGCTCATACAGTTCGTGGTTCATTCGAATGCGAAAGTCGTTCCCGGTGCGAACAGGACCAAAGATCTTTCGGAGAGATTTTCTCTCGAACACTCCAAGTGCTGCTGCATCCGTTTGTGATAGTACCCATGCTTCTGCGCCATATAAGAGCACGGGTAGGATGAGCGTCTTGTAGAGTGTCAGTTTTGTCGGTCGAGAGAGAGCTCTGCTACACATCTGCTTTTTGAGCCCATAGTAACACCTGTTGGCAGATGTGATTCTCCGCTTGATCTCCATGCTGATGTTGTTGCTTGAGTTACCAAGGTATATAAAATCCTTGACAACTTCAAAGGTATAGCTGCCAGCATCTACTTGGGATTCTAGGCGCTGGGATTCCTTGCTACTAGACAGCATATACTTGGTTTTACCCTCGTTTACCTCCAAACCCACTTCTGCTGACTCCTTTTCGATCGCGGAAAATGCTGCTGTAACATCTCGCTTGCTACGTCCAATGATGTCGATATCATCGGCGTATGCAAGTAGTTGGACACTTTTATAAAGAATAGTGCCATTTCGATGTACCTCAGCATTTCGCAGCACCCCTTCCATCACCAGGTTGAAGAGGTTGCACGATAGGGGATCGCCTTGTCTGAAACCTCGCACGGTATTGAAAGGTTCGGAGAGGTTCTTTCCTACCTTGACGGAGCTTGTAGTGCTGCTCAACGTCATTCTGCACAGCCGAATCAGCTTCGCAGGTATACCGAACTCAGACATGGTGGCAAATAGGCGATCTCTTATAGGGCTATCGAAAGCAGCCTTATAGTCGACAAAGAGATGGTGTGTGTCGACCTGTTTCTCGTGGGTCTTCTCCAGGATTTGGCGTAATGCAAAGATCTGGTCTACGGTGGATTTACCAGGTCTAAAGCCGCACTGATAAGGTACAATCAGTGTGTTGGCATACGGCTTTAGTCTTTCGCAGATTACGCTTGCTAGAACCTTGTATGAGATGGCGATGAGACTGATTCCCCGGTAATTGGTACAAATCGTCGGGTCACCCTTCTTAAGGACAGGACAAAGGACACTGAGATTCCAATCGTTGGGCATGCCTTCCCTTAGCCATATTTTTCAAAGGAACTGATGCATGCACCCTATCAGCTCGCTGCCGCCGGCCTTAAACAATTCCGCAGGTAAGCCATCCGCTCCGGCTGCTTTGTTGTTTTTGAGTCGCATTATTGCGTCTCGGACCTCGTCATGGCTAGGTGGTGGAATATTCACGTTGTCGCTGATTGGTGTCGTCAGTGTGTCTTCTCCAGCGATGTTGTTGCCATATTCGCATTCTCCATATTCGCAACCTATCCTGCGTATCCGTAACCAGGTTTCCATCCCCATCTCGGCAATTCAGTGCAACGGGTCATGGGTCATGCGATTGACCCGTTGGTAGAATTTCCGGGCATCGTTCATTCCTCGAGAAAAAAAATTGAGTAACTTTTCTGGTGATCGGTTGTGTTCTGCATAGCTCCTGGTATTTTTACTTGTTTTTGTACATTTTAATTTATACACTAATACTAATTTTGGTGAACTTATTGCTCTAACCCTGTGCCTATTAACAAGTGCTATTAACTCGGTGCTAGTGCTTATATTTTTCACACAATTTAATCTTTTACTTTGGTGATTTAATTTTTCTTGCGCTTCTTTGGCGTCATTGTTGTTTTCTCGTGTACTCCCACGCTCTCTTGCTCTCACGCTGTTTACGCTCTCGCTCTGCTTACCCTCTGTTGTTGTTTTGTTTGAGTGCATTCTCTCTCATTCTCAACCGCTCAGATCGTAACAGCTGAGCTTGTATTTCTAGCTTGTGCACTTGCGTTGGGTACAAACTAACATACTAACTGTTTCTCTCATTTATTGTTCTGCCTATTCCTATTTTCTTTTCTTTGCATTTTTTGGAGTTCCCTACGTTTGTTCGGGTACATCAATTTATACAAATAGTTAACGTTCGGCTTTAAATCTTTAAATCTTTATTTTTTATTTCATATTTTATTTTTTATTTTTTAAACATTTCAAAAATGCTGCCTTGCTGTGCATCTAATTGCAAATGCGCTGCTGATCCCAATGCCGATTACATTGGCTGCTGGCTATGCGATAATTTCATGCACGTAAAATGCGCTGGCCTCTCTTTAAAGATCAGAGATGCAATTAATAAAAACATCGGCCTTAAATGGTCATGTGATAATTGTCGTGTGGGCGAACTTGAGCTTCGTAAAGTTTTTACAAAAACTTCTCTCGGTTTTTCCCGTATTCGCTCTCTTTTCACGAATCTCATGTCCGAGTTTACGGATCTTGAGACTCATCATAACGCCTTTAATGCCAAAAAAAAACTTTCTCCTACACCAGTGGCAGTTGATCACTCAAATGTTCCTCTTCAAGCAACATCTGAAACATCTTCAGTCCCTCTTCTTCCCACGAACGACCCTCTTTTGATGAGTTTTAACTCTCCACTCCCGTCCTGCTCTGGGAAAACCATTGGAAGGGATATTTCTGTCTTGCCAACTTCAAATAAAAAAAAAGACAAGACAACTTTAGGGGTTGACCCTCTTCCGTTGCCTATCTTGCCTAGCTCCAGTCAGAGCAAAAACAAGATAGCCACGACCAATTTACCGGCAAACACTATACAGAGTGTAAAACCTCTTGTTGCGGTGAAGCCGAAGAAAGTAGTGTTTGTATCCCGATTGGCCCCTGACACTACTAGTGAGGATGTACAATCGTATATCCTTTCAAAATCACATATACCAAATATGTTGGTTGAGAAGTTTAACTTCAAATTTTCGCGGGACATATCTTCATTCAAGATAAGTCTCCCAGCAGAGCATTTCCCAGCTGTTTGCTGTGGTACTTTTTGGCCGCCCGACCTAATTGTTAAGGAGTTCACTCCAAAACAAAGAAGCCGAACCGCCGTATCCCTGCCAACGTTATCAATTTCATCCCCAACCAAGACCTCCAGAACTCCAAAAGATGGAATGCATGCAAAAAACTAATATCGCATCTCTCCATTGCCTATCAAAACGTTAGAGGTCTTAACACTAAGATTTCTAATCTTTTTGTTGATAGCTCATCTTTTGATTTCAAAATACTAATACTTACTGAAACCTGGTTAAAGCCTACCATAAGTAACTTAGAACTTTTTCCCAATAAATACACTACCTTCAGATGTGACCGTCTATCACGATCTGGTGGTGGTGTTCTTATTGCTGTTGAATCAGACATGTCGTCAGAAATTGTTTTGACGCTTTGTCCACCTCACGTTGAATTTGTGTGTGTAAAAATAAGCATGAATCAAATTTCAATTTATATAACTTGCTCCTATATTCCTCTTTCTTCTGAACTTTCTTTGTATGCAGAACATCTTTCCTGCATTCAATCTATTGAATCTAAACTTTTGGACAGAGATTACCTCTTGGTTTTTGGCGACTTTAACTTGCCCCAAGTCTCATGGTCCTCTCAAGCCAATTGTTTAATTCCCTCAGTGTATAATTCATTTATTAATAGCCTTTATGAATTATGCTTGTCTCAAATTAACCCTTTTCGTAACATCAGTGACAATACTCTTGACTTGATTTTTGTCTCTGATTCTTTATCTAACACGATTTTTAGAATCGATCCTCTAGTTCTTCCTGAAGATCCTTATCACCCCACACTTAATATATTACTAGAATTGTTTACTCCAGTGCAAACGTCAATAGTTATACCTAACTTAAAATCGCGTTGCTTTCGCAAAACTGATTTTGTTAAGCTTAACTATCTAATTTCAACTCATGATTGGTCTTTATTTTATTCATGTTCAAATTTAAATTCTTGCATCGCATATTTTTATAAAGCCTTAAATGCATTTTTTGATGTTTGTGTTCCGTGTGCATATCCGGCAAAGTCTAACTGGCTTCCGTGGTATACACGTGAACTACTAAGATTAAAAAATGTTAAATCCCGGCTTTATAAAAAATTTACTTCTTCGGGTAATCCCTCTGATTATACCCGATACATAGTTGCAAAGACAAATTTTAGCACTTGCAACAGTTTATCTTACAAAAAATATTTAAATCGTTGTCGACTTGAATTTGCACGTAACCCTAAACAATTCTATAACTTTGTTAACATTAAACGAAAATCCAATAGTTTCCCACCTTATTTTTTATATGAAAACAAGAAAGCAACCAGTGATCAAGACGCTGCTGATCTGTTTGCAGACTTTTTTCAATCTACCTATTCCTCTACTAACTTCGACAATAATCTTCCATATCCGTACTTAACTCAAAGATCAAATTCCATTTCTTGTGATATGATCGATGAGGAATCATTACGGACTAATCTATGCTCTATTAATCCAATCTTCTCTCCCGGCCCTGACGGAGTACCAGGATGCGTACTTAGATTTTGTGCCAATAGCTTATTTAGACCCATTTTCAAGTTATTTAACTTGTCTTTAGCATCTTGTACGTTTCCTCCAATCTGGAAAGAATCTTTTTCTATCCCTCTTCATAAAAACGGGTCTAAGTCTGAAGTAATGAATTATAGGTGCATTTCCAAATTATCCTCTATTCCAAAGTTGTTGGAAAAAATTATTACTGTGGAGTTAACACATAAGTGCAAGTCACTTATTTCGCCACATCAACATGGCTTTGTAAAATCTCGATCTACTACCACGAATCTTCTGGAATTCACCTCAATTATTAATAAAGGTTTTCAGAAGAAAATGCAAACTGATGTGGTCTACACAGACTTCAGCAAAGCATTTGATTCAGTAAATCACTTACTTCTTCTTCATAAGCTTAATCTTATTGGTTTTTCCTACCCATTGCTCCTTTGGATCTCCAATTACTTAACTTGTAGGTCCCAAAGAGTACTTTTCAAATGTTTGCTATCTAAGCCTATCTCTGTATCCTCTGGTGTTCCTCAGGGCAGTCATCTTGGGCCTCTACTCTTTAATCTATTTATAAATGATCTTCCCTCTGTTCTACACTATTCTAATATTCTAATGTATGCTGATGATGTGAAACTTTGCTTAACATACAATGAACTGACCGCTAATTCACTTCAAGTCGATATTGACTCATTTTTTACTTGGTGTAGCCGTAATTTGCTATATTTAAACTGTTCGAAGTGCAAGGTCATGTCATTTTATAGAAGTAATTCTCACGTTATCAACTATACCCTTGATCACTTTCCACTTAACAGAATTTTTGAGGTAATGGATCTTGGAATTCTTTTTGATCATAAGTTGAAATTTGATTGCCATATAACACACATTATCAATAAGGCGTATCGGGCTCTTGGCTTCATTAAAAGATGGGCTAAAGAATTTGAAGACCCTTATACGACAAAATTGTTATATACTTCTCTTGTTCGCCCGATTTTGGAATATGGATCCTGTGTATGGTCTCCTCAATACCAGGTCCATCAAGACAGAATTGAGTCTGTCCAAAAACAATTTTTGCTCTTTGCTTTGCGTCGCTTTAACTGGGTTTCTAGCGTAGATTTACCACCTTACTCAAGCAGACTCCTGCTAATTAACCTACCCTCCTTAACTAACCGTCGTATTATGCTAGGTGTTATGGTCATAATAAAACTAATAAAATACGACATCGACTCTCCTTTCCTGCTTAATCAACTAAACTTTTGTGTTCCTTCTAGGGTTACACGAAATTTTTTACCACTTTCTTTGAGCTTTTGTACAAATAACTATAGCTTGCATGATTCTTTTAGAGTTCTCTGTGCCGATTACAATAAGCTTTTAGAATAATCAATACGGAATCCTCCCTCTCATCTATCAAATTATCTATTTTAAATTATCTAACCTTTTCACCTAACAACAATTAACTATACATCCTAACAACTAATACTAATCTACCGATCTGATTGGGTTTTACTGGGTTTTCCCCAATCCTTTGCAGCAAATGCTGGATCGTTTTCTTTTATATTTCCCAGCCTAAATTTTAAAATATAAATATATTTTTAATTAATTTATACTGTTTTTTAAAAAAAAATTCAATTCAATTTTTTTAATTTTAATTATAACTAATTTTAATTTAAACTTAAAAAATTAATTCTAATTTCAAGTCGACTGCCTTAGTTGACGTTAAATAAATAAATAAATAGGGGATCGCCTTGTCTGAAACCTCGCACGGTATTGAAAGGTTCGGAGAGGTTCTTTCCTACCTTGACGGAGCTTGTAGTGCTGCTCAACGTCATTCTGCACAGCCGAATCAGCTTCGCAGGTATACCGAACTCAGACATGGTGGCAAATAGGCGATCTCTTATAGGGCTATCGAAAGCAGCCTTATAGTCGACAAAGAGATGGTGTGTGTCGACCTGTTTCTCGTGGGTCTTCTCCAGGATTTGGCGTAATGCAAAGATCTGGTCTACGGTGGATTTACCAGGTCTAAAGCCGCACTGATAAGGTACAATCAGTGTGTTGGCATACGGCTTTAGTCTTTCGCAGATTACGCTTGCTAGAACCTTGTATGAGATGGCGATGAGACTGATTCCCCGGTAATTGGTACAAATCGTCGGGTCACCCTTCTTAAGGACAGGACAAAGGACACTGAGATTCCAATCGTTGGGCATGCCTTCCCTTAGCCATATTTTTCAAAGGAACTGATGCATGCACCCTATCAGCTCGCTGCCGCCGGCCTTAAACAATTCCGCAGGTAAGCCATCCGCTCCGGCTGCTTTGTTGTTTTTGAGTCGCATTATTGCGTCTCGGACCTCGTCATGGCTAGGTGGTGGAATATTCACGTTGTCGCTGATTGGTGTCGTCAGTGTGTCTTCTCCAGCGATGTTGTTGCCATATTCGCATTCTCCATATTCGCAACCTATCCTGCGTATCCGTAACCAGGTTTCCATCCCCATCTCGGCAATTCAGTGCAACGGGTCATGGGTCATGCGATTGACCCGTTGGTAGAATTTCCGGGCATCGTTCATTCCTCGAGACATCTCGATTTCCTCACACTCGCGTCTTTCCTGCTCCCGTTTCTTCCGTCTGAAAAGACGCTTCTCTCCCCTCCTCTTCTTCCGATAACCGTCTCGCGTTGCCCGCGTTGCGGCGGTCTGAAGCGTTTTTCTATAGGCCGCGTTCTTCGCAGCGTGTGCATTGCGACACTCCTTGTCGTACCATTGGTTTCGTGATGTCAATCTCTTGAACTTGTGGGATATGTGTGCCCAGTATCCGTCTGCGTCTTCGGGTAAAGATTCAGGCTGGCGGAGAAGTTCCGAGAGGTGAGTGGAGAAGGCTTCGGCTGCCCGTTGTGATCGCAGCTTAGCGACATCCAGCTTTTGCTGTGTGCTGGGGTGTACGTTTTTTGCATTGCAGAGTCGCATGCGTATCTTGGCTGCAACAAGTTAGTGGTCGGAGTCGATGTTCACTCCGCGAAACGTACGAACGTCCAGCACATTTGAGGCATGCCTTCCGTCAATCACAACGTGATCAATTTGGTTTTTCGTTATTTGATCAGGGGACCGCCATGTGGCCTTGTGGATATCGAGATGCCGGAATCTGGTGCTACTTACTACCATGTTTCGCGCCGCGGCGAAGTCAATCAGCCTGAGACCGTTGTTCGAGGAGGTCTCATGGAGGCTAAACTGTCCGACGGTGGGGCCAAAGATACGTTCCCGACCGACCTTCGCGTTGAAGTCCCCGAGGATAATCTTCACGTCGTGGGCTGGGCAACGGTCATATGCGTCCTCGAGTCTCGTGTAGAACGCATCCTTAACGGCATCATCCTTTTCTTTCGTCGGGGCGTGCGCACAAATTAGGCTGATGTTGAAGAATTTAGCCTTGATACGGATTGTAGCTAGCCTTTCACTCACGGGAGTGAATCTAGAGACATGGTGGCGAAGTCTACTGCTAATTACAAATCCGCATCCGAACTCGCGCCTCTCCGCATGGCAGCTGTAGTAGATGTCACAGGTTACTGCTTTGAAGCAACCTTGTCCTGTCCATCTCCTTTCCTGTATGGCGGTAATGTCAGCCTTGACTGACTTGAGGGTTTCCGCCAACTGGATAGTGGCACCTTCCCTATTAAGGGTCCGGATATTCCAGGTTCATATCCTTAAATCGTAGTCCTTTTTCGTTCGGTGGTCGTCAACATTTAGGGGTATCTCATCCGAGGCTGATGTTTTGGTTTTCATTGGTTGTATTATTTTACGTAGCGGGTCCCAAGCCCTGCGTACTCTGTGCATATATAAGCCTAGGCCACCCATATTGTTAATACTTTTCTTAATAATCGTAAATTATCGATTTGCGGGGGCGGTGGGCGTGGCATCATTTGACATAAAATAATAGGAATCTTCATACCAAATTTGGTGTCTCTAGCTTTTTTAATAGCTGAGATCTGTTGTCTCAAACTAACAGACGGACAGACGGACGGACGGACAGACGGACAGACAGACGGACATGTCTCAATCGACTCGGCTAGTGATCCAGAGCAAGAATGTATATACTTTATGGGGTCTGCCAAGCGTCCTTATGCCTGTTACATACATTTTGCACAAAGTTAGTATACCCTTTTTTGACCATTTTCAATGGTCGAAGAGTATAAAAAGCTTGCCGCCGGAGTTGAACCTGGATCTTGCATATCTAACATAATAAAACAGACAAAAACATGTGGTCACATGGCACTACTATTTCTTTAATTTCTTCCGTATTTATAATCCAATCTTACTGAAATTTGAACGAAATTTTATTTATTTATTTATTTGATATATATGAAACTGTTGCTGTAGAGCTAATATTGCAGCTGTAATCAATTTTTTTTAATTTATGGGGGCGGGTGGTAAAGTGGCTGAAATCCAAAATAAAAGTGATCAGCCTGCAGTAATAACACATATTGTCATCAAATTTGGAAACTCTAGCTCTTATAATAGCTGAGTTACAGGTGTTCACACGGACGGACAGACAGATAGACGGACGGACGGACAGATGGACAGACGGACAGACGGACATGGCTATATCGACTCGACTGTTGATACTGATTCAGAATATATATATAATTATTGGGGTCGGAGATGTCTCCTTCTGCCTGTTACATACATTTTCGGTTCGAACTAAGTTATAATACCCTTCTACTCTTGAGTAGCGGGTATAAACACCGCACTAACAACAATACATACCGTAGAATTCAATAAAGCACGTGTGTTGCAAATCCGGTTTATTTCGAATTTACAAAAAATTGAATTCAAAAATACTATGAATATATGATGCAAAATACTTACATGGAATACGATTTTCAAATCAAGTATAGGTGATATTTGAATTATAAAATACATGAAAACTTGTTGTCAATTTGTATACAATTGAAAGAATGCAGTTAATGTTTTTGCTGGTGGGCAGACATTTTTCATGCTTATTCAAAACCATGTACATAACTACCCGAAAATCTCTGTATTTGAGTTATGAAAACACATGAAACGTGTAGTCAAAGTTATGAGTGTGGTTACACGTTTGTATCGGAATTTGAAAATTGGGTTTCTTACTGTCGGACACACTCGACTAGAGCCGTAACGTAATGTATTCCCTTAAGTAGGCGCTTATGTCTACCCTAATGCCGAACATATTTACCGTATTATACGTAACACTTTGTAGCACTTTGTCACAGTGTTTATATTGGTTTGTTTGTGTTTTGCCACGCCGCTAGCCCGGATACGGAGAGTTATAAATGAAAGAGAAACGCACGTACCTTTTCACTGTGTGCAAATTTATTAGAGAAAAATAACCTTTTGGCAGTACTCTGTTTTAAACTTAACATACCATTGCATTCAGTCAGCTGACATGCATGCATTTGTAACATAAACGATGTTTTTCGACACCCATCCTCAATGCAAGCTTGTTTGCCAAAAATTACTTAAAGTTTAACAATTTTGTAAACTCATGCTTTTTTTCGACAAATTCTTGGTTAATATATCTGCAATCATATTATTTGTCGAAAAGTACTGCAACATTATATGCCCTTCCTTAATGATTTGTCGCACAAAATTATATCGTATATCAATGTGTTTGCTCCTGCAAGGTGCTTACTATGGGGTTCCTGATTACGTTGATCTAATTTTGCAATCGAATGCAAAATATCTGGTCGTGTTGTACCCAGTCCCATCAGCTTTCCAACCATTGATTGATCCGTCTTCACGTCAATCGTTGTGCATTGAACATTCTCGCCAATACCAGATGCCCCTCTTCTAATGGCGTAGCTACCGGCCTGCAGCTCTCCATACCGTATTGCTTCAGTAAATTATTGATATACTGCGAACTGCCAAAAGTAATAGCGCCAGTTTCACCCCCACGTAGAATTTCCTTTCCAAGAAATAGCTCCAAGGGTCCTTCGTCAATGCATTCAAAAACTTTCGAAATGCTCGACTTCATGTTGATCAAGTCCATCATGGATTTGCATGCTATAGGAAGATCATCAACTTATACCAGGATTAGCGATAGGTCTCCTCTTGCCTCCTGTTTATATAGGCATGGCTCATTGTCACACGGTACAAATACAATTTTCCGTAACACGCTATCCAGCTTTTAGATTCAACGCTTTCTTTAATCACAAAACCTTGACCGATTAAGTGATTTTTACATAGTCTTGGAGTTGCTCCATGTATACTAAGTCCTTTAGATCGATATTTAGGTATGTCGTCCATACATCCATCTGGTGTAGATATAACTTCAACTCCGCTGCTAAGGCCCATATGAAACGCATGCTCTCCAATCGACAAATTGATGAGCACGTATCCTTATAGTTAACGCCATATTGCTGCGAACAACCTTTCGTAACCAGACGTGCATTAAGCGCTGTATTTGCCCAAGTGCATCTCGCTTCAGGCTAATTACCCATTTGCAGCCAATTGCCTGATGCTTCGTCTATAATTCTGCAAGCTAAGTTTGATTCTTTATCAAAGACTCGTATTCCTTCGCCATCGTCTCACGCCAGTACGTTTCCTCTGGACTTCTCAATGGCTTCTCATAGGATAATGGAACAGTTACATCCTCATTAGCCATAGTGCTGAGTACATTATATTGCTTCTTTGGGCCACCGGATCTTCCCGTTTTTAGCAACTATGGTCTTCCTGGATCAATACGCAGCGTGCTGTTCCAGCACCAACTCCTCCGATGCTCTCGCGTCATTCGTCACTGCTACCTTGTTTGGTAATAAACAATGCCAATAAGCATCTGGCCATTTCCACCAACGTCCGACACGTTCAGCCACACCATTTTGTTGTCAAGTATAAGCCACTGTCAACTGCCATCTAATTAACAGTACATTTGAACATATAACACATTAAGTAGCTCTTCTGTATACGAATCAATTTGCAACTGCACAGTACCTAAGCCTTCTGCTTGCAGAAATCCGGCATCAGCCAAACCGATCATTTCCATATGCTTCTGAAACTTTGTGAACATCTGCCACCCGCAACACATATGACTCGTTGCTCCACTGTCAAAAATCTATTTGAACTTTTCGAAGCTGCTGCCATCGAATGCATTCAATAAACTGAACTGCTGTTTCCAGTATCCAAGTATCCAGCCATTCTCTCACCCTCAGACATGCGCAAACCTAGCAACTTCTTGTATAATGACAACTTCCTCACAAGTCCAGTCGGCTGATGCACCTTTCGAAGTTTTTTCCAGGCTGCATTCACCGATGTACAATTTTTTATATATACTAACTGTGATACTATTACGCTCAACGTGATGATTTCCAATGCCTTTCAATCAAGAGCGGACCAGTCGACGCCTTCACCGGTACATGACTACTGTTAATAGCCCGACGCAACATTTCAAAGCTCAGCATGCTCCAACACGCACTTTATTTGGATACACCATGAATCATAGCTGTTCTCCTCCAGCTTCTCGATCTGGTACAACGAACTCATCTTGTTTTCCGGTCGCAATTTACTGCCTCTCTAGATGTCAAAAAAATAACACAGCCCCACAAAATTTTTTTTTTGTCATGATCTGGGCATGCGGCATATGCAGTTATATGTATTTTGGGTCGCTGAATCCGAATCCGGGGTCGAAATTACGTGATCACGTCTCGACATAACCTCACAAAACTGAAAAATTTTAAAATTTCCCCAAAAAGATATAGAATCATGATCTGGTCATGCGATATATGTTTTCTCATGTATTTTGATTTTCTAAATCCGATTCTTTAATCAAAATGTCTCCTGCACGTCTAAGTTTCGACTTAACCTAAAAACACATGAAAAATCTTTAAAGCGCCAAAAAATAAGGGGGTCATGACCTGGTCATGTTATATATGTTTTCATATGTTTTTGGACCTCCTTAATCCGAGTCCGAAGTCAAAATATTTTCAGGACGTATACTTTTCGACATAACCTAAAAATTTTTTCAAAAATTTTTCAAAAACTGGGTTTTTGGTTTGACAACTAAGTTTTTTAATGTGATTAATGTAGGTTTTGAAAATAAAAAATGTTTCCATTCTAAAATACTACTTTAAATACTCTTTCAACGGCTTTTGCAATACGCCCTTTTAAGGTGTCATTGTTTCTCCTGTAATTTTTATACCCTTCGACCATTGAAAATGGTCAAAAAAGGGTATACTAACTTTGTGCAAAATGTATGTAACAGGCATAAGGAGGCGTGGCAGACCCCATAAAGTATATATATTCTTGCTCAGGATCACTAGCCGAGTCGATTGAGACATGTCCGTCTGTCTGTCCGTCTGTCCGTCTGTTTGTTTGAGACAACAGATCTTAGCTATTAAAAAAGCTAGAGACACCAAATTTGGTATGAATTTATGTCAAATGTTTGATGCCACGCCCACCGCCCCCGCAAATCGATAATTTACGATTATTAAGCAAAGTATTAAACTTATAAAGTTGTGCTTTGGTATGTATAAAGCTGAATGCAATATGAACATAATCTCAAAATTATAATCCGATCGGACCAATAACACAGAAGTTATTAAAGTCAACGTTTTCAGTACAAATGTTCGGTACGAGCAGCAGCTTTTGCGCTGCTTTGAGCAGTCGACGCCAACGTCGACGTTGCGTCGTGTCGCTGTGTGAGTGCGAGCGAGTAAGCTATATGTAGTAGAAGTATTTATGCAGAATTTTCTGTTTGAAACTATGAAAGTGGTTACACGTTTGTAACGGATTTTAAAAATTGGGAGAAGGGTATCTTACTGTCGGGCGCCCGACTGTAGCCTTACCTACTTGTTTTCTAATGCATTTATATTTTAGGTTAGTCCATGAATGATCATTAAAAATATTTTAGCTGAATCCAGAACAAAAAACCCAGTTTTTGAAAAATTTTTGAAAAAATTTTTAGGTTATGTCGAAAAGTATACGTCCTGAAAATATTTTGATTAAGGAGGTCCAAAAACATATGAAAACATATATCACATGACCAGGTCATGACCCCCCATTATTTTTTGGCGCTTTAAAGATTTTTCATGTTTTTTTAGGTTAAGTCGAAACTTTTACGTGCAGGAGACATTTTGATTGAAGAATCGGATTTAGAAAGTCAAAATACATGAGAAAACATGTATCGCATGACCAGATCATGATTCTATATCTTTTTGGGGAAATTTTAAAATTTTTCAGTTTTGTGAGGTTATGTCGAAATCCAGACGTGATCACGTAATTTCGACCCCGGATTCGGATTCAGCGACCCAAAATACATATAACTGCATATGCCGCATGCCCAGATCATGACAAAAAAAAGTGTTGTGGGGCTGTGTAATCTGTGACTATTTTTTCATTAACCACATAAACACTCTTAAGTTCATAACACGTCTAGGCTAAAAAGGAGTGGAAGCGTGCTGGGCCCATAACCTTTTGATTTTTTTGTGTTTTGCCGCAGCGGTAGCCCAGAGGCGAAGAGTTATAACATAACATATTTATAGCATTCAATAAGCTGGCATGCAAGCATTGGTAACATCAACGATGATCTTCGACAATTTCGACCAGTTCTCAGCGCTCGATTCGTCTTTTAATATCCTTAAGCTATTTAATGAGTAACCAAAGCGCATGAAATCCACCTGTAATGAGAAGTCTTAAAGTTAGCGCCACTCAGCTCCCTCTAACTGACACAGCCAGCTCAATCGATTTCGCTTCCCAAAAATGTCATTGATTGTGTGCACCCAGTGACGCCCATAACTTTTTACAAGTCCGCTGTGGTCTCGTTACCGGTGCCACAATTAATAGTTTTACCGAGTGTTTAACCGGCGTGTTCAAATTATGGTTAACCAGAAGAGAACCTTTGCTCTGGAGTTATACCTGAGGTGCCTAAAGAGATTCTAGGTGTTTCACAAAGAAAACAAGTTTCTGTTGTAAGGCTTACACCTGATCTCACAACAAATGATGTATAAGCTTATGAGAGAGACAAATTATCATTCAAAATAAGTGTCCCCAAAGAATTCTTGGGAATAAGATGTTCGGCTCAGTCTCGCCGGAACACGTTATTCATAAAGAGTTCAATGCAAAGAAGAAGAAAAATCGACCACCGATTTAACTTTCTTTGTCCTTTTCAGCAAACAAAAACAAATTCTAACAAAAACAAGTGGGTAAGGCTACAGTCGATCGCCCGACAGTAAGATACCAATTTTTAAAATCCGCTACAAACGAAAATTCTGCATATAGCTTCCTGGTTCGCACTCACACAGCTACGCGCGTAAAAAGTTAAGCGACACGACGCGACGTTGACGTCGACGTCAACTGCTCAAGGCAGCTCGCATGCTGCTGCTCGTACCGAACATTTGTACTGAAAACGTTGACTTGAATAACTTCTGTGTTATTGGTCCGATCGGATTGTAATTTGGAGAATATGTTCATATTTATTTTATATATTTATATTTATATTTAGCTTTGTACATACCAAAGCAGAAAGTTATGGGTTCAATACTTTGCTTAATAATCGCAAATAACCAATTTTCGGGGGCGGAGGGCGTGGCATCAAACATTTGACATAAACTTGATCTGCCTATGACTTATAGGAACCTTCATGCCAAATTTGGTATCTCTAGCTTTTTTAATAGCTGAGATCTGTTGTCTCATACAGACGGACAGACGGACAGACAGACGGACATGTCTCAATCGACTCGGCTAGTGATCCTGAGCAAGAATATATATACTTTATGGGGTCTGCCACGCCTCCTTATAAGCTATATGTAGTAGAAGTATTTATGCAGAATTCTCTGTTTGAAACTATGAAAGTGGATACACGTTTGTAACGGATTTTAAAAATTGGGAGAAGGGTATCTTACTGTCGGGCGCCCGACTGTAGCCTTACCTACTTGTTATAAAATAAGATGATCGCTTCTGAAATATCAGTAGACGAGTTAAATTTTGACCTGTCGCAGTCAGAGATTAAGAACTTTAATAAATCAAAGTTTACTTTTTTAAAGCAGCGTACACGTCTACGCAATGTTGCATCTATCAAAACATACGTAACGAAGGTGGGATGGTAAGAGTCTTCTGGTAAAGAAAGAGGCTGAGTTATATCTAGAGTCACCCTTGATGAATCAGATACGAAACATAAATTTAGCGATCTGTTTCTAGAATTTTTGACAAGATTCACCTGTGACAATGACATATCAAACGAACAATAAGAAAGTTTCATGCCCACTTGAACATAGTCTATATTGCAAATAAGTGTTGCAAGTAGACTGACAATTCCAAAGACGGCGGAGTAAAAAAGCAGGTTATAAAAGAAAAAAAACCGAAAAATTTACTTTATTGAACCTCCGGTTGTTACAACTGCGAAGTAATATCAGTGTTTACTTCGATCAGAACTCCATGTCGGCCAGGTCGATCAAGACTGTAAGTTATGTATTTACTTGGGAAAACTTCGCAGCATAAAGTGTCCGGGCTTAACCAGGTTTCGGTAATACCAACACTTGGGATGTAAAGAAGAGGATATTTAGAAATAGATTGGAAAGTTTACTACATAACTCTCTAACATTTTGGTATGTAAGAAGGAAAGTGGCAATAAGTCTTTTGTTTTATTTTTCTTTGCCAAGTACATGCTTGGATTGGTAACGATAGAGCAATCTGCTTCCGATTCATTTTGTTTTCGCTTCAAACCTTTTAACCATTAAATTTTCCGGCTTAAATTTGGGAGAGCATATATAGGTTACAAGTTTAGCTCTTCAGATGCTCTACAGTACCTCGGTTACGGCTGCTTGAATGGCTAAGATATCATCATAAAATGTTCCCTTCATCTTGGTTTTCAGTTTTGGAAATAAAAAATAGTCACATGGTGATAGATCAGGCGAATACGGAGGATGGAGGATGTTCTTGTGACCAAACCATTGAACCATTAGCACACTTTAGGTTTTATTGAAATGGCTGTCACTTTTACATATGATTTAAATATAAAGTTCGGTTACTTTTGGGACACAACGTGTACATGGTTGGTCAATAAGAGGAGGGAGAATGACAGGTGGCAAAGACTTCACTACATGAGCAAACTTCTTTTGGGCGACTCATTTAACAGCTTAAAGCTATTTAATAACAACTTATTAGACAACTCTGACACTAATAACAGATCGCAAAGTTTACGAAAACAACGAAATGGTCACTAAACCCTATGTTTGTCTGGCGCATGATCGTCATCACAAAATTGTCACAAAGTCAGTAAGAGATGCATGGCTGACCAGCAGTCACTGGCTTTAAGCAAACGATACCCTACATTATACTGGGTGAATTCTGTGAACAAGTAGAACAACGGTAAGAACAAAACGAAAGGAAAGAGGACAGTGAGCGTAGGTCAAAGCACGAGAGAGTGATTAGGCACACAGACACAAAAGGATGTAAGACTTATTTTTGGAGTTGCAGCGCACTGCAACAGCAAATTCTAACGCCTCTGTTATTGAAATAATTATTGTTGATATCATAACGATGCCCACCTCTATAATGTAAGTGGCTCCTCGCATTGTAACGACCGCAGTGAGGAAGATTTTGGTAGTAAAGTACAGTGTTTAAATGTCCAGTTGCCTGCTTTCATGATCATTATTACCTTATCAATTGAGCAATTCTTCCAAATTAATTTAACGCAAAATATCAAATTGGGGAAGAAGTGGGCGCGGCATCAAACATTTTAAATAACTTGATCTGCTTATGACATATAGAAACCTTCATGGTTTCTTGGTGACTCTAGCTTTTTTAATAGCTGAGATCTTTTGTTCAAACAATTATTAAATTTAGTGTTGAGAAAAGCCTATGTATCAAATTAATAGTTTTCAAAAAATTCGTTGGAAATGTATGAATTAATGTAATAATCGAAATTTGCTAATGGTGTTTTGATAGGTTACAATCCATTTAATTTTTTTAATATCAGCTTTAAAGTTAATTTTTTTAATATTAGCATCTTGACCCTTAATTCTGTTTTAGCATTCTCATCCCAAGTGAATAAAAATTAAAACAATTTAAAAAAACGCATCATGTATATTTAATAAAAACTCACATCGACATCGTTAAAGACCTTTACCATGTAAGTCAGCAAATATTATTTCATAATAGATAAAAATTTCTAGTTGGTTTCTGAACCATTTCATTTGGTTATAACCGGTTATACGTACATATGGATGCTTGTATATATGCCCACGCGCTTGTGCAGCGGAAACTTTATCCGTGCAGTCGATCGTCACTTTGTGTGAATGTAAGCTTAATCAATAAATAATAAAATGAAAGCTGAAAACAAGAAATACAAATCAACATTTAGCAAGAATTGCCAAAATAGTAATAACAAAATATTTAACAAGAGTTGCAACATTGTTCAGTTCAATAAACTAAACATCCGCTCAAAACATCGTAAATGCCACCAATATCGTCCGCAGTTTGTCTTGCGTGCGCACTTTCGGGCCTTGACGACTAATTGCTGTCTTTGCAGATCATGGTGAGTTCAAACGAGATCTGCAGAGCTCTGCCGCGTCGCTTCCTAACAACCACAACTAGCTTGTGGTTTTCTAAAATCTTTTCTGTTCAGTCACAATTTAGAGTTGAATAAAACCACAACGATATAAGGCTTCTGAGTTTTTAATTTTAATAATGGAAATGAATTGGCGCCCGAGCAAGGACCAGTGCGAGGAAAAATAATAAAGTTCAGTTTAGTGCAAAAAACTGAAAGTTATTGTGCGACTCCACTCGCACAAGAACAAAATCCAGTTGTAATTCGAAGTGACTCATTTAATTAATTTGGAAATCGGAAAACAACACAGGATTGGCAAAATTAATTTTGCTGAAATATCGGTGGTCTACCAGTCTTGTAAGGTACGCCCGCAGGACACCCTCTATTATGTGTGTGTCGCAGGATACCAAGTAGAAATCGAAAAGGACAACATCTGGACCATCAAGAGGAGTAGCCGCATCATTAAAATAATGTAAGCTAGTAAATAAGTGAAAAACAAGAAAGCAAGGTTACCTTCGGCTTGCCGTTATACTTAATATAACATACATTTTGATTGCTGCTTGCATACAAAAACCCTGATTTCAGTCGATTATTCGTATGGCAGCTATATGTTATAGTAGTCCGATTTTAATAAAATTTTGACAGCACACTAAGAACGTAGTAGGAATAAGATTTGCCAATATCTAATAATATTGTTGCAATATCTTGAAAAACAACTAAAATCGGCCGATAACTTCTATCGCAGCTATATGATGTATCGCTCCGATCTGGCTGGCTCCGACTTCTTTACAGAGTGCAGCAACAAGAAGCCTGTGAACCAAGTTTCATGAAGATAGCTCAAAAACTGAGAGACCAGTTTGCGTTGCAAAAGACAGACGGACGGAAGGCCGGACGGACGGACAGACGGACATCGAATTTTCGACTCTCTGTTGATGTTCATTGAGAATATATATACTTTATAGGATCGGAGATGTCTCCTAAGAAGCTGCAAACTTCTGGCTAAAATTAATATACCTTCTGCAAAGGTAACAAACACTCTTACCAAATCGAAATCAATTTTAAGTAAAAACAAGTGGGTAAGGCTACAGTCGGGCGCCCGACAGTAAGATACCCTTCTCCCAATTTTCTAAATCCGTTACAAACGTGTAACCACTTTCATAGTTTCAAACAGAGAATTCTGCATAAATACTTCTCCTACATATAGCTTACTCGCTCGCACTCACACAGCGACGCGCGTAAAGAGTAAAGCGACACGACGCAACGTCGACGTCGGCGTCAACTGCTCAAAGCAGCGCGTCGGCTGCTGCCCGTACCGAACATTTGTACTGAAAACGTCGACCTTAATAACTTCTGTGTTATTGGTCCGATCGGATTGTTAATTGGAGAATATGTTCATATTGCATTCAGCTTTATACATACCAAAGCATAACTTTATAGGTTCATTACTTTGCTTAATAATCGTAAATAACCGATTTGCGGGGGCGGTGGGCGTGGCATCAAACATTTGACATAAACTTCACCTGCCCCGAATATATAGGAACCTTCATACCAAATTTGGTGTCTCTAGCTTTTTTAATAGCTGAGATCTGTTGTCTCAAACAAACAGACGGACAGACGGACAGACGGACAGACAGACGGACATGTCTCAATCGACTCGGCTAGTGATCCTGAGCAAGAATATATATACTTTATGGGGTCTGCCACGCCTCCTTATGCCTGTTACATACATTTTGCACAAAGTTAGTATACCCTTTTTTGACCATTTTCAATGGTCGAAGGGTATAACAAGTGGGTAAGGCTACAGTCGGGCGCCCGACAGTAAGGTACCCTTCTACAAATTTTCGAAATTCTTTTCAAACGTGTAACCACACACATAATTCGGGCGCCCGACTGTAGCCTTACCCACTTGTTTTTACTATTCTTTACCAACATTTATTTTGATTTTTTGGACACCCAGAAATTTATATTTTAATTTTACCTGGATTTGGAATAATTTCTCTTATTATTAGTCAAGAATCAGGAAAAAAGGAAACTTTTGGTTTATTAGGAATAATTTATGCTATATTAGCTATGGGATTGTTAGGATTTATTGTTTGAGCTCACCATATATCCACAGTTGGAATAAACGTTAACACTCGAGCTTATTTTTCTTCCGCTACTATAATTATTGCTGTACCTTCTGGTATTACAATTTTTGATTAGCAACTTTACACGGAACTCAACATTCTTATTCCCCTTATGTACTTTAGGTTTTGTATTTTTATTTACAGTTGGAGGATTAACTGGAGTAGTTTTAGCTAATTCTTCAATTGATATTATTTTACATAATACATATCATTTTCCTTTTATTGCAATTATATCAGGGTTTATTCACTTATTTAAATAATAAATGATTAAAAAGTCAATTTATTATTATATTTATTGGAGTAAATTTAACATTTTTTTCTCAACATTTTTCAGGGTCAGCCGGAATACCTCGCCGATATTCTGATTATCCTGATGCTTACACACACATGAAATGTAATTTCAGAATTGGTTCATCAATTTCATTACTAGGAATTTTATTCTTTTTTTTTTATATTATTTAAGAAAGATTAGTATCTCAACGACTAGTAATTTACCCAATTCAATTAAATTCTTCTATTGAATGATATCAAAATACTCCACCTGCGGAACATAGTTATTCTGAATTACATTTATTAACAAATTAATTTCTAATATGGCAGATTTGTGCAATGGATTTAAGCTCCATATATAAAGTATTTTACTTTTATTAGAATAAAATATTAACATGAGCTAATTTAGGTCTACAAGATAGAGCTTCACCTTTAATAGAACAATTAACATTTTTTCATGATCATGCATTTTTAATTTTAGTAATAATTACTGTTTTAGTTGGGTATTCAATATTTATATTGTGACGCCGAATGAAGCGATGCCACATTTATAATTTAAGTTAATATATGACGGAGAACATTAATTATCTCCCTTATTGGTTTTAGTACTTCTTGTATTGTGTAGTGAGTCCTCTTTTAAAATATTTCCGTAGCACGTGTTTTTTTTCGTTCTCTTCATCTTCTTCTTTAAAAACGACTGACAACACTTTTTCAAAGTTACCAGGGCCACACTCGATCTTATAAAAATCAAGACCTCACAATCAAAATACAACCCTGACACTCTTATCGATAAGTCTTCCATACAACCCATCATCGATAAGGCGCACTTTTCAAATCAACATCTCCATCTCCGACATACATATATATTAGAAATAAAAGACAAGATATCTTTAAGCCCGGCATACTCCGTAGTTATTTGAATACAGAAGCATAGGCATAGGCAAAGGCAAGGGCGTAGACAGAACATGCAAAACAGGGCAAGTAACATAAGAAACCCCAGTCACTCGGCACCCATCCCTAGTAATGGTGCCTCGGTACCCAGAGCTTGTGCACACACAAGTAACGGTGCCTCGGTACCCAGAGCTCGCGCATTTAGGCAGGCAGCCGTCGCACACATGCACTAGTAACGGTGCTTCGGTACCCAGAGCTCGCGCAGTTAGACAGGCAGCCGTCGAACACTTGCACTAGTAACGGTGCCTCGGTACCCAGAGCTCGCGCATTTAGGCAAGCAGCCGTCGAACGCTCGCACTAGTAACGGTGCCTCGGTACCCAGAGCTCGCGCACACACAAAGTAACGGTGCCTCGGTACCCAGAGCTCGTGCACAGACAGCACAAGGCAATGGCTTCGCGACCAATTTTTGGGCAGCGACGCCGGACCAGCAGCGATGCTGCTAGCAGAGCCGCAGCAGCCAGGCAAGATCGGCTGAAGGCAGCGGCGACGGGCAAGCAGCGGCGACAGGCGAGCAGCGGCGACATGTACGCAGCAGCGGCGACATGTTCGCAGCAGCGAAAAGGCAAGTCGCGAAACTAGGCCAAGGGCAATTGATCCCGAGCAGCCAACGAAGACGGCAGCAAAGTGCTCCCTTAAAAATAAAATAAGTGCAACAAAATAATCAAAGTGCAAAGTCCTGTCAGTGCCAGCCAAGGAACCCCCCCCCCCCACAGGACGAAAAGAAAAGGATGAATCCTGTCGCAGGAAAATCGAGGTGAGCTATAGTAAAAATAAAACAACGAAAGCGCAGTTTTAGAGCTAGCGTTATGGTGCGAAGTAGGCAGGGACTATTTAGAATAAGGACTAGTGCTTAGAAATCAAAGAAAACCCAGTGAATAAAACCATGTTGAACATTAAACGAAATTCCCCTGCACTGATTATTTAAAACAATATACCGTGTTACATTCTCCCCCCTCTAGGGTGGGCAAAAGTGTCGTGTCCGTGTGTGTGCCGTTGTGAGTGTGTATTAGCAGAGTCGCGCTTTCTGGTATGCCGGTGCTCCGCTGGCCAGTAAGCGAGACTGCGCGTACACACGCATAGTTCGTGTCGTGAGTGAACGTCAGTTGGCGAGCGGGTGCGTGAGCGTGTACTTCAACAATTTGCGGCGTGGTGGAATACACCACCGAGCGACTTGTGGGAGTGCAGGCGAGAGTACCTGCGGTCACGGGCATTTTGCACGACCAACGGCCGATCGTGAGTAGGGCCGTGCATGAAAAGCTAGTTGGCAAGTGGGTGTGAAACGTGTACCCTAACGAGTTTGCGGCGTAGTGCAATACACCACTGAGCGGCTCGTGGGGGTACAGGCAAGAACACCTGCGGTCACGGGCGTTCTGTACGACCAACGATCGACCGTGAGAGGCGTCGTGAGCGAGCGATAGCTGGCAAGCGAGGTGCGAAGGGCGTGCACTTTACCTAGTTGCGGATGGCCGTCAGCCCGGCACGCGTGACACGCGGCAAGTGCCCGTGAGCCTCGAAAGGACCGCGTGGTGGCGGGGTCCATTACCACGTGGTTAGCAAACGAGCACACGTACGTAATGTGGGCCATGCCCACCACCTATACCCTGTAAACGACCCATTGAGGTATGACCTGCTAATAACCTCTCTTTCTTAATTCATGGAAAGTCCTAGTATTTATAAATTTTCTGTAAAGACCCTGGCTAGATTAAGATATGTACCCTAGCCTGAGAAAACATCCTTACAGATGGCGCCCGAGCAGGGACTACTATGACTAGACATTTAGTTTTGAGAATTTTTAACATCTTTTCGTGGACTAAAGACCCACGTAGCAAATTCATACATGGTATAGCAGGAAGGCACAAGATCCACATTGCAAGTTTCACACAGGGCATTAGCAGCAAAGAATAGACATAGACATCGATGCATTCATACGAATCATAGTTTTTATATAAGTCGTAGGACAGGTTCCACACGTGTCTACGACTACTGCGCACACTGACGTAGGCGCAAACTTTGACCTTCTGATTTTATTTTACACGGCCTAACCATTTTTCTCTGCGCCGCCGCAGCCTGAGTGGCGACACCGCTCAGGCAACCTGTATATAAGACTTGGTACCGAATACCGAGGGAGTCAGTCGCGTCCGGACCCGCAAGTAGTCAACATCGGTGACAAACAGTTTTCGTTAAAATATCGTTTCCTGACAATACCGCGAGATACCCAGCAGTGAATCAAGATCGTGAACCAGACTATTACGAGAACGCAAAGTGTAAATAAGACTTAGTGACGCACGGCACACCTACCTCGCAAGCAATTTTTTTTTAATCAAGTGAAACCGATACTAACTAACTCGTCCAACGTGGGAACACGCTAGATCGCGTTCCGTAGGAAGAGCGAGCTGCAACTCAAACTCAAGGAGTTCGGACTGGACACGAGTGGTACAGTGGAGGAGATGCGGAGCCGTCTGGTAGCTTTCTGCAATTAGGAGGACCTGTCGAAGGAACAGCGTCAACGACTTATGGAGCTAGAGGCCATGGGGCGTTGCTTTCAACGGCGACGCTACAGATCCGTGGGGATTCATCGAGCAGCTGGAGGAGAAGGCAGCACTGTACAGCATCGACCCACAACAGTTACCACAGGCGGTAGCGAACGTGCTAACGGGCCAAGCAGAGGACTGGTTCAGGGTCAACACCCTTTACCAAGTCACCTGGGAGGAGTTCAAGCAGGAGTTTATGGAGTTCTTCCTTCCCCCGCGCTATTTTCAACGACTGGAGGACGAGATCAGAAGCCGCGCCCAACGCCGAGGAGAACGATTTCGGGACTACGCCCTAGCACTAAGGCTGATGATGCGACGTGCCAAGTACACCCCGGAGCAGGAGCTGGACAGGATTTATGACAACATGATGCCGGAGTATCAACTGCTTACCCGCCGTCACGAGTTCCGAACGCTGGCTCAGCTGAGCAATCTTGTGACCACGAACGAGATCACGAAGGAGCTGCAACGCCAAACGACGAGCTAAGTTGATCAACGGAGGGAGAATCCGAAGCCACCGAACCCCCCAGTGACGACCAGTGCACCGCCAACAACAATGACCCCCACAGCAGCGACAGCCACTCTTTACACAACACCCATAGGGGCTACAAAGGGCGACCTGCAGCGCGTGTGCCATAACTGCGCTCAACTCGGGCATCTACAGGCGGACTGCCGAAACAGCCGCGTGTGGTTCTGTTGGGACTGCGGTCGACACGGTGTACGCACAGTGGACTGTTGTCGACGACCCACGTCGGGAAATGTTGCGCGTGTTCAGCCGATGGGGAACAACTTGGAGACGCCGCACCGCAGTTCCCAGGAGTAGCACCTCTGAGGTGCGGTAGTGGACGTGTCATCGCGAATGTTCGGATCGAGGGGAATAACAACGGACGCCACGATCGACACGGGAGCCACACGCAGTTTCATCAGCAAGCGTATGGCGGCCAGGTTGAGCACACCGGAGAACGAGCGAGCAGCACTGATCCGGATCAAGCTGGCGGATGGATCATCACGAGCCGTGACTCGAGCCTTGCGGGTGAGGATCCAGCTGGGCGAGAGAGAGACGACAGTACCAATTTGGTACTGCCCGTCATTCTGGACGACGTGATCCTGGGAATGGACTGCCTGTGCGGCGTCGAAGCGACTCTTAAGTGCGGTCAAGCAAAGTTACGCCTGCAAAGCACACTTGATGAGACAGCACCGACGCTCGGGACATCCCACGGAGCGACGGAGGACGCGGTGGCCCAAGACAACGACAGAGTCACGGGCTTACCACCGATTTGTCCTGTCGCACTGCAGGGAAATCCGTTAAGTCAGCCCAGAGCACGAGAGACACGAGAGAAGGACAACGAGACACCGAGAGACAGAACAGGATACAAGAGGAATAACAACGAGACACCTAGAGAAAGTGCAGGATACATGAAGTACAACGAGACAGCGAGTATTGTTCCTCGCTGTCTCGTTGTACTTCCTCATGTATCCTGCACTTTCTCTAGGTGTCTCGTTGTTATTCCTCTTGTATCCTGTTCTGACACCGGCGAAGACGCAGCAAGGCGCCGAGCACCGGCGAAGCACAGAGGAACAATCTAGGACACCGGAGAAGGCACAGCCAGGCGACGAGCACCGGCGAAGCACAGAGAAACCAACAGGAGCACGAGCAGAAAAACATTAACGGACACAGAGAATCAGGCCATCGCGGGTGGCCTGACCAAGCGAAGACGCCGTGGAAGACGGCCCAAGACCAGCCACGCCGCCTTGCGGGGCGTCGAGGCACCTGGAACAAGGGAAGCTTCGGACGAAGAACAGGTGGAGGCCTTTCTACAGTCCGAGCTAGCTAAGTTCAACGGATTGATGGGGGTGTCGCCCATTGCGGAGCACACCATCACCATGCAGGATGCGTACCCTACTCTACTCACGGGAATACCATGTTACTGGTATTTTTCGACGCCTTTTCGAAGTGGTTAGAGCTGGTGCCCTTGCGTAAAGCAACGGCAGCACACCTGATGCGCTCGTTCCGAGAACGAATTCTGGACAGGTTTGGAGTGCCGAAGATGCTAGTCTGCGACAATGGACGCAGTTCACAAGTCGAGCTTTCGCCATGTTTTGCAAACAGCTGGGCATGACTCTGCAGCACACCACGCCGTACACCCCGCAGCAGAACCCCACGGAGAGGGTAAACAGGATCATGAAGACCATGGTAGTACAGTACCTAAGTGTCATGTCCGTGTGTGTCCCGGTGTGAGTGTGTATTAGCAGAGTCGCGCTTTCTGGTATGCCGGTGCTCTGGCCAGCAAGCGAGTCTGCGCGTACACACGCATAGTTCGTGTCGTGAGTGAACGTCAGTTGGCGAGTGGGTGCGTGAGCGTGTACCTCAACAAGTTGCGGCGTGGTGGAATACACCATCGAGCGACATGTGGGAGTGCAGGCGATAGTACCTGCGGTCACGGGCATTCTGCATGACCAACGGCCGATCGTGAGTAGTGTCGTGCGTGAAACGCTAGTTGGCAAGTGGGTGTGAAACGTGTACCCTTACGAGTTTGCGGCGTAGTGCAATACACCACTGAGCGGCTCGTGGGGGTACAGGCAAGAACACCTGCGGTCACGGGCGTTCTGTACGACCAACGATCGACCGTGAGAGGTGTCGTGAGCGAGCGAAAGCTGGCAAGCGAGGTGCGAAGGGCGTGCACTTTACCTAGTAGCGGATGGTGGAATACACCAACGACTTGGGGAGTGCAAGCGAAAAGCTCCCGCGGCCACGTGCGTTCCCCGCGATAGGCTGCGAGCCCGGCACGCGTGACACGCGGCACGTGCCCGTGAGCCTCGAAAGGACCGCGTGGTGGCGGGGTCCACGTGGTAATCCACGTAGTTAGCAAACGAGCAAACGTACATGATGTGGGCCGTGCTCACCGCCTATACCCTGTAAACGACCTATTGAGGTATGACCTGGCTTTCCCTTCTTAACGTTTATTATACCTTTTAGATGAAATTAATTAACCTTCAGTAACTTTAAAAAGAATTGGACATCAATGGTACTGCAGTTATGAATATTCAGATTTTAATAATGTAGAATTTGACTCATATATCATTCTAACAAATAAACTTTGTAATGATGGATTTCGATTATTAGATGTTGATAATCGAATTGTTTTACCTATAAATTATCCAATTCGAATTTTAGTAACAGCTGCAAATGTTATTCACTCATGAACAATTCCTGCATTAGGAGTAAAGGTTGATGGAACTCCTGGTCGATTAAATCAAACAAATTTTTTTACTAACCGACCAGGTTTATTTTTTGGTCAATGTTCTGAAATTTGTGGAGCTAATCATAGTTTTATACCTATTGTAATTTAAAGTGTACATGTAAATTATTTTATTAAATGATTTTCTAAAAATGTAAATTCATCATTAGATGACTGAAAGCAAGTATTGGTCTCTTAAACCACTTTATAGTAAATTAGCAATTACTACTAATGAATTAAAAATTAGTTAAATTATATAACATTAGTATGTCAAACTAAAATTATTAATATATTAATATTTTTTAATTCTACAAATAGCCCCAATTTCTTGATTAATTTTATTTTTATTTTATCAATTACTTTTATGTTATTCTGTTTTATCAATTATTACTCTTATATACATTCTTCTCCTAAATCAATTGAATTAAAAAATTTAAATTTAAATTCAATAAGTTGAAAATTATACTAATTTATTTTCTGTATTTGACCCTTCTTAAATTTTTGATTTATCTTTAAATTGAATAAGTATATTTTCAGGACTTTTAATAATCACTTCAATTTATTGATTAATACCTTCACGATATATTATTTTTTAAATTCAATTTTACTAACTGTATACGGGTACACTGATTTGTGCAACCGCCTTACTTTCGTAGTTTTTATTTTGCTGAAAAGCAAGGGTTTGAGTTCATTAATTTTAATTGTGCCGCTGCACTTTTTAAATGTTTGGTGAGAAGAGACTGTTTTACAGGTGCTTAGAACATAGATTTGGACAGCTGATTCTAATCGTATGGCAACCTTGAGCAATTAGATAAAGCAGTGATCTGCCGCCAACAACATTCCCCCCATTGGAAGGATTAACTTTCAGTCGATTTGGTCTTGATTGGCAGCACTGCTTTCTTGGCGATGGCTCTCTTTGTTAATCCTGTGGCTGTGCGTATGACTTCTACTCTGACTGCGCCGTCGTCTCCAGCTATTGTGCTTTCAATTCGCCCGAGAGGCCACTTGAGCGGAGGCGCGTTTTCTTCCTTCAACAGCACGATGTCTCCAGGATGAATGTTTGGCTTGCGAGAGTTCCATTTGCTGCGCTCCTGTAGCGCAGAGAGGTACGAGATACTCCATTTTTACCAAAAAGTCTGCCAGCGACTGAGGCGATCCATATTGAGGTGTGTCATGCTCGGCTCATCGATGTTTGCATTTGCTTTGCCCCAAAGAAAGTGACCCGGTGTGAGAATGTCTAGGTCGTTTGGATTCTCTGAAATGGAACATAGAGGCCTTGAGTTCAACATAGCTGAGATTTGACAGATGAGCGTGCGAAGCTCATGAAATGTGAGAGTTGAGTTGCCAACGATGCGGTAGAAATGGTGATTCGCTGCTTTGACAGCAGCTTCCCATAACCCATGCTAAGATCGTGGTGGAATGAAGTGCAAATTAATTTCGAGGGCAAGGGCGCCATTGACAATTTGCTGGCGCTGAGGTTCGCTGAGGAAAAGATCCTTAAGCTCCGCTAGCTCGTTTCGAGCGCCGACGAAATTTGTTGCGTTGTCCGTCCAAATGTCTCGTGGCTTCCCTCGAAGACTGACGAAACGTTTAAGAGCAGCAATGAATGAAGGTGTGGACAGGTCCTCCACGAGCTCTAGATTGCATGCTTTTGTTAAGAAGCAAATGAATATTGCTATGTAGCATTTTGTGGCCGCACGATTTCTCACTTCTGATTTTGAGAAGAGGGGCCCGCAAAAATCTATTCCGGTTACATAAAAACGTAGGGCTGGGTGTTACGCGGTCCGCTGGTAGTGGAGCCATTACTTGCTGCATTGTGTTAGGTCGAGCGCAAAAGCAACGAATGCATTTGTTGACAACACTAGAGACAGTTTTGATTCCTCCCATGGGCCAGTAGCGTTGCCTTATATTTGCAAGTAGGCATTGCGGACCAGCGTGAAGAAATTGAATGTGGTAATGCATGATGATTGACTGCGTCACAGGATGCTGTTTGGGCAGTAAGATTGGATGCTTGGCTTCATACTCCAGGTATGAGTTCTGCAGCCTTCCCCCAACTCGCATAAGTCCTGTAGAGTCCACGAATGGTTGCAAAGATTTCAGCAAACTTCTTCTAGGCAGCGACTTGCTCTCTCTGAGTGCTTTGTAGTCCTCTACGAAATGATACAGAAGTATGCTTCGAATCATGAGATGAGTACCCGATTTCATTTCCTGCAGTGTGATAGATCCCTTTTGCTTTGGGGAGTCCCTTGTCACGAATCGATGTACATACACAAATATTCGCTGCAACTTTGCAAAGGAGTTGTGAAACTTGCAATCAGTTGCGATTTCATATTTTCCTGCAGGTGCCATGACGAAACGTGGAAACTTGAGGCTGCGAACAAAGGATAACTGCGATGTTATTTCCGTTCATGCTGAAAGAAGATGCTGCGGAAGGCTCAATCCCAATGTTTTCCTTCCAGAGTGCTTGCATGAACATTTTCATCCTTGTGATGATAGGCGAGATGAGTCCCAGTGGGTCGTAGAATTTTGCTAGTGTAGATAATACGCTTCGCTTTGTAGTGGGTCCGTTAGAGATAATCACTGACATTATAAGTTGTAAAGCAGAAAGTCAGATGCGGGGTCCCAGGCTAAGCCGAGCGCCTTGGTAATACTTGTGCCATCGTGAAACTGCATAAGCTTTTCGCAATCAGTTTCGGCTTCACCCTCAAGAGCGGCAGGCTCATTCGAGCATCATTTCCTTATTGGAAATAATCCTCTGGCGAGCAGCTTCTTGACTTGCTGTCGAATTTCCTTCGCTTCTTTAATGGAGTCACCACCTGAGATCAAGTCGTCCACTTAGAAATCTTTTCGAACGATTCCTGCGGCAAGCGAAAATGACGGTTCCTCATCATAGGTGAGCTGATGCATGGCGCGAATTGCGAGAAATGCTGCAGGCTTTGTTCCGTACGTAACTGTATTCAGGGTATACACGTTTATTGGTTCGTCGGGACTGTTGCGCCATAGAATGCATTGCAGATGTTGATCTGGTGGTAAAAACGCACGCAACGATACATTTTTGAAATATCGCCACACATAGCAACCTTGAAGAAACGAAATCTGATCAGTATGTTGAAAAGTTTGGATTGAATTGATGGGCCAGCGAATAAAAGGTCATTAAGAGATGCGCCACTTGTAGTTTTTGCTGATCCGTCAAAAACTACGCGTAACTTTGTGGACGTGCTGTCCGGTTTTTCTGCACAGTGGTTTGACAAATAAAAACGAGGTGCGTCATGATGACTGGAGGCTAATGACATGTGTCCTAGGTCGATCTACTCCTGAAGAAATGCTGAATACTGCTCTTTCAGCGGTCGATTCCTCTGAAGCCTAGACTCGAGTGACTTGAAGCGCCTCAAGGTCCGATGAAATGAGTCTCCAAGGGTGTCCAGATCCTCGTTTGCTGGTAAGCGCACTGAGTATTGTCCAGTGTCCAGACGCGTGTAGCTTTTCAGGAACAAATCCTCCGTGGCTGTTGATGTGGAGCCATAGCAACTGTCAATATCCTAAAATCGTTTGACTATATCAGTCAGGTTGCCATCCTCTGGAGATTCCTTGCGTACGGCCGCTAACGCATGATGCTTGATGGGCTGAGATAATGCTCCGGAAACGATCCATCCAAGCCTTGTTTTTTGGAAAATTGGCAAGTGTCTAGCTATGTGAGTCTGTCCAACGCAAAGTAATTCGAAGAACAGGCCAGCACCAAGTAATACGTCAACTCGCTGAGATTTGTAGAACGATGGATCGGCGAGTGCTATGTTCTTCGGGATATTCCAGCTGGTTATGTCGATTCCGATATGAGGGTGGTAGTCCGTGATCGTCCGTGTGACAACTGTATTTCCGATCAAGCGATTGAGCAGCGAGATCGACTGCTGCGTTTGACGACAGAGAAGCTTCACCTATTCCGGAAATTGAAACTGCTGATTTTCGTGTGACCAGCTGCAATTGGTTGGCTAGTCTACTAGTCACGAAATTTAATTGTGATGCTGAATCGAGCAAGGCACGACATGGTATAAAAGTGCCTGCTCTGTTTTTAATGTATATGATGGCTGTGGGCAACAATTCGTAATCAGCTGACTGCGTTTTTGCGTTCTCAGGAGCATGGTTTGAGCCAGATGTGATTAGCGTTTGCTGCCGCGCAATTGTTCCATGCTGAGCATTGGGAGCGGTTGACGTCGAGGGAATTTGGCCTGTATGCAGCAGGGTGTGATGCTTCTGCTGGCAGTGTCTGCAATGTCCAGCTCGACATTGCTGTAAGGCATGACCTTTATGAAGGCAGTTTTTTTTTTTTTTTTTTGGACGTTGATACAATGAATGTATAATCAAGTGGTCCATGCAATACCAAGCCGATGCTTGTTACGCGCGGATCCCAGACACAGCGAATGTCCACCTCCCGCTCAACCGACCGAGAGGCACAGTCGCAGAACGTACGTCTCGAAACGCGAATATAGAACGCGGGCATGCAGTTATTACTAAATATAGAACAGATTTGCGCGGAAAGGTTACCTAATTTCTAGAAAGAAAGGACAGGATTTCAACTTTTAGGCATGCAACAGAGGAAGCGATAGCAATAAGAAAGTATAGATTATTGTAGTCCGAGCATAATACCCTAAACGGATAGTGAAGGGCATGATTCGACCTACAATAAGGAAGAGTTAGTGGTAAGTAGTTTCTTTTTATTCTACAAGGTACAGAGAAGTGTAGCCGGCTAACTAGGTCTACACTATCAATATCACCTTGAATGAGGTTATTAATAAATACTACACCCAGCATGGTTCTGCGGTTAGCTAGAGATGGTAGATTAAGCAACAAAAGTCTACTGCCATAAGAAGGAAGTCTTAAGTTTACATCCCAGTTAAGGCCTCGTAAGGTGAAAAGTAAAAAGTTTTTTTGTACAGATTCAATGCGTTTTTTATGAGTAGTGTACTGGGGACACCATTCGCAAGATCCGTATTCCAGAATTGGACGAACAAGTGAAGTATAGAGGGTCTTTGTTACTTAAGGATCGTCAAACTTCTTAGACCACCTCATAATAAAGCCAAGAACACCCGTGGCTCAATTGACCATATTAGAAATATGTTCGGAAAACCTTAATTTTCGGTCCAATCGGACCCCCAGATCATCAACTAAGTTGATTCTATCTAATTCACAGCCACAAAGTGTATAAGAAACGTACGTTTATGTGGAAGAAGTAAATGATTTACTGAGTCAAATGCTTTACTGAAATCAGTATACATAACATCAGTTTGAAGATTTTCCTGAAAACCTTTTATAACAAAGGATGTCAGCTCAAGTAAATTCGTCGTAGTTGATCGACGTTTCATAAATCCGTGCTGAGAAGGCGACATGACGGATCTACAGAAATGTTGCAATTGAGGAGTTAAGACATTTTCGAAGAATTTAGGTATAGCCGACAATTTAGAGATATCTCTATGATTGCTTGCATCAGACTTACTGCCCTTCTTAAGCAAGGGGATAATAAATGATTCCTTCCATATAGAAGGAAAGGATGATGTATCTAAGGACAGCGAGAACAGTTTGAGCAATGGCTTACTTAGAGAGTGAGCACAGAACCGAAGTACACAAGCGGGAACACCGTCGGGACCTGGAGAAAAAACTGGTTTAACTGAGTGAAGATCCTTAACGAGTGAAATTTCGTTTAGAATAGGAGTGAAGATACAATTTGAACAGGGAATGTTATATGGATAAAAATGAACATTTTGAGTAGAAGGCGAGTACGTCGTTTGAAAAAACTTTGCAAACATGTCGGGCATGGCTTGGCTGGTGTCTGCTATGGAATTTTCAAAAAACAACTTTGAAGGTTTAACCGATGACTTACGCTTCATGTTAACAAAACTATAAAACTGTTTAGGGTTCACTAGAAACTGAGTCCTACAACGAGCTAAATAGTTTTTATAACATTTCGCGTTCAGTACTGAAAAATTTAAACGAGCAGCTAAAAAAGCGAGAAAAGGCTGCAGGTGAATTATTAATTTTATATTTTTTAATTAAGTTAGATTTTAAATTTTTTAGGCGCGACAACTCTCTTGTGAACCAAGGGGGCTTATTCGAGTAAGTTGGAAGGTAAAAAGGAACACAAATGTCAAAAAATGAATTTATATTTTGATAGAATAAATTTGTCGCTACTGAAATATCAGTAGACGAGTAAAGTTCTGACCAGTCGCAGTCAAAAATTAAGAAATTTAATAATTTAAAGTCTTCTTTTTTAAAGCAGCGTACACGTCTACGCAGTTTTTCATTTTTATCAAAACACACGCCAAGAACAACAGTAACTTCGAAGGTGGGATGGTAAGAATCTTCTGGTAAAGAAAGAGGCTGAGTCCTGTTTAGAATCACCCTAGATGGATCAGATACGAAACATAAATCTAGCGATCTGTTTCTAGAATTTTTGACATGATTGACCTGCGACAATGACATATCAAACAAACCATCAAAAAGGTTATGCTGCCGGGAAGGCAATAAGAAAGATTCATCAACACTTGATGTCCACTCACATTCTGGTATATTAAAGTCACCAAGGACTATAAAATGATCCCTGTCTGGTAACAGGTTGAACACAGTCTTTATTGCAGATAAATGTTGCAAATATACTGACAAATCCGATGACGGTGGAATATAAGAGCAGGTTATAAAACAAGAATAACCGGGAAAGTGTAATTTTACACAAAATAATTCAATACTATATTAAATCTCCGGCTTTAACAATTCCGATGTAATGGCAGAGTTTACTGCGATCAGAACCCCACCACCACGTCGGTCAGGTCGATCAAGTCTGTAAGTTGATGTTTACTTGGGAGAACTTCGGTTTCAACAAGGTTTCGGTAAATACCAACACATGGGATGTAAAGGAAAGACTATTTAGAAAAGATTAGAAAGTTTGCTACATAACCCTCTAACATTTTGGTATGTAAGAAGGAAAGTAGCATTTAGTTTTTTGTTTTGTTTTTTAAAAGAAGATGTAGATACTTGTATTGGAAGATTTAACGCAATCGGTTTCCGATTTTTCTTATTTTTCGCTTCAAACTCTTTAACCACTACATGGTCTGGCCAAAATTTGGTTGAACATATGTTGGTCAAGAGTTCAGCTGGGACACTAATTTTAAAGGACGATACGAAAATACGAAAATATATCATACGAAAATTTAAATTTTCCACTTCTAAATCTGCAGCTTGTATTTTGGCTTGAATATAAGCCACTACATCTTCAGATGTAAGATCAGGGGAAAGCCGGGAAACGAAAATTTGCTTCCTAAGTGGAACACCTAAAACCATTTTAGGCTCCACACGCATTGCACCTGCGGGAGTGTTTTTAGAAATTGAACTTGCCATCGGTATTTCTAAAATCTGTGGAATAGGCAAAAGAAACCACAGCTGGCACATCAGAAACTTTATGTGACACCATTTGTAAACACTCGTCGATGACTTTTTCAGAAACCGATGATCTCTTCACCATAGGAGTGGTAAACGACATCACCGGCTGAGTCACCGGTGTACAGGTTGGTCAATGATAGGAGGCGGAATGGCAGCAGGCAAAGATTTCGCCACATGAGCTGATTTCTTGCATTTGGGCGACTCATTTAATAGTTTTAGGCTATTAAACGCAGAGAACTGATCGGCAAGTTTTCGAAAACTACCAAAAAGTTCACGAAACCCTGACTTTGTCTGCCGCATGAACGTAATCATCTCGTTTTCCGCCTCCCGACACAGGTCACAACAATAGCGCAGGCCAGTGCGCTTAGATACGGCATCAGCCGTAGAGGCAGTGTAGCCGGCAAATTTTACAACATTGTCACACAGCCAGCAAGAGATACTTGGCTGAGTAACAGACACTTGCTTGAAACATGTTTTTTTGTAGCAGACAATATCCTCCATTATATAGAGTGACTACTGTAACATGACAAAAACAAACCGCAAGAACAAAACAAAATTGGAAAAAAGAACAGTAAGCGTTAAAGGAAAAGCGTACGCCAAAGCTAGTGTGTGAGCGCGAGAGGGAGATTAGGCACACACACACAAAGACGAGTGAGCGAGGTTTATTATAAGTGCAGTTGCAGCGGAACTGCAACAACAAATGCCAACACCGATATAGAATTGGAAAAGAGAGCACAATGAGATCAGATGCTCTCCGAAAAGAAGAGTAGAAATAAGTTAAAGTGGCAGTAAACAAATCTTATTATTATTTATTAACTACGAACCAGTGGGTTAAGTAGGCATGCACTCGCGAAAGTGAACGAGAAATTGCACAAGTTAGAGAGATTAAATTAGGCAAACACCGATTGTTTGCAGGGAAAATTAAGTAAAAGCGGGGAGCAGAAAAAAAAACATCCGTTCACTTAGAAGAGAGAAGTTTTTTTTTTTTTTGAGTATTAAAGCATAGATGCATACGCTTGTCTTCATTATAGCGCAGAGACGGAGATAGGTTGGCAGAACGAGGACATTTAGGCAGGAAGTGATCCTTTGAGTCGCATAAATGGCATGCTTTTGCGTTGCTGGTAGAGGCTACAAGTGAATTACCACCAATCTTCTTGTGTGCAACCTGCAATCTGGCTAATTGCAGTATAGCACCTTCCATGTTCTTCAGCTTGCGACATCCAAAAACTTCCCATTTCTCCTGCGAGTTTGCGTCCAGCTTGCGACTTATAATGTTAATGAGTAGGCCATCTGCGATTTATTCACTTACTATTGTACCGAGAGCTCGAAGATGAGCGTTTACGTTATCGCTAATAGCACGTAGGCTCTGTGCAGATCCCTTTTCAACATCTAGCAACCCAAAAATCAAGCGTATGTGCCCCTGAAATTGAAGCAACTTGTTATCAAAGCGTCTTATAAGAAGTTCCATTGCCTTTTCGTAATATTCTTCATAGGGCTCCAATGACTTGATGGTGTCAATTGCAGCACCGCTCAGGCAAGAACGCAGATGCTGTAGCTTTTCAATCTTACTCAGATCCTCCTTGCTACCAACAACTGTGTTGTACATCGCATAGAACTCGGGCCAATCTTCATATTTTCCATTAAATGTTGCCAGTTGCATCTCCGGTAGTCGAGACCTGAGAGTGCAAGTTTGGTTCACATGGTCGTTGAATCTGGGAACTGCCGTTGAGTTGAGAGCAGTGTGACGAGCCTTGAGTGCAACCAATTGACGAGTGAGCCTTGATTTAACTTTCCAATAAATTTCGGCAAATTCAGTGCGCGTATTCAACGCCAGCTCCAAGAAGTCAAGTTTCTCAAGCGCGGTCTCAGAGCTTCCACGAATTCGGCCTGGTTCTCTGTAGAAATATACCCAAGATAAATCACATTATTCTGAATTTGCTCTCTTGTAAAATGATATTTAAAATCAATATGTTTAGCTCGTTTATGACATGGGGGTTTGTTTGCTATGCTAATACAGCCCTGATTGTCTTCGTAAATTTTAATGGGGTTTTCTAGTTTAATGTTAATACTAGTTAATAAAAATTTAAGCCATAGAGCTTCTCTCACGGCTTCAAACAGGGCCATATACTCAGCTTCAGTTGATGAGGCTGCTACTGAGTTCTGTCTCTTCGTGTTCCATCAAATAAGATTAAAATCAAACATTTTGAATAAGTACCCTGATGTACTTTTTCTATCAATTTCCCTACCACCCCAATCAGAATCCACAAAACCAATTAATTTATTATCGAATGCCAAATTCTTTTTTAAAATTAATTTCATATCAATAGTGCCCTTCAAATATCTAAGAACTCTTTTTATACCCTTCGACCATTGAAAATGGTCAAAAAAGGTGCAAAATGTATGTAACAGGCATAAGGAGGCGTGGCAGACCCCATAAAGTATATATATTCTTGCTCAGGATCACTAGCCGAGTCGATTGAGACATGTCCGTCTGTCTGTCCGTCTGTCCGTCTGTATGAGACAACAGATCTCAGCTATTAAAAAAGCTAGAGATACCAAATTTGGCATGAAGGTTCCTATAAGTCATAGGCAGATCAAGTTTATGTCAAATGTTTGATGCCACACCCACCGCCCCCGCAAATCGGTTATTTGCGATTATTAAGCAAAGTATTAAACCCATAACTTTCTTTGGTATGTACAAACCTAAATGCAATATCAAATTACAATCCGATCGGACCAATAACACAGAAGTTATTCAAGTCAACGTTTTCAGTACAAATGTTCGGTACGGGCAGCAGCTTGCACGCTGCTTTGAGCAGTCGACGCCGACGTCGACGTTGCGTTGTGTCGCTTTACTCTTTACGCGCGTTACTGTGTGAGTGCGAGCGAGTAAGCTATATGTACTAGAAGTATTTGTGCATAAGTCTCTGTTTGAAATTATGAGTGTGGTAACACCTTTGTAACGGATTTAGAAAATTGGGAGAAGGGTATCTTACTGTCGGGCGCCCGACTGTAGCCTTACCCACTTGTTAAGTTCTGCCATATCCCTGAATTATTTTTGCTACTATATCTACTCAAGATATTTACTGCAGTACTTAAATCTGGGCGTGTACAAAGCATTATGTACATTAAACATCCAATAAGGTTACGGCATTGGGCATTGCAGTTTTCATCAGAACTAAGTAATTCATAATTTATTTTGCTAGGTAAAGTAGTACTAACTGCATTACAATTTTCCATGTTAAATTTATTTAAAATTCTTTTAACATATGTAGATTGGCTTAAATAAATTTTATCTTCATGCATTTCTATCCTAATTCCAATAAAATGTTATATTTCATTTAGGTCAGTCATTCTGAACTTTTCCATTAAATACTTTTTGAAGTTATTCATTCTTGTCATATCTTCTGTAGCTATGACCACATCATCTTCATATAATAACACATATATGTTTTCATTGATGTAACCTTTGTCTAAAATATATATATACAGCGATCTACTGGAGAGTTTGCAAACTCACAGTCTTTCAATGCTTGCTCAAATACTTCAAACCTTGCTTGAGTCCTTAAATTGCCTTATTCAATTTACACACATTGTTACTATTGTCGGAGCAGCATATTATTATAAATAGTATTAATAATATTAAATATTATATATATATTATTATAGTTGAATTGTTATTATTATAATGTTACAAAGCACATTGAATTGATAGAGTTAAGCTAGTTTAAGAGAATGCATATGAATTGTTTAGTGTAAGTTTCTCTTATATTGTATGGTAAGCCGATCGGTAATTGCCGACGGCAAATTTGAGAGTGCGTGGCCAAGCTGTGGTCACTGCTCGAATCAGTATTGAATATTCTGTGAAGCCAGCAGCAATTAAAATTGTATATTGTGAACCGAACCACCGCGTCTTACACTTTTGTTTTGTTAACAATTTATGTTAGTTCGCTAAAAACGCTTAGCGAATTTTTCATTGGCGCCCGAGCAGGGACTTCGATGTGTTTCAGTTTTATAATTGTTGTTTAAACAAAGTTTATCATTTTAAATTGAGTGCGAGAAAATTGCTGACCTTCTTCGTCGCCGCCACACCAGTGTTTGCTGCTACTGGACTGGGAATATTGCCGATGGATAAGTCAAATCGATCAATGTCTATTCAGGTATTTAGTGCCACAAATTGAGCGTGTGTGTTTTTGGATAATATTGTTGCAAATCGATGCGTAAGCAGTTTAAAATTATTTAACAGCTCAATTTCTGGCACATATATAACTAACACTTGCATGCAAAGTATTCTTGTCTATATGTGTGTGTATGTATGTACATACATTATTAACTGCTATTAATACATAAATCGCCTAACAAGCCGCCAAAATATTCTGCGAACAGCAGACAACGGTACAAAATTACTAATTAATTAATTAATTATGTACATAGAATAACATAAAACAGACATACATACATATATTGGTTTTTTTATATAATAACAAGTAATATTCGTTTGCATGATTTTGATAAGACATAAATATAACAAACAATACGGCAATATTTAATTACATTTTTTATTCAAACATAATATTTCTGGTGGTTAAATTGTTTTTAATTGAGTGTGTTATTGTGCCAACGCAAAAAAATTGCGATCTTTACATATTTACATATATTCCCGAATTTCGAACATCAGTTAATACAACAAGTGGGTAAGGCTACAGTCGGGCGCCCGACAGTAAGATACCCTTCTCCCAATTTTCTAAATCCGTTACAAACGTGTAACCACACTCATAGTTTCAAACAGAGAATTCTGCATAAATACTTCTACTACAAATAGCTTACTCGCTCGCACTCACTTAGCGACGCGCGTAAAGAGTAAAGCAACACGACGCAACGTCGACGTCGGCATCAACTGGTCAAAGCAGCGCGCAAGCTGCTGCTCGTACCGAACATTTGTACTGAAAACGTTGACTTGAATAACTTCTGCGTTATTGGTCCGATCGGATTGTTATTTGGAGGATATGTTTATATTGCACTTAGCTTTATTCATACCGAAGCAGAACGTTATGTGTTTAATAATTTGCTTAATAATCGCAAATAACCGATTTACAAGGGCGGTGGGCGTGGCATCAAACATTTGACATAAACTTTATGTGCCTATGATTAATAGGAACCTTCATGCCAAATTTGGTATCTCTAGCTTTTTTAATAGCTGAGATCTGTTGTCTCATACAGACGGACAGACGGACAGACGGACAGACGGACAGACAGACGGACATGTCTCAATCGACTCGGCTAGTGATCCTGAGCAAGAATATATATACTTTATGGGGTCTGCCACGCCTCCTTATGCCTGTTACATACATTTTGCACAAAGTTAGTATACCCTTTTTTGACCATTTTCAATGGTCGAAGGGTATAAAAAGGTATACGCACATACATATTTGCGTTTGCACACGTCCGTTGAACTCGGACCGTTCTTTGCTTGCGCTCTCAGTTTTTTCGTTTTCGATCTCGCTTGCATTCGGCGGCGCTTGCATTTGCCGCCGCTTGTATTTTGTTACCCCGCACCCCGCAGATTTTACAGCTGTCTACAAACGTAGCGTCAGCGAACTTTTGATTTGATACTCTTTTCGCTTGTTTCGTTTGTTTGATATACATACCACTTAGAGTGCGTGTGTATATATTCTTTCGTTAGCATTGCTTACCCCGCACCCTGCATTTTACATTGCTGCCTACAAACGTAGTTACAGTAAACGTTTAGCTTGCCTTACTTGGGTTCGCTTGGATCACTTTTGTTGTTTGCTCACACAACGCATAGGTTGCGTGTGTGTGTGTATTAGGCAAGCTAGATTTACATAGTCGTGTTATTTCTAATAATTTGCCATTGCTTATATGGCCAAACCTCTCATGCCATAAACGAAAATCATTTTTATGCTCAGCATTGTTCTTCAAAATTTATCATAGGTACATTGTTTAACATACCTGAATTTTTGACAACCATCAGCCCATTCTTCACAATGGTTATATCGCTTTTGTCAAATTCCATCGACATTCCTGCCTCTTGGAGACGCTTTACGGACATCAAATTACCAGCAGCTTCCTTACAAAATAGTATATCCTCCAGTGTAATCTCATGGTCATTTCGTAGCCTGACAATACCACGCTCAGTGGCATAAATAAATTCGCCTTGCTTGGCCACTGCGATCTTAAGTGGAGGCATAAACTCCACACTGTCGGTATATAGCGACTCATCATTTATAAGATGGTCACTAGTACCAGAATTAACGATAAACCCGCAGTTATTCCTCACTGAGGTGTTATTCACTTATTTTACCATGAACGCAATGCCTTGTGATGTTGCAGTTTGAGCTTGTTTTTCATTTTCTTTATTTTATTCATTTAATATTCTTTTATATTAAAAGCAGTCTTTTTTAATGTGGCCTTTTCTGCCACAATGGTGACATTTGACTCTATTCATGGAATTTCCCTTGAATGGTTTCTTTTGCTTAGTTCCCCGATTTTTAGACAAATTATATTTATAAGTGTTATTTTTGCTGTGCACGATCGCGTTCATAACATTCTTGCTTGTATCGTTGTGCTCATTTTTAATCTTAATTTCCTGATCTAGCAATCTATTTTTTACAAACGCCAGTAAAATTTTCTTCAGATAATGTTTCTATCGCTGTCACGACGCCATCGTAGCACGACGGTAAAATGATCAGCAGATGAGAAATTTTATCCATTTCTTCTATTTATTTTTGCACCAGCTGCCAACATTTCACTTATAAGTTCGTCAAAAATATGGAAATGGTTTAATAGTGACATCTCACTCGATAGCTTCAGAGAAAGCAAACGTTTTCGCATCGCCAGTTGCGACGCCAAGAATTTGAATTCTCAAGAATTTGACGCGCCGGAATGTCGCTTGTCGAGAAATTTAAAAACGAGTCGCTTAGGTACTCTATTATTGTACTTTTTGCACAACGCTCTGCCTTTTTCCAGGGATCATCTACCTCGTCGGGCATTAAACTGTCAACTACCTTAAGCACATCTAGTTCAGATAAAAGAGCCATGAATCCAAATTACCAAATCGCGTACTTCTCGCCATCGCTTTTTCCATTTTACCACTCATACATACACAGCAATATATATATATAACAAGAAGGCAAGGCTACCTTCGGCTTGCCGAAGGTTTTATACCCTTGCAGTTATACTAAATATAAAATACATTTGGATTGCTGCAGGTTCCTGTTTGCATACAAAAACCCTGATTTCAGCCGATTGTTCCTATGGCAGCTATATGTTATAGTGGTCCGATTTTGATACAATTTTGACAGCACATTAAGAACGTAATGAGAAAAAGGTTTGCCAAATCTTGTTGCAATATCTTGAAAAACAACAAAAATCGGCCGATAGCTTCTATGACAGCTAAGTTAACAAACCTTTACATAATAATCCATAGCAACTAAGTAGCTCTATGTATAGAATGCGCCAGAATTGAGTTCAGCGCTCTGCGCAAAGAACGTCCGGCAACGGAAAGCTGACACTGCTATTCGGAGTGTTGCTTCACGCTGCAAGGAATGCTGAGTCGGCTTTGCCGACTCGTCTTGTTGGCGCGATGCATTGCTGTTAGGGTAACCTTAGCTCCATATTTTGTGAACTCTTTAGTCTCAGTTTGGTATTCAATAAACCAGAACGTGCTCCGGCTCACAGCCGAAAAATACAATTGTACTTATTGACCACATTGCTACGCCACAAGGCTAGTCAATTAACCTAAAGGGGCGAAGTCAAGCCCTCCACCATAATCTTCATAAGAAGACTCGATTGAAGCAACGTATAACCACCGCTAAACTTGAGAGAGAAGTCTCTGGATCAACGCGGGACTGCAACTTCATAATTGCTATACGATATATCAGTCCGATCTGGCTCGTTCCGACTTATTTACAGCGAACAGAAATGTGTGCCAAGTTTCATGAACGTTGCAACAGACGGACGGACGGACAGACGGACATCCATTTTTCGACTGGTGATAGGGTCGGAGATGTCTCCGGTGCGTTGCAAACTTTCTTGAAATCTTGAATCAACGAAGCTTCAGCTCGCGTTAGCACCGATGGCAGCCCAGAAATGGCTCCGAGTTCGTAAACCTACGGAAAGCATTAAGCAAGCAGCCAGGCATTGCGCGCTTCCCATTACTTAACATCGTCGGGCACGACCCCGTGCTCAGCATCCCTCTGCTACACCGGATGAATAACGAGAACCTGCTCTCCATCCAAAGCTTTAAGGATGACGTGGAATCTGAAGGTTCGCCTAAACTCTGGTTCGTAGCTGGTGTGGTCCTGAACATTGGTTTAATTGGCTCCTTCGCACTTTATCTGGCATTAAGGAGAAGACGAGCCTCCATGAAGATACAGCGTACCATCGACACATTCAACATGACCGAGGACGGTCATAAACTTGAGGAGGGAATAGTTAACAAACCTTTACATAATAATCCTTAGCAACTAAGTAGCTCTATGTATAGAATGCTGACGTGCCAGAATTGAGTTCAGCGCTCTGCGCAAAGAACGCCCGGCAACGGAAAGCTGACACTGCTATTCGGAGAGTTGCTTCACGCTGCAAGGAATGCTGAGTCAGCTTTGCCGACTCGTCTTGTTGGCGCGATGCATTGCTGTTAGGGTAAACTTAGCTCCATATTTTGTGAACTCTTTAGTCTCAGTTTGGTATTCAATAAACCAGAACGTGCTCCGGCTCACAGCCGAAAAATACAATTGTACTTATTGACCACATTGCTACGCCACAAGGCTAGTCAATTAACCTAAAGGGGCGAAGTCAAGCCCTCCACCATAATCTTCATAAGAAGACTCGATTGAAGCAACGTATAACCACCGCTAAACTTGAGAGAGAAGTCTCTGGATCAACGCGGGACTGCAACTTCATAATTGCTATACGATATATCAGTCCGATCTGGCTCGTTCCGACTTATTTACAGCGAACAGAAATGTGTGCCAAGTTTCATGAACGTTGCAACAGACGGACGGACGGACAGACGGACATCCATTTTTCGACTGGTGATAGGGTCGGAGATGTCTCCGGTGCGTTGCAAACTTTTGGCTAAAATTAATATACCCTCTGCAAGGGTATAAAAAAAGGCACGTGGCACTCAAGTTCTGAGAAAGGATGAATTTCACAATATATATTAGTTTCAAAATTTAATTGTTTATATGGCATGGACTGGGCCCATAACCTGTTCTAGTTTATGATTTTATAGTGTCCTTTTAAATAATAAGTCAAGATATTTTTAACTGGTGTTGCCAGCACCACGACCTGCTCTCAGCAGAAAAACTTCAAGATGAAAAAAGAAGGAAATAAAAAGTGTGACCATGCATGTAAAATATAAAGTAGTGTTGCTAAACGTTATTTTTGTTGTTGAATAGGGGTATTCCAACAGCAGCTAACATAACTTAAGCACCAATAATCATTATTTCAAACTCATTTTGTATTATTTCTAAATAAAAACAAGTGGGTAAGGCTACAGTCGGGCGCCCGACAGTAAGATACCCTTCTCCCAATTTTCTGAATCCGTTACAATCGTGTAACCACTTTCATAGTTTCAAACAGAGAATTCAGCACAAATACTTCTACTACATATAGCTTACTCGCTCGCACTCACACAACGACGCGCGAAAAGAGTAAAGCGACACGACGCTACGTCGACGTCGGCGTCGACTGCTCAAAGCAGCGCGTCGGCTGTTTGTTTGAGACAACAGATCTCAGCTATTAAAAAAGCTAGAGACACCAAATTTGGTATGAAGGTTCCTATATATTCGGGGCAGGTGAAGTTTATGTCAAATGTTTGATGCCACGCTCACCGCCCCCGCAAATCGGTTATTTACGATTATTAAGCAAAGTAATGAACCTATAAAGTTATGCTTTGGTATGTATAAAGCTGAATGCAATCTGAACATATCCTCCAAATTACAATACGATCGGACCAATAACACAAAAGTTATTAACGTCGACGTTTTCAGTACAAATGCGCGGTACGAGCGGCAGCCGACGCGCTGATTTGAGCAGTTGACGCTGACGTCGACGTTTCGTCGTGTCGCTTTACTCTTTACGCGCGTCGCTGTGTGAGTGCGAGCGAGTAAGCTATATGTATTAAAAGTTTTTGTGCAGAAATTTCTGTTTGGAATTATTAGTGTGGTTACACGTTTGTAACGTATTTGGAAAAATTGGGAGAAGGGTATCTTACTGTCGGGCGCCCGACTGTAGCCTTACCCACTTGTTTTTATTTCTTTATTTTCATTTATTTTATTTAATAATTTTATAGGTTTATTTCCGTATATTTTTACAAGTACAAGTCATTTAACATTAACTCTTTCTTAAGCTTTACCTTTATGACTTTTATTTATATGTTATGGATGAATCAATCATACTCAATATATATTTGCTCACTTAGTACCACAAGGAACACCAGCCGTTCTTATACCTTTTATAGTATGTATTGAAACAATTAGAAATGTTATTCGACCAGGGACATTAGCTGTTCGTTTAACTGCTAATATAATTGCTGGACTTTTTTACTTTTAACATTATTAGGAAATACAGGACCTTTAATATCATATTTTTTAGTAACTTTTTTTTTATTAGTTCTTGAATCAGCTGTAGCTATAGTTAAATTCAACTTTTCAAAAACACATCACTTTGGATTTGAAGCAGCTGCTTGATATTGACATTTTGTTGATGTAGTTTGATTATTTTTGTATATCACAATTTACTGATCAGGAGGTTAATTTTTAAGTATTTATATAGTATAAAAGTATATTTGACTTCCAATCATAAGGTCTATTAATAATAGTATAAATAATTCTTTCTATAATTTTTATTGCCTCAGTAATAATAATAATTAGACTTATTATAGAGTTTTTGCGACCTTTATGTCTTACACTCATTATAGCTGGCTCGAGGTCAAGGTTCAAAAATATAAAAACAATTTCTTTTTAATTTATATTTTCCGATATATTTCGGTTACACTACGGTAACCGTCTTCAGGGCTAAAAACACAAAATTACATAATGGAAAAACGTTTAACAATGTTTATAAAACTAAGAACTAAACTGAACAATACATACATTGATTTGATACGTCTGCTCTTGCTGGCGCGGAGTTCCTAACTAGCTTAGGAAGTAAATGTCTGTATATATGAGCGCAATTTTCTGTGTCCGTTTTGTAGTTTAATCTATCTTGTGTGGTGTGTTAATTATGTGTAGCATTTCAAGAGTGAAACGTTTAGCATAGTGTTGTTTTTGCTGTAGTATTGCTGTTGCGTTAAAATTGGGAGAGTGATGTTTGTTTGCACAGTGGGTCATGAGAGCTGTTTTAGGCCATGGATTTTAAAAAATACATGGTCTATTAGGTTTGTCGGAATGTGCGTAACAGGCAGAAGGAGACATCTGCGACCCCATAAAGTATATATATTCTTGCTCAGGATCACTAGCCGAGTCGATCTAGCCATGTCTGTCTGTCCGTCTGTCCGTCTGTCTGTCTGTCTGTCTGTCTGTCTGTCTGTATGAGCGTCTGATTCTCAGCTATTAAGGAAGCTAGACCCTCAAAATTTGGCATCAAGATTCCTGTATATCCTAGGCAGTAAACGTCGATTTCAAATTTCGGGTACCACGCCCACCGCCCCTGTAAATCAGTAATTTGTGATTATTAAGCAAAGTATTGAAGTCTTAACTTTCTGCTTTGGCATACATATAGATAAATGCGATGTGAACTAATTTTATAAATTGCAACCCAATCGGATAACAAACATAGAAATTACGCGAGTTAACATTTTCTATTGATTTGTGATGCCTTGCCTGCAAGCTGCTGCCAGCCACGTGCTTTTTCGATATTTTTAATGCGAAAATGGTTATGTGTGTGTATGAGAAGGAAATAGTTACTTAGCCGCACATCGTGTCAAAGCGGCGATGGTAAAATGTGTAGAGCAGCAGGCAATCAAACAAAAGAATGGAGGTTCAATCCCTCGGGAAGGCGGTTTGTTTTTATACCCTTCGACCATTGAAAATGGTCAAAAAAGGGTATACTAACTTTGTGCAAAATGTATGTAACATGCATAAGGAGGCGTGGCAGACCCCATAAAGTATATATATTCTTGCTCAGGATCACTAGCCGAGTCGATTGAGACATGTCCGTCTGTCTGTCCGTCTGTCCGTCTGTCCGTCTGTCCGTCCGTCCGTCTGTCCGTCTGTATGAGACAACAGATCTCAGCTATTAAACAAGCTAGAGATACCAAATTTGGCATGAAGGTTCCTATAAACCATAGGCAGATCAAGTTTATATCAAATGTTTGATGCCACGACCACCGCCCCCCGCAAAGCAGTTATTTGCGATTAATAAGCAAAGTATTAAACCCATAACGTTCTGCTTCAAGTTGTATAAAGCTGAATGCAATATGAACATATTCTCCAAATTACATCCGATCGGACCAATAACACAGAAGTTATTCAAGTCAACGTTTTCAGTACAAATGCTCGGTACGAGCAGCAGCCGACGCGCTGCTTTGAGCAGTTGACGCCGACGTCGACGTTGCGTCGTGTCGCTTTACTCTTTACGCGCGTCGCTGTGAGTAAGCTATATGTAATAGAAGTATTTATGCAGAATTCTCTGTTTGAAACTATGAAAGTGGTTACACGTTTGTAACGGATTTAGAAAATTGGGAGAAGGGTATCTTACTGTCGGGCGCCCGACTGTAGCCTTACCCACTTGTTTTTTTTCCTATTTCACTGTTTAGAAATTAATATTTTATTTTTTATTTCATCATTATAAAATTTAATTTAAAATATCAAATTTCAACACATAATCTTATTAAATATACAAAAATAAATAACATTTGGCTTTCTTGTGGTCATTCAATCTTGTAGTAGTGTTATTGTTGTACATGACATATTTGACATTTTTGAGCAACTGGTCTAAAAATGCACTTTTAAGGGGCGCGGAGCACAGCGACGGTGGTCTAGTTGTTAGGATGACGAACTCCTATGCAAACGGCCAGGGTTCGATTCCCCATGGCGAAAAGAGAATTTAACTATTTTAATTTTTTATGTGCTGTATTTCATATTTGTTTACATTTATATTTATAAAGAATATGCATTTTTTAATTATTTGCCATTTATTTACATTTATCTAATAATTTATATATTAAGTGTTACATTTTGCCTTTTAAGATGTTTTGCATGCTGTACTTATGCGTGCATGCATACAATACATGCACGCGAAGCTCAAACATGCATACATATGTATATGCGTGTGAGGCAATACACAAAACATGAGGCAGGTCTGCGTAATTGTTAATGGACGTCTAAATTCAAGAAGAAGCAGTTGACGCTGCTGTGTGTGTATGTAACGAATTTTGGCACGCGCCAAAAATTCAATAATTCTAACTTATGCTATCGACTCTTGCTTCTTCGTTATTTTAATTTTTGTTTTTATTATATTGAACATTTTATTTCAATATATATTTTTTATGGTATATAAAAATAAACTGAAAATCCATGGCCTCTTACAGTCACCGCATGACTGTAGCCGACTTGTTTGTGTTGTACATTAGTGGCGTAATTTGAAATCAGATTTGTGTTGCGTTAATCTTGTTTTTTATACCCTTCGACCATTGAAAATGGTCAAAAAAGGGTATACTAACTTTGTGCAAAATGTATGTAACATGCATGAGGAGGTGTGGCAGACCCCATAAAGTATATATATTCTTGCTCAGGATCACTAGCCGAGTCGATTGCGACATGTCCGTCTGTCTGTCCGTCTGTCCGTCTGTTTGTTTGAGACAACAGATCTTAGCTATTAAAAAAGCTAGAGACACCAAATTTGGTATGAAGGTTCCTATATATTCGGGGCAGGTAAAGTTTATGTCAAATGTTTGATGCCACGCCCACCGCCCCCGCAAATCGGTTATTTACGATTATTAAGCAAAGTCATTACTTTCATTAACCTATAAAGTTGTGCTTTGGTATGTATAAAGCTGAATGCAATATGACATATTCTCCAAATAACTATGCGATCGGACCAATAACACAGAAGTTATTAAAGTCGACGTTTTCAGTACGAATGTTCGGTACGAGTGCGAGCGAGTAAGCTATATGTACTAGAAGTATTTAGGCAGAATTCTCTGTTTGAAATTATGAGTGTGGTTACACGTTTGTAACGGATTTAGAAAATTGGGAGAAGGGTATCTTACTGTCGGGCGCCCGACTGTAGCCTTACCCACTTGTTATTGTCTATTTTTGTTGTCTCTCGGTGTTTCCTGATATTTTTGAATAAGTTTATTGATTAATGATTTTGGAAAGTCGTTGTCCGTAAGTATTTTTGTTACTTCCCTCTTAATTTCTTTGTGGTACTTTTTTGTCAGAAATGTCAAACATTCGTTTAATACAGCCTCTTGCTGTATTAATTATCATCGTCCTTGGATGTTTCGAATTGTGGTTAATTAGTCTTCCAGATGCCATCGATTTCTTGTACCATTTTAATTTTAATTTTCCTCCTACTCTATTTATTGTTGAATCCAAATATGGTAGCTTATTGTTTTGTTCTTTCTCAATTGTGAATTTTATGTTTTTATGGTACGAATAAAGTTCGAGGAGTATGTTTTCTGTTTCGTTGGACTTTGTAATTGTAGTCGTGATTTTGTTTTCAATTTATCCAAGGTGTTCTTCAATAATTCTTCCATTACAATGTCTGCAATTACGGGTGAAGCTGGGGAACCTATTTGCATACCTTTAATTGTGAAAAAAATTGTGTCTTCATGTTGGTTATTTCAGATAATGAAACACACGCGCAATGTTGAATTGTGAACGTTTAATGAAGAACTGACTTCAGTAAGTGTACATAAGAATGTGTAGTCAAAGTAGAAGAGATTACAATGTTGCCAGATAGTTGGTATGAAGCTTACAAACAAAAGATACTCGATATTCATCTTAATCGATATTCAACACTTCATATTTGAAGTATCTATTTTCTACGATGCAGAACTTAACTATTTCTAGGAAAGTTTGTTCAGGTATCTCAGTATGTTGTTGTATTTGTGTCCATTTTGATTTTATAGTTGATAAAGCTAAGTCAAATGGTATGCTGGGGAAAAGTGATACTACATCCAAAGAGACGGGTATTTCATCATCGTTGATGTTTTCGTCATTAATCTTGTCTTTGAATTCTATGTCGTTTTTATACCCGCTACTCATAGAGTAGAAGGGTATTATAACTTTGTTCGAACCGAAAATGTATGTAACAGGCAGAAGGATACATTTCCGACCCCATAAAGTGTATAAATTCTGAATCAGTATCAACAGCCAAGTCGTTATAGCCATGTCCGTCTGTCCGTCTTTCTGTCTGTCCGTCCGTGTGAACACCTGGATCTTAGCTATTATAAGAGCTAGAGTTCCCATATTTGTGTGTTATTACTGCAGGCTGATCAAGTTTATTTTGGATTTCAGCCACGCCCCCACCCGCCCCCATAAATCGAAAAAAATTAATTACAGCCGTAATATTAGATCTACAGAAACAGTTTTATAAATGCGTTATAAATACCATCATGCGGACGTTTCGTTAAAATTTCAGTAAGATTGGACTATAAATGTGGAAGATATTAAGGAAATAGTAGTGCCATGTGACCACGTGTTTTTATCTGTTTTATTATGATAGATATGCAAGATCCAGGTTCAACTCCGGCGACAAACTTTTTTTTTTCAAATTTATGTACCAAAATTATTTGCACTGATCATCATTACAATTTTTTGGTAACTACGTAATAGACTTGGTGGCTAAGTGGATGTGGTCGCCGACTGTCGTGCCGAAGGGTACGGGTTCAAATCCAACCCGGTGCTAGTGCAGGTTTTCATGGATGGTTTTTTTTTCAAGCATTTAAAATATTTTAAGTTTAGTATTTTAAATGCATTTGATTAAACAGAATTTTAAAGGGAGTGAGTTGGTATTGTCTTACATACACACACGACGACACAATCATAATTTGTTTTTCTCCTGTACGACAATAAATGGTCTTATAATGCAACTTTACCGACCAGATTCGGAATGCGCTAATGGCAGAGCTGATATAGTTGCAGACTGCATAGGCTGAGTTTTTTGAAGGTCCATGGTTCCCTCACGGTCGGTAAAAAAATTTTTGTTTTTTTTCAGTTCCTTTTTTTCGCATATGCGTTATCTTTATTTAAAATCAATGTTAACGAAGTTTTTACTATATTTAAGGAAATATAAAATATTTAGTCATATTTCGCTTCATACAGCAACATACATACAACATAAGCAACAAATCTGGTTGGATTATTAAATTTCTCAATAAATATGTGAAGCATTTTATAGGCGTCTCTCTTACACATTCATAATTAAAAGCCCTCTGATGAGTTCTAATTGGAAAGCATTGAAAGCAATGCGGCAACATCTAATAGGAACCCCGTGCAACTTTCAAAGTCAAAACAAATTTGAGACTGTGAGACGTGTTTTTTTTCGCATGCTTTTAGCGGGTATACCATAGTCGGGCGCGCTCGACTGTAGCCTTTCCGACTTGTTTATGTTGAATTTCGATTCCGTTGTCAAATTTTTGAGAATGGAAACAATGTATTTGCATAAGGCGTAAGAGGGGGATCCTATAGAGGAACATATTGGTCTCAGTGGTGTCCCTTCCTTATGGATTTTTGGTAGTCCATAAATTCTCGGTGGTGATGCAATAGTTGTGATAAGCTTATTTCTTTCGGTCCTTGAAATAAGCTGTTCTTTCACAAGTAAAGATAAATGTGTGCGTGCTGTTTCTTATACAAATATCCGATTTGCGGGGGCGGTGGGCGTGGCATCAAACATTTGACATAAACTTCACCTGCCCCGAACCTTCATACCAAATTTGGTGTCTCTAGATTTTTAAATAGCTAAGATCTGATGTCTCAAACAAACAGACGGACAGACGGACAGACAGATGGACATGTCTCAATCGACTCGGCTAGTGATCCTGAGCAAGAATATATATACTTTATGGGGTCTGCCACGCCTCCTTATGCCTGTTACATACATTTTGCACAAAGTTAGTCTACCCTTTTTTGACCTTCATACACAAAATTTGGTATGAAGGTTCCTATATATACGGGGCAGGTGAAGTTTATGTCAAATGTTTGATGCCACGCCCACCGCCCCCGCAAATCGGTTATTTACGATTATTAAGCAAAGTTTTGAACTTATAAAGTTCTGCTTCGGTACGTATAAAGCTGAATGCAATATGAATATATCCTCCAAATTACAATCCGATCGGACCAATAACACAGAAGTTATTAAAGTCAAAGTTTTCAGTACAAATGTTCGGTACGAGCGGCAGCCGGTGCGCTGCTCTGAGCGGTTGACGCCGACGTCGACGTCGCTTTACTCTTTACGCGCGTCGTTGTGTGAGTGCGAGCGAGTGAGCTATATGTACTAGAAGTATTTGTGCAGAATTCTCTGTTTGAAATTATGAGTGTGGTTACACGTTTGTAACGTATTTGGAAAATTGGGAGAAGGGTATCTTACTGTCGGGCGCCCGACTGTAGCCTTACCTTCTTGTTTAATAGCTGAGATCTGTTGTCTCAAACAAACAGACGGACAGACGGACAGACAGACGGACATGTCTCAATCGACTCGGCTAGTGATCCTGAGCAAGAATATATATACTTTATGGGGTCTGCCACGCCTCCTTATGCCTGTTACATACATTTTGCACAAAGTTAGTATACCCTTTTTTGACCATTTTCAATGGTCGAAGGGTATAACAAGTGCGCAAGGCTACAGACGGACGCGCTCGACAGACAGATACCCTTTAACATCCGTAGCAAACATGTAAACACACTCATGACTTTTGACAGAGAATTCTTCCAAACTTATTATACATATGCGCTACTCGCTCACACACACACATACACGCGCGTAAACAGCAAAACGACATGAAGCGACGTCGACGTCGGCGTTAACTGCCTAAAGCAGCGCGCGGGCTGCTGCTCGTACCGAACATTTGTACTGAAAACGTTGACATGAATAACTTCTGTGATATTTCTCCGATCGGATTGTAATTTGGGGAATATGTTCATATTGCATTCAGCTTTACGTATACCGAAGCAGAATGTTATGAGTTTAATACTTAATACTCGACTCGGCTGGTGATCCTGAGTAAGAATATATACACTTTATGGGGTCGCAGATATCTCCTTCTGCCTGTTACGCACATTCCGACAAACCTAACAGACCATGTATTTTTTTAAAATCCATAGCCTAAAAACAACGAGCTAGTGGAGAAATTATTCAGGAAGGAGCTTATTTCAAGGACCGAAAGAAATAAGCTTATCACAACTATTGCAGCACCACCGAGAATTTGTGGACTACCAAAAATCCATAAGGAAGGGAAACCACTGAGACCAATATGTTCCTCTATAGGATCCCCCTCTTACGCCTTATGCAAATACATTGTTTCCATTCTCAAAAATTTGACAACGGAATCGAAATTCAACATAAAAAAACGCCATAGAATTCAAAAAAATAAATGACGAAAACATCAACGATGACGAAATACTCGTCTCTTTCGATGTATCACTTTTCCCCAGCATACCATTAGACTTAGCTTTATCAACTATAAAATCAAAATGGACACAAATACAACAACATACTGACATACCTGAACAAACTTTCCTAGAAATAGTTAAGTTCTGCATCGTAGAAAATAGATACTTCAAATATGAAGACACCAATTTTTTCACAATTAAAGGTATGCCAATAGGTTCCCCAGCTTCACCCGTAATTGCAGACATTGTAATGGAAGAATTATTGAAGAACACCTTGGATAAATTGAAAACAAAACCACGACTACAATTACAAAGTCCAACGAAACAGAAAACATACTCCTCGAACTTTATTCGTACCATAAAAACATAAAATTCACAATTGAGAAAGAACAAAACAATAAGCTACCATATTTGGATTCAACAATAAATAGAGTAGGAGGAAAATTAAAATTAAAATGGTACAAGAAACCGATGGCATCTAGAAGACTAATTAACCACAATTCAAAACATCCAAGGACGATGATAATTAATACAGCAAGAGGCTGTATTAAACGAATGTTTGACATTTTTGACAAAATGTACCACAAAGAAATTAAGAATGAAGTAACAAAAATACTTACGGACAACGACTTTCCAAAATCATTAATCAATAACCTTAATCAAAAATATCAGGAAACACCGAGAGACAATAAAAATAGACAATTAAAATTATATAAATCTCTCATCTATGTACCTACACTATCCGAAAGATTAATGAGATCTGACTGTTATAATAGTGCAGAAGTACAAATAGCACATAAACCGTTCCATACACTCAGACATATTTATAGTAACACAAAGTCAAAACTGCACTAGACAAAAATAATGTGATTCCTTGCAGTGGCAACACTACTGAAACACGCAATGGAGTGTATGTAGGAACGACAAAATTAAAATTAAAAGCAAGAAAGCAAGGCTACCTTCGGCTTGCCGAAGGTTTTATACCCTTGCAGTGATACTAAATGTAAAATACATTTGGATTGCTGCTGGTTTCTGTTTGCATACAAAAACCCTGATTTCAGCCGATTGTTCCTATGGCAGCTATATGTTTTAGTGGTCCGATTTTGATACAATTTTGACAGCACATTAAGAACGTAATAAGAATAAGATTTGCCAAATCTTGTTGCAATATCTTGAAAAACAACAAAAATCGGCGATCTGGCTCGTTCCGACTTATTTATAGCGTACAGCAATAAGAAGCTTGTGTGCTGAGAGACTAGTTTGCGTTGCAACAGACGGTCGGACGGACGGACGGACGGAGGTACGGACGGACGGAGGGACGGACGGTCATCCATTTTTCGACTCCTCTGATGATGCTTTTTTTTTTTAATGGTTAAATTCCATTTATACTTCTTTTATTTATATAATTTAACTAAAACTTTACATTTTCATTGTAAAAATAAAATCTTTTTATACCCTTCGACCATTGAAAATGGTCAAAAAAGGGTATACTAACTTTGTGCAAAATGTATGTAACAGTCATAAGGAGGCGTGGCAGACCCCATAAAGTATATATATTCTTGCTCAGGATCACTAGCCGCGTCGATTGAGACATGTCCGTCTGTCTGTCCGTCTGTCCGTCTGTCCGTCTCTCCGTCTGTCCGTCCGTCCGTCTGTCCGTCTGTCCGTCTGTCCGTCTGTTTGTTTGAGACAACAGATCTCAGCTATTAAAAAAGCTAGAGACACCAAATTTGGTATGAAGGTTCCTATATATTCGGGGCAGGTGAAGTTTATGTCAAATGTTTGATGCCACGCTCACCGCCCCCGCAAATCGGTTATTTACGATTATTAAGCAAAGTAATAAACCTATAAAGTTATGTTTTGGTATGTATAAAGCTGAATGCAATCTGAACATATCCTCCAAATTACAATACGATCGGACCAATAACACAAAAGTTATTAACGTCGACGTTTTCAGTACAAATGCGCGGTACGAGCGGCAGCCGACGCGCTGCTTTGAGCAGTTGACGCTGACGTCGACGTTTCGTCGTGTCGCTTTACTCTTTACGCGCGTCGCTGTGTGAGTGCGAGCGAGTAAGCTATATGTATTAAAAGTTTTTGTGCAGAAATTTCTGTTTGGAATTATTAGTGTGGTTACACGTTTGTAACGTATTTGGAAAATTGGGAGAAGGGTATCTTACTGTCGGGCGCCCGACTGTAGCCTTACCCACTTGTTTTTTATAAATTACTAAAATAAGTTCATTATATATTCAAAGATTAAAATAATTTCCCTAACATCTCTAATGTCATATTCTATTTATAATCTATTTGAATAGACAAACAATAAAAAATTTAATAAAATTAATACTCATAATACAAATAACAGTAAATAAATTATTAAATTATTATTATGTATTAAAAATAAAATTGTAGAATACTTTACTAATTCTTGATATAAATTTTGACCCCCAAAATATTCTGCCCAACCTTGATCAAATCTTTTTATACCCTTCGACCATTGAAAATGGTCAAATAAGGGTATACTAACTTTGTGCAAAATGTATGTAACAGGCATAAGGAGGCGTGGCAGACCCCATAAAGTATATATATTCTTGCTCAGGATCACTAGCCGAGTCCCCCACCCGCCCCCATAAATCGAAAAAAATTAATTACAGCCGTAATATTAGATCTACAGAAACAGTTTTATAAATGCGTTATAAATACCATCATGCGGACGTTTCGTTAAAATTTCAGTAAGATTGGACTATAAATGTGGAAGATATTAAGGAAATAGTAGTGCCATGTGACCACGTGTTTTTATCTGTTTTATTATGATAGATATGCAAGATCCAGGTTCAACTCCGGCGACAAACTTTTTTTTTCAAATTTATGTACCAAAATTATTTGCACTGATCATCATTACAATTTTTTGGTAACTACGTAATAGACTTGGTGGCTAAGTGGATGTGGTCGCCGACTGTCGTGCCGAAGGGTACGGGTTCAAATCCAACCCGGTGCTAGTGCAGGTTTCATGGATGGTTTTTTTTTCAAGCATTTAAAATATTTTAAGTTTAGTATTTTAAATGCATTTGATTAAACAGAATTTTAAAGGGAGTGAGTTGGTATTGTCTTACATACACACACGACGACACAATAATAATTTGTTTTTCTCCTGTACGACAATGAATGGTCTTATAATGCAACTTTACCGACCAGATTCGGAATGCGCTAATGGCAGAGCTGATATAGTTGCAGACTGCATAGGCTGAGTTTTTTGAAGGTCCATGGTTCCCTCACGGTCGGTAAAAAAATTTTTGTTTTTTTTCAGTTCCTTTTTTCGCATATGCGTTATCTTTATTTAAAATCAATGTTAACGAAGTTTTTACTATATTTAAGGAAATATAAAATATTTAGTCATATTTCGCTTCATACAGCAACATACATACAACATAAGCAACAAATCTGGTTGGATTATTAAATTTCTCAATAAATATGTGAAGCATTTTATAGGCGTCTCTCTTACACATTCATAATTAAAAGCCCTCTGATGAGTTCTAATTGGAAAGCACTGAAAGCAATGCGGCAACATCTAATAGGAACCCCGTGCAACTTTCAAAGTCAAAACAAATTTGAGACTGTGAGACGTGTTTTTTTTTCGCATGCTTTTAGCGGGTATACCATAGTCGGGCGCGCTCGACTGTAGCCTTTCCGACTTGTTTATGTTGAATTTCGATTCCGTTGTCAAATTTTTGAGAATGGAAACAATGTATTTGCATAAGGCGTAAGAGGGGGATCCTATAGAGGAACATATTGGTCTCAGTGGTGTCCCTTCCTTATGAATTTTTGGTAGTCCATAAATTCTCGGTGGTGCTGCAATAGTTGTGATAAGCTTATTTCTTTCGGTCCTTGAAATAAGCTGTTCTTTCACAAGTAAAGAGAAATGTGTGCGTGCTGTTTCTTGTACAAATATCCGATTTGCGGGGGCGGTGGGCGTGGCATCAAACATTTGACATAAACTTCACCTGCCCCGGATATATAGGAACCTTCATACCAAATTTAGTGTCTCTAGCTTTTTTAATAGCTAAGATCTGTTGTCTCAAACAAACAGACGGACAGACGGACAGACGGACAGACGGACGGACGGACAGACGGACAGACAGACGGACATGTCTCAATCGACTCGGCTAGTGATCCTGAGCAAGAATATATATACTTTATGGGGTCTGACACGCCTCCTTATGCCTGTTACATACATTTTGCACAAAGTTAGTATACCCTTTTTTGACCATTTTCAATGGTCGAAGGGTATAACAAGTGCGCAAGGCTACAGACGGACACGCTCAACAGACAGATACCCTTTAACATCCGTAGCAAACATGTAAACACACTCATGACTTCTGACAGAGAATTCTTCCAAACTTATTTTAATACATATGCCCTACTCGCTCACACACACACATACACGCGCGTAAACAGCAAAACGACATGAAGCGACGTCGACGTCGGCGTTAACTGCCTAAAGCAGCGCGCGGGCTGCTGCTCGTACCGAACATTTGTACTGAAAACGTTGACATGAATAACTTCTGTGATATTTCTCCGATCGGATTGTAATTTGGGGAATATGTTCATATTGCATTCAGCTTTACGTATACCGAAGCAGAATGTTATGAGTTTAATACTTAATACTCGACTCGGCTGGTGATCCTGAGTAAGAATATATACACTTTATGGGGTCGCAGATATCTCCTTCTGCCTGTTACGCACATTCCGACAAACCTAATAGACCATGTATTTTTTTAAAATCCATAGCCTAAAAACAAGTGGGTAAGGCTACAGTCGGGCGCCCGACAGTAAGATACCTTTCTCCCAATTTTTGTAATCAGTTACAAACGTGTAACCACACTCATAATTTCGAACAAAAATGTTGCACAAATTCTTCTACTATATATAGCTTACTCGCTCGCACTCACACAGCGACGTGCGTAAAAAGTAAAGCGACACGACGCAACGTCGACGTCGGCGTCAACTGCTTAAAGCAGCGCGTCGGCTGCTGCTCGTACCGAACATTTGTACTGAAAACGTTGACTTGAATAACTTCTGTGTTATTGGTCCGATCGGATTGTAATTTGGAGGACATGTTCATATTGCATTTAGCTTTATACATACCAAAGCAGAACTTTATAAGTTCAACACTTTGCTTAATAATCATAAATTACCGATTTGCGGGGGCGGTGGGCGTGGCATCAAACATTTGACATAAACTTCACCTGCCCCGGATATATAGGAACCTTCATACCGAATTTGGTGTCTCTAGCTTTTTTAATAGCTGAGATCTGTTGTCTCAAACAAACAGACGGACAGACGGACAGACGGACAGACGGACAGACAGACGGACATGTCTCAATCGACTCGGCTAGTGATCCTGAGCAAGAATATATATATACTTTATGGGGTCTGCCACGCCTCCTTATGCCTGTTACATACATTTTGCACAAAGTTAGTATACCCTTTTTTGACCATTTTCAATGGTCGAAGGGTATAACAACGAGCTAGTGGAGAAATTATTCAGGAAGGAGCTTATTTCAAGGACCGAAAGAAATAAGCTTATCACAACTATTGCAGCACCACCGAGAATTTGTGGACTACCAAAAATCCATAAGGAAGGGAAACCACTGAGACCAATATGTTCCTCTATAGGATCCCCCTCTTACGCCTTATGCAAATACATTGTTTCCATTCTCAAAAATTTGACAACGGAATCGAAATTCAACATAAAAAACGCCATAGAATTCAAAAAAATAAATGACGAAAACATCAACGATGACGAAATACTCGTCTCTTTCGATGTATCACTTTTCCCCAGCATACCATTAGACTCAGCTTTATCAACTATAAAATCAAAATGGACACAAATACAACAACATACTGACATACCTGAACAAACTTTCCTAGAAATAGTTAAGTTCAGCATCGTAGAAAATAGATACTTCAAATATGAAGACACCAATTTTTTCACAATTAAAGGTATGCCAATAGGTTCCCCAGCTTCACCCGTAATTGCAGACATTGTAATGGAAAAATTATTGAAGAACACCTTGGATAAATTTAAAACAAAACCACGACTACAATTACAAAGTCCAACGAAACAGAAAACATACTCCTCGAACTTTATTCGTACCATAAAAACATAAAATTCACAATTGAGAAAGAACAAAACAATAAGCTACCATATTTGGATTCAACAATAAATAGAGTAGGAGGAAAATTAAAATTAAAATGGTACAAGAAACCGATGGCATCTAGAAGACTAATTAACCACAATTCAAAACATCCAAGGACGATGATAATTAATACAGCAAGAGGCTGTAAAGAGTAAAGCGACACGACGCAACGTCGACGTCGGCGTCGACTGTTCAAAGCAGCGCAAAAGCTGCTGCTCGTACCGAACATTTGTACTGAAAACGTTGACTTTAATAACTTCTGTGTTATTGGTCCGATCGGATTGTAATTTGGAAATTATGTTCACATTGCATTTACCTTTATGCATACCAAAGCACAACTTTATAAGTTTAATACTTTGCTAAATAATCGTAAATTATCGATTTGCGGGGGCGGTGGGCGTGGCATCAAACATTTGACATAAACTTCACCTGCCCCGAATATATAGGAACCTTCATACCAAATTTGGTGTCTCTAGCTTTTTTAATAGCTAAGATCTGTTGTCTCAAACAAACAGACGGACAGACGGACAGACGGACAGACAGACGGACATGTCTCAATCGACTCGGCTAGTGATCCTGAGCAAGAATATATATACTTTCTGGGGTCTGCCACGCCTCCTTATGCCTGTTACATACATTTTGCACAAAGTTAGTATACCCTTTTTTGACCATTTTCAATGGTCGAAGGGTATAAATATCAGGAAACACCGAGAGACAATAAAAATAGACAATTAAAATTATATAAATCTCTCATCTATGTACCTACACTATCCGAAAGATTGATGAGATCTGACTGTTATAATAGTGCAGAAGTACAAATAGCACATAAACCGTTCCATACACTCAGACATATTTATAGTAACACAAAGTCAAAACTGCACTAGACAAAAATAATGTGATTCCTTGCAGTGGCAACACTACTGAAACACGCAATGGAGTGTATGTAGGAACGATAAAATTAAAATTAAAAGCAAGAAAGCAAGGCTACCTTCGGCTTGCCGAAGGTTTTATACCCTTGCAGTGATACTAAATGTAAAATACATTTGGATTGCTGCTGGTTTCTGTTTGCATACAAAAACCCTGATTTCAGCCGATTGTTCCTATGGCAGCTATATGTTTTAGTGGTCCGATTTTGATACAATTGACAGCACATTAAGAACGTAATAAGAATAAGATTTGCCAAATCTTGTTGCAATATCTTGAAAAACAACAAAAATCGGCGATCTGGCTCGTTCCGACTTATTTATAGCGTACAGCAATAAGAAGCTTGTGTGCTGAGAGACTAGTTTGCGTTGCAACAGACGGTCGGACGGACGGACGGTCATCCATTTTTCGACTCCTCTGATGATGCTTTTTTCTTTTAATGGTTAAATTCCATTTATACTTCTTTTATTTATATAATTTAACTAAAACTTTACATTTTCATTGTAAAAATAAAATCTTTTTTTTTATAAATTACTAAAATAAGTTCATTATATATTCAAAGATTAAAATAATTTCCCTAACATCTTTAATGTCATATTCTATTTATAATCTATTTGAATAGACAAACAATAAAAAATTTACTAAAATTAATACTCATAATACAAATAACAGTAAATAAATTAATAAATTATTATTATGTATTAAAAATAAAATTGTAGAATACTTTACTAATTCTTGATATAAATTTTGACCCCCAAAATATTCTGCCCAACCTTGATCAAATCTTTTTATACCCTTCGACCATTGAAAATGGTCAAATAAGGGTATACTAACTTTGTGCAAAATGTATGTAACAGGCATAAGGAGGCGTGGCAGACCCCATAAAGTATATATATTCTTGCTCAGGATCACTAGCCGAGTCCCCCACCCGCCCCCATAAATCGAAAAAAATTAATTACAGCCGTAATATTAGATCTACAGCAACAGTTTTATAAATGCGTTATAAATACCATCATGCGGACGTTTCGTTAAAATTTCAGTAAGATTGGACTATAAATGTGGAAGATATTAAGGAAATAGTAGTGCCATGTGACCACGTGTTTTTATCTGTTTTATTATGATAGATATGCAAGATCCAGGTTCAACTCCGGCGACAAACTTTTTTTTTTCAAATTTATGTACCAAAATTATTTGCACTGATCATCATTACAATTTTTTGGTAACTACGTAATAGACTTGGTGGCTAAGTGGATGGGGTCGCCGACTGTCGTGCCGAAGGGTACGGGTTCAAATCCAACCCGGTGCTAGTGCAGGTTTTCATGGATGGTTTTTTTTTTCAAGCATTTAAAATATTTTAAGTTTAGTATTTTAAATGCATTTGATTAAACAGAATTTTAAAGGGAGTGAGTTGGTATTGTCTTACATACACACACGACGACACAATAATAATTTTTTTTTCTCCTGTACGACAATGAATGGTCTTATAATGCAACTTTACCGACCAGATTCGGAATGCGCTAATGGCAGAGCTGTTATAGTTGTTTTTGTTTTTTGTTTTTTTTTTCAGTTCCTTTTTTCGCATATGCGTTATCTTTATTTAAAATCAATGTTAACGAAGTTTTTACTATATTTAAGGAAATATAAAATATTTAGTCATATTTCGCTTCATACAGCAACATACATACAACATAAGCAACAAATCTGGTTGGATTATTAAATTTCTCAATAAATATGTGAAGCATTTTATAGGCGTCTCTCTTACACATTCATAATTAAAAGCCCTCTGATGAGTTCTAATTGGAAAGCACTGAAAGCAATGCGGCAACATCTAATAGGAACCCCGTGCAACTTTCAAAGTCAAAACAAATTTGAGACTGTGAGACGTGTTTTTTTCGCATGCTTTTAGCGGGTATACCATAGTCGGGCGCGCTCGACTGTAGCCTTTCCGACTTGTTTATGTTGAATTTCGATTCCGTTACAAATTTTTGAGAATGGAAACAATGTATTTGCATAAGGCGTAAGAGGGGGATCCTATAGAGGAACATATTGGTCTCAGTGGTGTCCCTTCCTTATGAATTTTTGGTAGTCCATAAATTCTCGGTGGTGCTGCAATAGTTGTGATAAGCTTATTTCTTTCGGTCCTTGAAATAAGCTGTTCTTTCACAAGTAAAGAGAAATGTGTGCGTGCTGTTTCTTGTACAAATATCCGATTTGCGGGGGCGGTGGGCGTGGCATCAAACATTTGACATAAACTTCACCTGCCCCGGATATATAGGAACCTTCATACTAAATTTAGTGTCTCTAGCTTTTTTAATAGCTAAGATCTGTTGTCTCAAACAAACAGACGGACAGACGGACAGACGGATAGACGGACGGACGGACAGTCGGACAGACGGTCAGACGGACAGACGGACAGACAGACGGACATGTCTCAATCGACTCGGCTAGTGATCCTGAGCAAGAATATATATACTTTATGGGGTCTGCCACGCCTCCTTATGCCTGTTACATACATTTTGCACAAAGTTAGTATACCCTTTTTTGACCATTTTCAATGGTCGAAGGGTATAACAAGTGCACAAGGCTACAGACGGACGCGCTCAACAGACAGATACCCTTTAACATCCGTAGCAAACATGTAAACACACTCATGACTTCTGACAGAGAATTCTTCCAAACTTATTTTAATACATATGCCCTACTCGCTCACACACACACATACACGCGCGTAAACAGCAAAACGACATGAAGCGACGTCGACGTCGGCGTTAACTGCCTAAAGCAGCGCGCGGGCTGCTGCTCGTATCGAACATTTGTACTGAAAACGTTGACATGAATAACTTCTGTGATATTTCTCCGATCGGATTGTAATTTGGGGAATATGTTCATATTGCATTCAGCTTTACGTATACCGAAGCAGAATGTTATGAGTTTAATACTTTGCTTAAAAATCACAAACTACTTATTTACGGGGGCGGTGGGCATGGTACCCAAAACTTGAAAACGACGTTTACTGCCTATGATATACAGGAATCTTCATGCCAAATTTGGAGTCTCTAGCTTTCTTAATAGCTAAGAATCAGACGCTCATACAGACGGACAGATGGACAGACAGACAGACGGACAGACAGACATGGCTAGATCGACTCGGCTGGTGATCCTGAGTAAGAATATATACACTTTATGGGGTCGCAGATATCTCCTTCTGCCTGTTACGCACATTCCGACAAACCTAATAGACCATGTATTTTTTTTAAAATCCATAGCCTAAAAACAACGAGCTAGTGGAGAAATTATTCAGGAAGGAGCTTATTTCAAGGACCGAAAGAAATAAGCTTATCACAACTATTGCAGCACCACCGAGAATTTGTGGACTACCAAAAATCCATAAGGAAGGGAAACCACTGAGACCAATATGTTCCTCTATAGGATCCCCCTCTTACGCCTTATGCAAATACATTGTTTCCATTCTCAAAAAATTTGACAACGGAATCGAAATTCAACATAAAAAACGCCATAGAATTCAAAAAAATAAATGACGAAAACATCAACGATGACGAAATACTCGTCTCTTTCGATGTATCACTTTTCCCCAGCATACCATTAGACTTAGCTTTATCAACTATAAAATCAAAATGGACACAAATACAACAACATACTGACATACCTGAACAAACTTTCCTAGAAATAGTTAAGTTCTGCATCGTAGAAAATAGATACTTCAAATATGAAGACACCAATTTTTTCACAATTAAAGGTATGCCAATAGGTTCCCCAGCTTCACCCGTAATTGCAGACATTGTAATGGAAGAATTATTGAAGAACACCTTGGATAAATTGAAAACAAAACCACGACTACAATTACAAAGTCCAACGAAACAGAAAACATACTCCTCGAACTTTATTCGTACCATAAAAACATAAAATTCACAATTGAGAAAGAACAAAACAATAAGCTACCATATTTGGATTCAACAATAAATAGAGTAGGAGGAAAATTAAAATTAAAATGGTACAAGAAACCGATGGCATCTAGAAGACTAATTAACCACAATTCGAAACATCCAAGGACGATGATAATTAATACAGCAAGAGGCTGTATTAAACGAATGTTTGACATTTTTGACAAAATGTACCACAAAGAAATTAAGAATGAAGTAACAAAAATACTTACGGACAACGACTTTCCAAAATCATTAATCAATAAACTTAATCAAAACAAGTAGGTAAGGCTACAGTCGGGCGCCCGACAGTAAGATACCCTTCTCCCAATTTTTAAAATCCGTTACAAACGTGTAACCACTTTCATAGTTTCAAACAGAGAATTCTGCATAAATACTTCTACTACATATAGCTTACTCGCTCGCACTCACACAGCGACGCGCGTAAAGAGTAAAGCGACACGACGCAACGTCGACGTCGGCGTCGACTGCTCAAAGCAGCGCAAAAGCTGCTGCTCGTACCGAACATTTGTACTGAAAACGTTGACTTTAATAACTTCTGTGTTATTGGTCCGATTGCTGCTGGTTTCTGTTTGCATACAAAAACCCTGATTTCAGCCGATTGTTCCTATGGCAGCTATATGTTTTAGTGGTCCGATTTTGATATAATTTTGACAGCACATTAAGAACGTAATAAGAATAAGATTTGCCAAATCTTTTGCAATATCTTGAAAAACAGCAAAAATCGGCGATCTGGCTCGTTCCGACTTATTCACAGCGTATTTACAAGTTTCATGAAGATAGCTTAAAAACTGAGAGACTAGTTTGCGTTGCAACAGACGGTCGGACGGACGGACGGACGGAGGTACGGACGGACGGAGTGACGGACGGTCATCCATTTTTCGACTCCTCTGATGATGCTTTTTTCTTTTAATGGTTAAATTCCATTTATACTTCTTTTATTTATATAATTTAACTAAAACTTTACATTTTCATTGTAAAAATAAAAATTTTTTTTTTATAAATTACTAAAATAAGTTCATTATATATTCAAAGATTAAAATAATTTCCCTAACATCTTTAATGTCATACTCTATTTATAATCTATTTAAATAAACAAACAATAAAAAATTTAATAAAATTAATACTTATAATACAAATAACAGTAAATAAATTATTAAATTATTATTATGTATTAAAAATAAAATTTTAGAATACTTTACTAATTCTTGATATAAATTTTGACCCCCAAAATATTCTGCCCAACCTTGATCAAATCTTTTTTATACCCTTCGACCATTGAAAATGGTCAAATAAGGGTATACTAACTTTGCAAAATGTATGTAACAGGCATAAGGAGGCGTGGCAGACCCCATAAAGTATATATATTCTTGCTCAGGATCACTAGCCGAGTCGATTGAGACATGTCCGTCTGTCTGTCCGTCTGTCCGTCTGTTTGTTTGAGACAACAGATATCAGCTATTAAACAAGTAGGTAAGGCTACAGTCGGGCGCCCGACAGTAAGATACCCTTCTCCCAATTTTCCAAATACGTTACAAACGTGTAACCACACTAATAATTCAAAACAGAAATTTCTGCACAAAAAACTTTTGATACATATAGCTTACTCGCTCGCACTCACACAGCGACGCGTGTAAAGAATAAAGCGACACGACGCAACGTCGACGTCGGCGTCAACTGCTCAAAGCAGCGCGTCGGCTGCTGCCCGTACCGAACATTTGTACTTTATAAGTTTAATACTTTGCTAAATAATCGTAAATTATCGATTTGCGGGGGCGGTGGGCGTGGCATCAAACATTTGACATAAACTTCACCTGCCCCGAATATATAGGAACCTTCATACCAAATTTGGTGTCTCTAGCTTTTTTAATAGCTAAGATCTGTTGTCTCAAACAAACAGACGGACAGACGGACAGACGGACAGACAGACGGACATGTCTCAATCGACTCGGCTAGTGATCCTGAGCAAGAATATATATACTTTCTGGGGTCTGCCACGCCTCCTTATGCCTGTTACATACATTTTGCACAAAGTTAGTATACCCTTTTTTGACCATTTTCAATGGTCGAAGGGTATAAATATCAGGAAACACCGAGAGACAATAAAAATAGACAATTAAAACAAGTAGGTAAGGCTACAGTCGGGCGCCAGACAGTAAGATACCCTTCTCCCATTTTTTTAAATCCGTTACAAACGTGTAACCACACTCATAATTTCAAACAGAGAATTCTGCACAAATCTTCTAGTACATATAGCTGACTCGGTCGCACTCACACAGCGACGCGCGTAAAGAGTAAAGCGACACGACGCAACGTCGACGTCGGCGTCAACTGCTCAAAGCAGCGCGTCGGCTGCTGCCCGTACCGAACATTTGTACTGAAAACGTTGACTTTAATAACTTCTGTGTTATTGGTCCGATCTGATTGTAATTTGGAGAATATGTTCATATTACATTCAGCTTTATACATACCAAAGCATAACTTTATAGGTTCATTACTTTGCTTAATAATCGTAAATAACCGATTTTCGGGGCGGTGGTCGTGGCATCAAACATTTGACATAAACTTCACCTGCCCCGGATATATAGGAACCTTCATACCAAATTTAGTGTCTCTAGCTTTTTTAATAGCTAAGATCTGTTGTCTCAAACAAACAGACGGACAGACGAACGGACGGACAGACGGACAGACAGACGGACATGTCTTAATCGACTCGGCTAGTGATCCTGAGCAAGAATATATATACTTTATGGGGTCTGCCACGCCTCCTTATGCCTGTTACATACATTTTGCACAAAGTTAGTATACCCTTTTTTGACCATTTTCAATGGTCGAAGGGTATAATAATTATATAAATCTCTCATCTATGTACCTACACTATCCGAAAGATTAATGAGATCTGACTGTTATAATAGTGCAGAAGTACAAATAGCACATAAACCGTTCCATACACTCAGACATATTTATAGTAACACAAAGTCAAAACTGCACTAGACAAAAACAAGTGGGTAAGGCTACAGTCGGGCGCCCGACAGTAAGATACCCTTCTCCCAATTTTAAAATCCATTACAAACGTGTAACCACACTCATAATTTCAAACAGAGAATTCTGCACAAATACTTCTAGTACATATAGCTTACTCGCTCGCACTCACACAGCGACGCGCGTAAAGAGTAAAGCAACACGACGCAACGACGACGTCGGCGTCAACTGCTCAAAGCAGCGCGTCGGCTGCTGCCCGTACCGAACATTTGTACTGAAAACGTTGACTTGAATAACTTCTGTGTTATTGGTCCGATCAAATTGTAATTTGGAGGATATATTCATATTGCATTTAGCTTTATACAAACCGAAGCAGAACGTTATGCGTTTAAAACTTTGCTTAATAATCGCAAATAACCGATTTGCGGGGGCGGTGGGCGTGGCATCAAACATTTGAGATAAACTTTATCTGCCTATGATTTATAGGAACCTTCATGCCAAATTTGGTATCTCTAGCTTTTTTAATAGCTGAGATCTGTTGTCTCATACAGACGGACAGACGGACAGACGGACAGACGGACAGACAGACGGACATGTCTCAATCGACTCGGCTAGTGATCCTGAGCAAGAATATATATACTTTATGGGGTCTGCCTCGCCTCCTTATGCCTGTTACATACATTTTGCACAAAGTTAGTATACCCTTTTTTGACCATTTTCAATGGTCGAAGGGTATAATAATGTGATTCCTTGCAGTGGCAACACTACTGAAACACGCAATGGAGTGTATGTAGGAACGACAAAATTAAAATTAAAAGCAAGAAAGCAAGGCTACCTTCGGCTTGCCGAAGGTTTTATACCCTTGCAGTGATACTAAATGTAAAATACATTTGGATTGCTGCTGGTTTCTGTTTGCATACAAAAACCCTGATTTCAGCCGATTGTTCCTATGGCAGCTATATGTTTTAGTGGTCCGATTTTGATATAATTTTGACAGCACATTAAGAACGTAATAAGAATAAGATTTGCCAAATCTTGTTGCAATATCTTGAAAAACAGCAAAAATCGGCGATCTGGCTCGTTCCGACTTATTCACAGCGTATTTACAAGTTTCATGAAGATAGCTTAAAAACTGAGAGACTAGTTTGCGTTGCAACAGACGGTCGGACGGACGGACGGACGGAGGTACGGACGGACGGAGGGACGGACGGTCATCCATTTTTCGACTCCTCTGATGATGCTTTTTTCTTTTAATGGTTAAATTCCATTTATACTTCTTTTATTTATATAATTTAACTAAAACTTTACATTTTCATTGTAAAAATAAAATTTTTTTTTATAAATTACTAAAATAAGTTCATTATATATTCAAAGATTAAAATAATTTCCCTAACATCTTTAATGTCATACTCTATTTATAATCTATTTAAATAAACAAACAATAAAAAAATTTAATAAAATTAATACTTATAATACAAATAACAGTAAATAAATTATTAAATTATTATTATGTATTAAAAATAAAATTTTAGTATACTTTACTAATTCTTGATATAAATTTTGACCCCCCAAAATATTCTGCCCAACCTTGATCAAATCTTTTTATACCCTTCGACCATTGAAAATGGTCAAATAAGGGTATACTAACTTTGTGCAAAATGTATGTAACAGGCATAAGGAGGCGTGGCAGACCCCATAAAGTATATATATTCTTGCTCAGGATCACTAGCCGAGTCGATTGAGACATGTCCGTCTGTCTGTCCGTCTGTCCGTCTGTTTGTTTGAGACAACAGATATCAGCTATTAAACAAGTAGGTAAGGCTACAGTCGGGCGCCCGACAGTAAGATACCCTTCTCCCAATTTTCCAAATACGTTACAAACGTGTAACCACACTAATAATTCAAAACAGAAATTTCTGCACAAAAACTTTTGATACATATAGCTTACTCGCTCGCACTCACACAGCGACGCGTGTAAAGAATAAAGCGACACGACGCAACGTCGACGTCGGCGTCAACTGCTCAAAGCAGCGCAAAAGCTGCTGCCCGTACCGAACATTTGTACTGAAAACGTTGACTTTAATAACTTCTGTGTTATTGGTCCGATCGGATTGTAATTTGGAGGATATGTTCGTATTACATTCAGCTTTATACAAACCAAAGCATTACTTTGTAAGTTATATACATTGCTTAATAATCGTAAATTACCGATTTGCGGAGGCGGTGGGCGTGGCATCAAACATTTGACATAAACTTCACCTGCCCCGGATATATAGGAACCTTCGTACCAAATTTGGTGTCTCTAGCTTTTTATACCCTTCGACCATTGAAAATGGTCAAAAAAGGGTATACTTACTTTGTGCAAAATGTATGTAACAGGCATAAGGAGGCGTGGCAGACCCCATAAAGTATATATATTCTTGCTCAGGATCACTAGCCGAGTCGATTGAGACATGTCCGTCTGTCTGTCCGTCTGTCCGTCTGTTTGTTTGAGACAACAGATCTTAGCTATTAAAAAAGCTAGAGACACCAAATTTGGTATGAAGGTTCCTATATATTCGGGGAAGGTGAAGTTTATGTCAAATGTTTGATGGCACGCCCACCGCCCCCGCAAATCGGTTATTTACGATTATTAAGCAAAGTAATGAACCTATAAAGTTATGCTTTGGTATGTATAAAGCTGAATGCAATATGAACATACTCTCCAAATAACAATCCGATCGGACCAATAACACAGAAGTTATTAAAGTCAACGTTTTCAGTACAAATGTTCGGTACGAGCAGCAGCTTTTACGCTGCTTTGAGCAGTTGACGCCGACGTCGACGTTGCGTCGTGTCGCTTTACTCTTTACGCGCGTCGCTGCGTGAGTGCGAGCGAGTAAGCTATATGTAGTAGAAGTATTTGTGCTGAATTCTCTGTTTGAAATTATTATTATTACACGTTTGTAACGGATTTAGCAAATTGGGAGAAGGGTATCTTACTGTCGGGCGCCCGACTATAGCCTTACCCACTTGTTTTAAATCAAATTCAAAATTAGCCCCTAATCGAGCTATAAACATTGTTAAACCTGATAATAAAGTAGTTGACCTATTCAAGAATTTACTAATAAAATATTAAATCGAATTAATAAATATACCCCTGCAGTTACTAAAGGAGAAGAATGTACTAATGCAGAAACAGGTGTAGGAGCAGCTACTGCTGCAGGTTATCAAGATGAAAAAGGAATTTGAGCTCTTCTTGTTATAGCAGCTAACATAACTAAAGCACCAATAATCATTATTTCAAATTCATTTTGTATTATTTCTAAATAAAAACAAGTGGGTAAGGCTACAGTCGGGCGCCCAACAGTAAGATACCCTTCTCCCAATTTTCCAAATACGTTACAAACGTGTAACCACACAAATAATTCCAAAAATAAATTTCTGCACAAAAACTTTTAGTACATATAGCTTACTCGCTCGCACTCACACAGCGACGCGCGTAAAGAGTAAAGCGACACGACGCAACGTCGACGTCGGCGCCGACAGCTCAAAGCAGCGCGTCGGCTGCTGCCCGTACCGAACAATTGTACTGAAAACGTTGACTTGAATAACTTCTGTGCAATTGGTCCGATCGGATTGTAATTTTGAGAATATGTTCATATTGCATTAAGCTTTATACATACCAAAGCAGAACGTTATGGGTTTAATACTTTGCTTAATAATCGTAAATAACCGATTTGCGGGGGCGGTGGGCGTGGCATCAAACGTTTGACATAAACTTCACCTGCCCCGGATATATAGGAACCTTCATACCAAATTTAGTGTCTCTAGCTTTTTTAATAGCTAAGATCTGTTGTCTCAAACAAACAGACGGACAGACGGACAGACAGACGGACATGTCTCAATCGACTCGGCTAGTGATCCTGAGCAAGAATATATATACTTTATGGGGTCTGCCACGCCTCCTTATGCCTGTTACATACATTTTGCACAAAGTTAGTATACCCTTTTTTGACCATTTTCAATGGTCGAAGGGTATAAATATAATTTCAACTTCCATATTTTAATATTCAAGCAATAGCTAATAATAAAGCAACATCTCCAATTCGATTTGATAAAGCAGTTAATATTTCTGCATTATAAGATTTAATATTTTGAAAATAAATTACTAAACATAATGAAACTAACCCTAACCCATCTTAACCTAATAAAATTCTAATTAAATTAGGACTAACAAGTCGGAAAGGCTACAGTCGAGCGCGCCCGACTGTGGTATACCCGCTAAAAGCATGCGAAAACAAGTAGGTAAGGCTACAGTCGGGCGCCCGACAGTAAGATACCCTTCTCCCAATTTTCTAAATCCGTTACAAACGTGTAACCACACTCATAATTTCAAACAGAGAATTCTGCACAAATACTTCTACTACATATAGCTTACTCGCTCGCACTCACACAGCGACGCGCGTAAAGAGTAAAGCGACACGACGCAACGTCGACGTCGGCGTCAACTGCTCAAAGCAGCGCGTCGGCTGCTGCCCGTACCGAACATTTGTACTGAAAACGTTGACTTAAATAACTTCTGTGCTATTGGTCCTATCAGATTGTAATTTGGAGGATATATTCATATTACATTTAGCTTTATACATACCGAAGCAGAACTTTATAAGTTTAATGCTTTGCTTAATAATCGTAAATTACCGATTTGCGGGGGCGGTGGGCGTGGCATCAAACATTTGACATAAACTTCACCTGCCCCGAATATATAGGAACCTTCATACCGAATTTGGTGTCTCTAGCTTTTTTAATAGCTGAGATCTGTTGTCTCAAACAAACAGACGGACAGACAGACGGACATGTCTCAATCGACTCGGCTAGTGATCCTGAGCAAGAATATATATACTTTATGGGGTCTGCCACGCCTCCTTATGCCTGTTACATACATTTTGCACAAAGTTAGTATACCCTTTTTGACCATTTTCAATGGTCGAAGGGTATAAAAAAAACAAAAATTTTTTTACCGACCGTGAGGGGTCTTGAACCATGGACCTTCAAAAAACTCGGCCTATGCAGTCTGCAACTATAACAGCTCTGCCATTAGCGCATTCCGAATCTGGTCGGTAAAGTTGCATTATAAGACCATTCATTGTCGTACAGGAGAAAAACAAATTATTATTATTATTATATAAGTTAAGACCAAATATGATAAGAACACACAAGAACCCTAATCTCGATCACGACTCCACCACATGCAGTACATCCGCCACGAGCAGACAGTCAGCGAAGTCCCAATAACAACAACAAGCCCAATGCAGCCCAACATGAACCAAGAAATTGCACAACAAACAACAGCTCAGCAAGAACAGGCACATTGACTCCAGCTACGACGTCAGTGTATCCGCCACGTGCGCTGCATCAGCAGAATGTCTGCACCGGCCAAGTCGTGGGAACGCCAACGACATCGGACACCATCAGCGACAACGGCGCAGCCACAGCGGCAGCGGCAAAGCTACAGCGGCAGCGACGGCTTCGACGACATCAGCGACGTCGGCAGAGAATAGGTTTAATTATTAATTGTAAAACTTAGTCCAGTTAGTTCCAAAATTATACCAATAAAATCTGACGTGTTCTTTTTTTTAAAAAGAAAATTAAAAAAATCTTTTAATGTGCTGCTTTGAGCAGTTGACGCCGACGTCGACGTTGCGTCGTGTCGCTTTACTCTTTACACGCGTCGCTGTGTGAGTGCGAGCGAGTAAGCTATATGTATCAAAAGTTTTTGTGCAGAAATTTCTGTTTTGAATTATTAGTGTGGTTACACGTTTGTAACGGATTTAGCAAATTGGGAGAAGGGTATCTTACTGTCGGGCGCCCGACTATAGCCTTACCCACTTGTTTTAAATCAAATTCAAAATTAGCCCCTAATCGAGCTATAAACATTGTTAAACCTGATAATAAAGTAGTTGACCTATTCAAGAATTTACTAATAAAATATTAAATCGAATTAATAAATATACCCCTGCAGTTACTAAAGGAGAAGAATGTACTAATGCAGAAACAGGTGTAGGAGCAGCTACTGCTGCAGGTTATCAAGATGAAAAAGGAATTTGAGCTCTTCTTGTTATAGCAGCTAACATAACTAAAGCACCAATAATCATTATTTCAAATTCATTTTGTATTATTTCTAAATAAAAACAAGTGGGTAAGGCTACAGTCGGGCGCCCAACAGTAAGATACCCTTCTCCCAATTTTCCAAATACGTTACAAACGTGTAACCACACAAATAATTCCAAAAATAAATTTCTGCACAAAAACTTTTAGTACATATAGCTTACTCGCTCGCACTCACACAGCGACGCGCGTAAAGAGTAAAGCGACACGACGCAACGTCGACGTCGGCACCGACAGCTCAAAGCAGCGCGTCGGCTGCTGCCCGTACCGAACAATTGTACTGAAAACGTTGACTTGAATAACTTCTGTGCAATTGGTCCGATCGGATTGTAATTTTGAGAATATGTTCATATTGCATTAAGCTTTATACATACCAAAGCAGAACGTTATGGGTTTAATACTTTGCTTAATAATCGTAAATAACCGATTTGCGGGGGCGGTGGGCGTGGCATCAAACGTTTGACATAAACTTCACCTGCCCCGGATATATAGGAACCTTCATACCAAATTTAGTGTCTCTAGCTTTTTTAATAGCTAAGATCTGTTGTCTCAAACAAACAGACGGACAGACGGACAGACAGACGGACATGTCTCAATCGACTCGGCTAGTGATCCTGAGCAAGAATATATATACTTTATGGGGTCTGCCACGCCTCCTTATGCCTGTTACATACATTTTGCACAAAGTTAGTATACCCTTTTTTGACCATTTTCAATGGTCGAAGGGTATAAATATAATTTCAACTTCCATATTTTAATATTCAAGCAATAGCTAATAATAAAGCAACATCTCCAATTCGATTTGATAAAGCAGTTAATATTTCTGCATTATAGATTTAATATTTTGAAAATAAATTACTAAACATAATGAAACTAACCCTAACCCATCTTAACCTAATAAAATTCTAATTAAATTAGGACTAACAAGTCGGAAAGGCTACAGTCGAGCGCGCCCGACTGTGGTATACCCGCTAAAAGCATGCGAAAACAAGTAGGTAAGGCTACAGTCGGGCGCCCGACAGTAAGATACCCTTCTCCCAATTTTCTAAATCCGTTACAAACGTGTAACCACACTCATAATTTCAAACAAAGAATTCTGCACAAATACTTCTACTACATATAGCTTACTCGCTCGCACTCACACAGCGACGCGCGTAAAGAGTAAAGCGACACGACGCAACGTCGACGTCGGCGTCAACTGCTCAAAGCAGCGCGTCGGCTGCTGCCCGTACCGAACATTTGTACTGAAAACGTTGACTTAAATAACTTCTGTGCTATTGGTCCTATCAGATTGTAATTTGGAGGATATATTCATATTACATTTAGCTTTATACATACCGAAGCAGAACTTTATAAGTTTAATACTTTGCTTAATAATCGTAAATTACCGATTTGCGGGGGCGGTGGGCGTGGCATCAAACATTTGACATAAACTTCACCTGCCCCGAATATATAGGAACCTTCATACCGAATTTGGTGTCTCTAGCTTTTTTAATAGCTGAGATCTGTTGTCTCAAACAAACAGACGGACAGACGGACAGACAGACGGACATGTCTCAATCGACTCGGCTAGTGATCCTGAGCAAGAATATATATACTTTATGGGGTCTGCCCCGCCTCCTTATGCCTGTTACATACATTTTGCACAAAGTTAGTATACCCTTATTTGACCATTTTCAATGGTCGAAGGGTATAAAAACACGTCTCACAGTCTCAAATTTGTTTTGACTTTGAAAGTTGCACGGGGTTCCTATTAGATGTTGCCGCATTGCTTTCAGTGCTTTCCAATTAGAACTCATCAGAGGGCTTTTAATTATGAATGTGTAAGAGAGACGCTTATAAAATGCTTCACATATTTATTGAGAAATTTAATAATCCAACCAGATTTGTCGCGTATGTTGTATGTATGTTACTGTATGAAGCGAAATATGACTAAATATTTTATATTTCCTTAAATATAGTAAAAAATTCGTTAACATTAATTTAAATAAAGATAACGCATATGCGAAAAAAAGAACTGAAAAAAAAAACAAAAATTTTTTTACCGACCGTGAGGGGTCTTGAACCATGGACCTTCAAAAAACTCGGCCTATGCAGTCTGCAACTATAACAGCTCTGCCATTAGCGCATTCCGAATCTGGTCGGTAAAGTTGCATTATAAGACCATTCATTGTCGTACAGGAGAAAAACAAATTATTATTATTATTATATAAGTTAAGATCAAATATGATAAGAACACACAAGAACCCTAATCTCGATCACGACTCCACCACATGCAGTACATCCGCCACGAGCAGACAGTCAGCGAAGTCCCAATAACAACAACAAGCCCAATGCAGCCCAACATGAACCAAGAAATTGCACAACAAACAACAGCTCAGCAAGAACAGGCACATTGACTCCAGCTACGACGTCAGTGTATCCGCCACGTGCGCTGCATCAGCAGAATGTCTGCACCGGCCAAGTCGTGGGAACGCCAACGACATCGGACACCATCAGCGACAACGGCGCAGCCACAGCGGCAGCGGCAAAGCTACAGCGGCAGCGACGGCTTCGACGACATCAGCGACGTCGGCAGAGAATAGGTTTAATTATTAATTGTAAAACTTAGTCCAGTTAGTTCCAAAATTATACCAATAAAATCTTTTAATTGGCGCCCGAGCAGGGACCGGTAAACAGAGCCTTCGTCAAAAGGATCACGCGAAACGTTAAAGTACCTAAAGCAGCTACAAGTTCGCGTCGCAGTGCCTAAAATATAGCCACAGTGAACACTGACTAATCAACAACTACAAAAAATATGTAGAAGTGACAAAAAATCGCACAGTGTAAAAGTGCCTTTAAAAAAGAAGCCACAACATCAAGTGCGTCCAGTGCGAAAGATTCTAAGGTTCAGTTTAACCGGTCTAAGAACTATCGCCGACTCTCCTGTAGTGTCCGTCCGCAGGAGCCTTCGAAGGAACTCAGTGCCACCAAGGGTCCCGAGTCACCCACACCCGAACACCGCTACGTCGCTGCCCAACGTGGGACAAAAAGGATCAAACCCAAGGGGTCATCGAGGGAACGTCACCGAAAATGTTATTTATCGCGTAAGCTAGAAAAATAAAACAAACACTACTATACTAAAAAGAAGAATTAAAAAAAAGGAAAAGAAAAGTAAATTTAAAAACAAGAAAACATTTTAAAACAAGAAGGATAAAAATCGTATGAGAATAATAATCTATTGAAAATAAGTCAAAATAGAATTTAAACAACAATACTTAAAAGAAATATGCAATAAGCTTAAATAATTTTAGAAAAAATACATCGATATATAACTCAAACTAAAAATTCAAAAAGAAAAAACACCCGAAAACCCAAAACATCTATTAGTTGTTTTCCGAAATAAACAAATCCTTAAGCTTTTAACATGTCAAAAGATAGAGAATTGGCAAGTGCATTAGTTGCACTTAATATAGGTACCGATAGCGGGGAACAACCCGGGGGAAGCAGGCCTACGGCCACCAGTACACCGGTAACTAGCCCAGAGCTAAAACAGGTAATTATTTCTCTCATCAAAGAGACATTAGGCGGAACCGATTTTATTGGGGAATTTTTGAATAAAGGCAGACCATCAGAAATGTTAGAAGATGTCCCTTTTATCGGCCCACTACCAGGCGAGTCCGAAAAACTACCAGACCTTACAAAATTAATCAGAGAATTTTCAGGAATCCGCACAGAATTTGGTTCTTGGAAGAAGAATGTATCTAGAATAATGAGTTTGTACGAGGGTAGGGACAACACCAACGCATATTTTTTGATAACGTTGGCGATTAGAAACAAAATCACCGGCGAGGTTGATGCCGTGTTAGAATCCTATAACACCCCTCTGAACTGGAAGGCGATTGCAAAATGCCTAACGGATCAGTTCGCTGACAAACGCGACCTCAAGACCCTAGAGTACCAATTGTTCTCGATGATTCAAGGACGACTGACCATTGCCGAATTCTATCAGGCCGTTTACTACCAATTATCGCTGATCCTTAATCAAATCAGCGTGCAAAAATTAAAACCTGATAGTGTCCATGCCCTGAAACAAACTTATCGAGAAAAGGCCTTAGATACTTTCATACGGGGATTAAATGGAGACTTGCCCAGACTCTTGGCCATCAAAGAACCCAGAGATCTCGGTCACGCCTTACACTTGTGTGAATTGGTCGACAATCAGGAACAAAGGAACGCGTTCACGCCCAAATTCAGGCAGCATGCACCTCCTGTACCTCCTAGGCAAGCGCAGCCGCTTGCCTTTAACAAGTCCATACCAAGGAGATTGCTTACAGCAGACTCTGCGGGAAATTGGAGAGTTTTCAACCCTAGATTATATTATAGTCCAGCTCCCCAACATACGACAGACCCACGCACTACCGGAAATCCGCAGATCTGGCAAACGGGAGCAGCTGATCAACAGAAACACGGTCAACGGCCCCAGTATCCCACGAATCAAAACTATCAGCCAGCACGGCAATTCTATCCGCCTCCGCATCCAACGGCCCCTAAACCACAACCGAAACCCTTACCAATGGACATCGACGGCTCCATTCGTTCAGGCAACGTCAATTACATGAATAGACCCAATGATAACGACTTCTCTGGGAAACGACCTGCCCCATTAAACGGACCTCCCACCTAAAATCCTTAGGCAGTTTCACATTGCTAAGGGGGTTCCAGAAGAAGCATCCGAGGGAGTAGAGGGCGACTTTTACTACCTTGACCCTGAGGAACATACCTATTTCGCTAGCGCCGATTCCGAGGGAATTACGGTATGACCAGCAATCTGAGGAAAACGAACCGGAAAGCGAATCGACTCCCGTCGACGCTTCGGATGTTAATTTTTTAGGTTAAACGGGTCATCTCTGCCATACTTCCAATGCATCATGGAAGATGGCACCAAACTAAATTTTCTCATAGACACCTGATCGAACCAAAACTACATTCAACCAAATCTGGTGCCACACCCAAAAAAGAACGAAGGGAAATTTTTCGCAAATTCAGTGGGAGGACAAACCCCAATAACTCACCATACTTTTCTCACTCTGTTCAATAACAGAGATAGACCCATCAAACTTTTCTTACTGCCTACACTCAAAACTTTCCACGGCATCCTAGGGAACGACACACTAAAACAACTAAACGCGGTTATTAACGTTAAAAACGATATATTAACATTAAATGGAAACTATAATATCCGAGTGAAACAACTAGTGACTCAATCAGTAAACAACATAAAGCTCAGAGCATATGTCGAACAGTCAGAAGAATCTTATAAATTCACTCACCCAGAAACATTCGAACCTATTTGCAGACCCAGATGAAAGACTAACTTACACTACCAGAGTAATAGGTGAAATAAGGACATCATCGGATGCACCGGTGTATAGCAAACACTACCCGTACCCAACTTCTTTAAGGCCCGAGGTAGAAAAGCAGATTGCTACAAGACGGCATAATACGACCTTCACGGTCACCATACAACGCACCCGTATGGATAGTCCCCAAAAAAAGCGACGCGTCCGGAGAAAAGAAGTATAGGATAGTCATTGACTATCGAAAACTTAGCTCCGTAACTATTTCGGATAGGTACCCTATCCCTGAGATTGGAGAAATAATCGCACAATTGGGTGACAATAAATATTTCTCCGTTCTAGATCTCAAAAGCGGATTCCACCAGATACCGCTTAAAGAAAAGGACATAGAAAAAACTGCGTTCGCAATCAACGGCGGTTTACCTTTCGGTCTAAAGAACTCACCGTCTATTTTCCAGAGAGCATTAGACGATATTCTAAGGGAACACGTAGGAAAAATATGCTACGTGTATATTGACGATATTATCGTCTTTAGTCGGTCCGAAAATGAACATGCCACGCACTTAGATAAGATATTTGCCACATTAGAAAAAGCCAATATGAAAGTGCAGATGGACAAATGTGAATTCTTCAAAGAGGAGGTAAATTTCTTGGGATTCACTTTCTCACAAAAAGGCGTTAAAACAAACGCGGATAAAGTAAAAGCAATAGAAAAATTTCCGATCCCCACAACACTAAAAGAACTTAGATCTTTCCTAGGTCTGGCAAGTTACTATAGGCGTTTTATTCGCGACTATGATAAACTTGCAAAACCACTGACTAACTTATTGAGAGGCGAAAACGGTCGCCTCCCAAAAAATATTTCAAATAAAACAAAGATAGATCTGAACAACGACGCGATAAGCGCATTCGATAAGATAAGAAGAACTTTAGCCTCACAAGACGTCATACTGGCGTACCCAGACTTTAGTAAGGAATTCAAGTTAACAACGGACGCCTCAAACTTCGCTATAGGCGCCGTCTTAGAACAAGAATCCCGACCGATCACTTTCATTTCCCGTACGCTCTCGAAGACCGAAGAAAACTACGCAGCAAATGAGAAAGAAATGCTAGCAATAGTTTGGGCACTTCAGAGCCTACGAATGTACCTTTACGGTACAGCCAAGGTGATAATATACACTGACCACCAACCGTTGACTTTCGCTCTTAGTTCAAAGAACCATAATGGGAAACTTAAAAGATGGAAAAGCTACTTAGAGGAATACAACCACGAGCTAAGATACAAGCCGGGTACCTCTAACGTAGTAGCCGACGCACTTTCCAGAATCCCAACAAACCCCCAAATAAATAGTACAACGGCGACGGTTATGGGTTTAATACTTTGCTTAATAATCGTAAATAACCGATTTGCGTGGCGTGGCATCAAACATTTGACATAAACTTCACCTGCCCCGGATATATAGGAACCTTCATACCAAATTTGGTGTCTCTAGCTTTTTTAATAGCTAAGATCTGTTGTCTCAAACAAACAGACGGACAGACGGACAGACAGACGGACATGTCTCAATCGACTCGGCTAGTGATCCTGAGCAAGAATATATATACTTTATGGGGTCTGCCACGCCTCCTTATGCCTGTTACATACATTTTGCACAAAGTTAGTATACCCTTTTTTTGACCATTTTCAATGGTCGAAGGGTATAAATATAATTTCAACTTCCATATTTTAATATTCAAGCAATAGCTAATAATAAAGCAACATCTCCAATTCGATTTGATAAAGCAGTTAATATTTCTGCATTATAAGATTTAATATTTTGAAAATAAATTACTAAACATAATGAAACTAACCCTAACCCATCTTAACCTAATAAAATTCTAATTAAATTAGGACTAACAAGTCGGAAAGGCTACAGTCGAGCGCGCCCGACTGTGGTATACCCGCTAAAAGCATGCGAAAACAAGTAGGTAAGGCTACAGTCGGGCGCCCGAAAGTAAGATACCCTTCTCCCAATTTTCTAAATCCGTTACAAACGTGTAACCACACTCATAATTTCAAACAGAGAATTCTGCACAAATACTTCTACTACATATAGCTTACTCGCTCGCACTCACACAGCGACGCGCGTAAAGAGTAAAGCGACACGACGCAACGTCGACGTCGGCGTCAACTGCTCAAAGCAGCGCGTCGGCTGCTGCCCGTACCGAACATTTGTACTGAAAACGTTGACTTAAATAACTTCTGTGCTATTGGTCCTATCAGATTGTAATTTGGAGGATATATTCATATTACATTTAGCTTTATACATACCGAAGCAGAACTTTATAAGTTTAATACTTTGCTTAATAATCATAAATTACCGATTTGCGGGGGCGGTGGGCGTGGCATCAAACATTTGACATAAACTTCACCTGCCCCGAATATATAGGAACCTTCATACCGAATTTGGTGTCTCTAGCTTTTTTAATAGCTGAGATCTGTTGTCTCAAACAAACAGACGGACAGACGGACAGACAGACGGACATGTCTCAATCGACTCGGCTAGTGATCCTGAGCAAGAATATATATACTTTATGGGGTCTGCCACGCCTCCTTATGCCTGTTACATACATTTTGCACAAAGTTAGTATACCCTTTTTGACCATTTTCAATGGTCGAAGGGTATAAAAACACGTCTCACAGTCTCAAATTTGTTTTGACTTTGAAAGTTGCACGGGGTTCCTATTAGATGTTGCCGCATTGCTTTCAGTGCTTTCCAATTAGAACTCATCAGAGGGCTTTTAATTATGAATGTGTAAGAGAGACGCTTATAAAATGCTTCACATATTTATTGAGAAATTTAATAATCCAACCAGATTTGTCGCGTATGTTGTATGTATGTTACTGTATGAAGCGAAATATGACTAAATATTTTATATTTCCTTAAATATAGTAAAAACTTCGTTAACATTGATTTTAAATAAAGATAACGCATATGCGAAAAAAAGAACTGAAAAAAAAAAAAAATTTTTTTACCGACCGTGAGGGGTCTTGAACCATAGACCTTCAAAAAACTCGGCCTGTGCAGTCTGCAACTATAACAGCTCTGCCATTAGCGCATTCCGAATCTGGTCGGTAAAGTTGCATTTTAAGACCATTCATTGTCGTACAGGAGAAAAACAAATTATTATTATTATTATATAAGTTAAGACCAAATATGATAAGAACACACAAGAACCCTAATCTCGATCACGACTCCACCACATGCAGTACATCCGCCACGAGCAGACAGTCAGCGAAGTCCCAATAACAACAACAAGCCCAATGCAGCCCAACATGAACCAAGAAATTGCACAACAAACAACAGCTCAGCAAGAACAGGCACATTGACTCCAGCTACGACGGCAGTGCATCCGCCACGTGCGCTGCATCAGCAGAATGTCTGCACATCGGACACCATCAGCGACAACGGCGCAGACACAGCGGCAGCGGCAAAGCTACAGCAGCAGCGACGGCTTCGACGACATCAGCGACGTCGGCAGAGAATAGGTTTAATTATTAATTGTAAAACTTAGTCCAGTTAGTTCCAAAATTATACCAATAAAATCTGACGTGTTCTTTTTTTTAAAAAGAAAATTAAAAAAATCTTTTAATTGGCGCCCGAGCAGGGACCGGTAAACAGAGCCTTCGTCAAAAGGATCACGCGAAACGTTAAAGTACCTAAAGCAGCTACAAGTTCGCGTCGCAGTGCCTAAAATATAGCCACAGTGAACACTGACTAATCAACAACTACAAAAAATAAGTAGAAGTGACAAAAAATCGCACAGTGTAAAAGTGCCTTTAAAAAAGAAGCCACAACATCAAGTGCGTCCAGTGAACAAGTGCGAAAGATTCTAAGGTTCAGTTTAACCAGTCTAAGAACTATCGCCGACTCTCCTGTAGTGTCCGTCCGCAGGAGCCTTCGAAGGAACTCAGTGCCACCAAGGGTCCCGAGTCACCCACACCCGAACACCGCTACGTCGCTGCCCAACGTGGGACAAAAAGGATCAAACCCAAGGGGTCATCGAGGGAACGTCACCGAAAATGTTATTTATCGCGTAAGCTAGAAAAATAAAACAAACACTACTATACTAAAAAGAAGAATTAAAAAAAGGAAAAGAAAAGTAAATTTAAAAACAAGAAAACATTAAAACAAGAAGGATAAAAATCTTATGAGAATAATAATCTATTGAAAATAAGTCAAAATAGAATTTAAACAACAATACTTAAAAGAAATATACAATAAGCTTAAATAATTTTAGAAAAAATACATCGATATATAACTCAAACTAAAAATTCAAAAAGAAAAAAACACCCGAAAACCCAAAACATCTATTAGTTGTTTTCCGAAATAAACAAATCCTTAAGCTTTTAACATGTCAAAAGATAGAGAATTGGCAAGTGCATTAGTTGCACTTAATATAGGTACCGATAGCGGGGAACAACCCGGGGGAAGCAGGCCTACGGCCACCAGTACACCGGTAAGTAGCCCAGAGCTAAAACAGGTAATTATTTCTCTCATCAAAGAGACATTAGGCGGAACCGATTTTATTGGGGAATTTTTGAATAAAGGCAGACCATCAGAAATGTTAGAAGATGTCCCTTTTATCGGCCCACTACCAGGCGAGTCCGAAAAACTACCAGACCTTACAAAATTAATCAGAGAATTTTCAGGAAACCGCACAGAATTTGGTTCTTGGAAGAAGAATGTATCTAGAATAATGAGTTTGTACGAGGGTAGGGAAAACACCAACGCATATTTTTTGATAACGTTGGCGATTAGAAACAAAATCACCGGCGAGGCCGATGCCGTGTTAGAATCCTATAACACCCCTCTGAACTGGAAGGCGATTGCAAAATGCCTAACGGATCAGTTCGCTGACAAACGCGACCTCAAGACCCTAGAGTACCAATTGTTCTCGATGATTCAAGGACGACTGACCATTGCCGAATTCTATCAGGCCGTTTACTACCAATTATCGCTGATCCTTAATCAAATCAGCGTGCAAAAATTAAAACCTGATAGTGTCCATGCCCTGAAACAAACTTATCGAGAAAAGGCCTTAGATACTTTCATACGGGGATTAAATGGAGACTTGCCCAGACTCTTGGCCATCAAAGAACCCAGAGATCTCGGTCACGCCTTACACTTGTGTGAATTGGTCGACAATCAGGAACAAAGGAACGCGTTCACGCCCAAATTCAGGCAGCATGCACCTCCTGTACCTCCTAGGCAAGCGCAGCCGCTTGCCTTTAACAAGTCCATACCAAGGAGATTGCTTACAGCAGACTCTGCGGGAAATTGGAGAGTTTTCAACCCTAGATTATATTATAGTCCAGCTCCCCAACATACGACAGACCCACGCACTACCGGAAATCCGCAGATCTGGCAAACGGGAGCAGCTGATCAACAGAAACACGGTCAACGGCCCCAGTATCCCACGAATCAAAACTATCAGCCAGCACGGCAATTCTATCCGCCTCCGCATCCAACGGCCCCTAAACCACAACCGAAACCCTTACCAATGGACATCGACGGCTCCATTCGTTCAGGCAACGTCAATTACATGAATAGACCCAATGATAACGACTTCTCTGGGAAACGACCTGCCCCATTAAACGGACCTCCACCTAAAATCCTTAGGCAGTTTCACATTGCTAAGGGGGTTCCAGAAGAAGCATCCGAGGGAGTAGAGGGCGACTTTTACTACCTTGACCCTGAGGAACATACCTATTTCGCTAGCGCCGATTCCGAGGGAATTACGGTATGACCAGCAATCTGAGGAAAACGAACCGGAAAGCGAATCGACTCCCGTCGACGCTTCGGATGTTAATTTTTTAGGTTAAACGGGTCATCTCTGCCATACTTCCAATGCATCATGGAAGATGGCACCAAACTAAATTTTCTCATAGACACCTGATCGAACCAAAACTACATTCAACCAAATCTGGTGCCACACCCAAAAAAGAACGAAGGGAAATTTTTCGCAAATTCAGTGGGAGGACAAACCCCAATAACTCACCATACTTTTCTCACTCTGTTCAATAACAGAGATAGACCCATCAAACTTTTCTTACTGCCTACACTCAAAACTTTCCACGGCATCCTAGGGAACGACACACTAAAACAACTAAACGCGGTTATTAACGTTAAAAACGATATATTAACATTAAATGGAAACTATAATATCCGAGTGAAACAACTAGTGACTCAATCAGTAAACAACATAAAGCTCAGAGCATATGTCGAACAGTCAGAAGAATCTTATAAATTCACTCACCCAGAAACATTCGAACCTATTTGCAGACCCAGATGAAAGACTAACTTACACTACCAGAGTAATAGGTGAAATAAGGACATCATCGGATGCACCGGTGTATAGCAAACACTACCCGTACCCAACTTCTTTAAGGCCCGAGGTAGAAAAGCAGATTGCTACAAGACGGCATAATACGACCTTCACGGTCACCATACATCGCACCCGTATGAATAGTCCCCAAAAAAAAGCGACGCGTCCGGAGAAAAGAAGTATAGGATAGTCATTGACTATCGAAAACTTAGCTCCGTAACTATTTCGGATAGGTACCCTATCCCTGAGATTGGAGAAATAATCGCACAATTGGGTGACAATAAATATTTCTCCGTTCTAGATCTCAAAAGCGGATTCCACCAGATACCGCTTAAAGAAAAGGACATAGAAAAAACTGCGTTCGCAATCAACGGCGGTTTACCTTTCGGTCTAAAGAACTCACCGTCTATTTTCCAGAGAGCATTAGACGATATTCTAAGGGAACACGTAGGAAAAATATGCTACGTGTATATTGACGATATTATCGTCTTTAGTCGGTCCGAAAATGAACATGCCACGCACTTAGATAAGATATTTGCCACATTAGAAAAAGCCAATATGAAAGTGCAGATGGACAAATGTGAATTCTTCAAAGAGGAGGTAAATTTCTTGGGATTCACTTTCTCACAAAAAGGCGTTAAAACAAACGCGGATAAAGTAAAAGCAATAGAAAAATTTCCGATCCCCACAACACTAAAAGAACTTAGATCTTTCCTAGGTCTGGCAAGTTACTATAGGCGTTTTATTCGCGACTATGATAAACTTGCAAAACCACTGACTAACTTATTGAGAGGCGAAAACGGTCGCCTCCCAAAAAATATTTCAAATAAAACAAAGATAGATCTGAACAACGACGCGATAAGCGCATTCGATAAGATAAGAAGAACTTTAGCCTCACAAGACGTCATACTGGCGTACCCAGACTTTAGTAAGGAATTCAAGTTAACAACGGACGCCTCAAACTTCGCTATAGGCGCCGTCTTAGAACAAGAATCCCGACCGATCACTTTCATTTCCCGTACGCTCTCGAAGACCGAAGAAAACTACGCAGCAAATGAGAAAGAAATGCTAGCAATAGTTTGGGCACTTCAGAGCCTACGAATGTACCTTTACGGTACAGCCAAGGTGATAATATACACTGACCACCAACCGTTGACTTTCGCTCTTAGTTCAAAGAACCATAATGGGAAACTTAAAAGATGGAAAAGCTACTTAGAGGAATACAACCACGAGCTAAGATACAAGCCGGGTACCTCTAACGTAGTAGCCGACGCACTTTCCAGAATCCCAACAAACCCCCAAATAAATAGTACAACGGCGACGGTTCATAGCGACGAAAGTTCCTCGCATAATTTGATACCAGTCGAAAATGTCCCCATTAATGTATTCAAAAACCAACTATTTCTACTGATATCAGAAGAAGAGGAAGAGTCGTTCGAAATTCCCTTTCCTACTTTTCATAGGCACATAATAAAAAAGAAATCATATTCTGAGGAAGATCTGGTGGATATTCTAAAAAACACCTAGACCCAAAAATCGTGAACGGGATCTTCACACCCGAACACGTAATGGGCAAAATCCAGAATATTTACCCACAGCACTTTAACAATTACAAAACTAGATACACGCAGAAACAAGTCACGGACGTGAGTTCAGAGAGCGAACAGGATAATATCGTAGCTTCCGAACACATGAGGGCGCATAGAAACGCCATTGAAAATAAAATCCAGATACTAAGCAAGTTTTTCTTTCCTGGCCTTCGAAGAAAAACAGAAGTCACGGCAAAAGCATGCGGGACTTGCAAAATAGCCAAATATGACAGACATCCGCATCATGGGGAGATTCAACCAACCCACATACCGACGTACCCCGGACAAATCATTCATATAGACATCTACACGACCCAAAAACAGCTAGTACTAACGGCCATAGATAAATTCTCAAAATATGCCCAGATAAAACTATTAAGATCAGATATTAAGATATAAAACATCCACTAAGGGAAATTATGATAGCATTCGGTATGCCCAAGCAGATTGTAACAGACAACGAAAAGGCTCTAAATTCAGCAGCTATAAAGTTTCTGCTGCAAGAGCAGCTGCTGGCAAAAGTCTACACGACACCGCCCTATACTTCGACTAGCAATGGGCAAGTCGAAAGATTTCATTCAACTCTAACAGAGATAATGAGATGCCTTAAGCTAGACGAAAGCACACTTTAATTTGAAGAACTACTCTTTAAAGCAGTTGAAGAGTACAATACTTCAGTTCATTCAACAACACAAAAAAAACCAATAGACTTATTTTTCGGAAACCAATTAAGCGCAAACCCCCAAGAACTTCAAGATGTTAGGAAAAAGATCAGCGAAAAAATAGAAAAAACAAGTGGGTAAGGCTACAGTCGGGCGCCCGACAGTAAGATACCCTTCTCCCAATTTTCTAAATCCGTTACAAACGTGTAACCACTTTCATAGTTTCAAACAGAGAATTCTGCATAAATACTTCTATTACATATAGCTTACTCACAGCGACGCGCGTAAAGAGTAAAGCGACACGACGCAACGTCGACGTCGGCGTCAACTGCTCAAAGCAGCGCGTCGGCTGCTGCTCGTACCGAGCATTTGTACTGAAAACGTTGACTTGAATAACTTCTGTGTTATTGGTCCGATCGGATGTAATTTGGAGAATATGTTCATATTGCATTCAGCTTTATACAACTTGAAGCAGAACGTTATGGGTTTAATACTTTGCTTATTAATCGCAAATAACTGCTTTGCGGGGGCGGTGGTCGTGGCATCAAACATTTGATATAAACTTGATCTGCCTATGGTTTATAGGAACCTTCATGCCAAATTTGGTATCTCTAGATTGTTTAATAGCTGAGATCTGTTGTCTCATACAGACGGACAGACGGACGGACGGACAGACGGACAGACGGACAGACAGACGGACATGTCTCAATCGACTCGGCTAGTGATCCTGAGCAAGAATATATATACTTTATGGGGTCTGCCACGCCTCCTTATGCATGTTACATACATTTTGCACAAAGTTAGTATACCCTTTTTTGACCATTTTCAATGGTCGAAGGGTATAAAAACAAACCTTCCCGAGGGATTGAACCTCCATTCTTTTGTTTGATTGCCTGCTGCTCTACACATTTTACCATCGCCGCTTTGACACGATGTGCGGCTAAGTAACTATTTCCTTCTCATACACACACATAACCATTTTCGCATTAAAAATATCGAAAAAGCACGTGGCTGGCAGCAGCTTGCAGGCAAGGCATCACAAATCAATAGAAAATGTTAACTCGCGTAATTTCTATGTTTGTTATCCGATTGGGTTGCAATTTATAAAATTAGTTCACATCGCATTTATCTATATGTATGCCAAAGCAGAAAGTTAAGACTTCAATACTTTGCTTAATAATCACAAATTACTGATTTACAGGGGCGGTGGGCGTGGTACCCGAAATTTGAAATCGACGTTTACTGCCTAGGATATACAGGAATCTTGATGCCAAATTTTGAGGGTCTAGCTTCCTTAATAGCTGAGAATCAGACGCTCATACAGACAGACAGACAGACAGACAGACAGACGGACAGACGGACAGACAGACATGGCTAGATCGACTCGGCTAGTGATCCTGAGCAAGAATATATATACTTTATGGGGTCGCAGATGTCTCCTTCTGCCTGTTACGCACATTCCGACAAACCTAATAGACCATGTATTTTTTTAAAATCCATGGCCTAAAAACAGCTCTCATGACCCACTGTGCAAACAAACATCACTCTCCCAATTTTAACGCAACAGCAATACTACAGCAAAAACAACACTATGCTAAACGTTTCACTCTTGAAATGCTACACATAATTAACACACCACACAAGATAGATTAAACTACAAAACGGACACAGAAAATTGCGCTCATATATACAGACATTTACTTCCTAAGCTAGTTAGGAACTCCGCGCCAGCAAGAGCAGACGTATCAAATCAATGTATGTATTGTTCAGTTTAGTTCTTAGTTTTATAAACATTGTTAAACGTTTTTCCATTATGTAATTTTGTGTTTTTAGCCCTGAAGACGGTTACCGTAGTGTAACCGAAATATATCGGAAAATATAAATTAAAAAGAAATTGTTTTTATATTTTTGAACCTTGACCTCGAGCCAGCTATAATGAGTGTAAGACATAAAGGTCGCAAAAACTCTATAATAAGTCTAATTATTATTATTACTGAGGCAATAAAAATTATAGAAAGAATTATTTATACTATTATTAATAGACCTTATGATTGGAAGTCAAATATACTTTTATACTATATAAATACTTAAAAATTAACCTCCTGATCAGTAAATTGTGATATACAAAAATAATCAAACTACATCAGCAAAATGTCAATATCAAGCAGCTGCTTCAAATCCAAAGTGATGTGTTTTTGAAAAGTTGAATTTAACTATAGCTACAGCTGATTCAAGAACTAATAAAAAAAAAGTTACTAAAAAATATGATATTAAAGGTCCTGTATTTCCTAATAATGTTAAAAGTAAAAAAGTCCAGCAATTATATTAGCAGTTAAAAGAACAGCTAATGTCCCTGGTCGAATAACATTTCTAATTGTTTCAATACATACTATAAAAGGTATAAGAACGGCTGGTGTTCCTTGTGGTACTAAGTGAGCAAATATATATTGAGTATGATTGATTCATCCATAACATATAAATAAAAGTCATAAAGGTAAAGCTTAAGAAAGAGTTAATGTTAAATGACTTGTACTTGTAAAAATATACGGAAATAAACCTATAAAATTATTAAATAAAATAAATGAAAATAAAGAAATAAAAACAAGTGGGTAAGGCTACAGTCGGGCGCCCGACAGTAAGATACCCTTCTCCCAATTTTCAAAATACGTTACAAACGTGTAACCACACTAATAATTCCAAACAGAAATTTCTGCACAAAAACTTTTAATACATATAGCTTACTCGCTCGCACTCACACAGCGACGCGCGTAAAGAGTAAAGCGACACGACGAAACGTCGACGTCAGCGTCAACTGCTCAAAGCAGCGCGTCGGCTGCCGCTCGTACCGCGCATTTGTACTGAAAACGTCGACGTTAATAACTTTTGTGTTATTGGTCCGATCGTATTGTAATTTGGAGGATATGTTCAGATTGCATTCAGCTTTATACATACCAAAACATAACTTTATAGGTTCATTACTTTGCTTAATAATCGTAAATAACCGATTTGCGGGGGCGGTGAGCGTGGCATCAAACATTTGACATAAACTTCACCTGCCCCGAATATATAGGAACCTTCATACCAAATTTGGTGTCTCTAGCTTTTTTAATAGCTGAGATCTGTTGTCTCAAACAAACAGACGGACAGACGGACAGACGGACAGACGGACAGACGGACGGACGGACAGACGGACAGACGGACAGACAGACGGACATGTCTCAATCGACGCGGCTAGTGATCCTGAGCAAGAATATATATACTTTATGGGGTCTGCCACGCCTCCTTATGACTGTTACATACATTTTGCACAAAGTTAGTATACCCTTTTTTGACCATTTTCAATGGTCGAAGGGTATAAAAACGGAATACCGACTTAGAATACCACAACCAAAGAAAGAACCCAATAAAGAAATACGAGGTAGGGGAAACAGTTTATGTGAAAATAGATAAAAGGTTAGGGTCAAAACTAACACCGAGATACAGAAAAGAAATAGTCCAAGAGGATAGGAACACCACCATAAAAACACATTCAGGGAGAATAGTACACAAAAATAATATTGAGAAATAACATTCATTCGCAGGTTACTCTTATTGCCAACATGTTTCGGACGGGTTACCAAACTAGACTACATCCACTCCCAACTCATTCCCATAAAAACGGGAACAGATGTTCTGCAAAACGGGACATTTAAAATTTTCCACGTGTTCAATATTGAAGAATACGAATCCGCGTTCGGTGACATATCGAACAGATTAAATGAAATTAATAAAACGCACCCACTTCTCCCTTTCTTAAAATTCGAACTTATGAAGTCGAAATCAGACCTAAGAAAACTTAAACCTTTTAAAAAACAAAAAAGGGCAATAGATGCTTTGGGAACGGCATGGAAATGGTTGGCCGGTTCACTGGACCACCATGACAAAGAAATAATAATCAATAAAATAAACGAACAGCTCGAGAACAATAACAAACAGTTAATAATAAATAAAGTACTTAATGATAGAATTAAACAGTTAAGCTTAATAACCAACAATATAATTAAGGCCACGTCAGAAAATAAAAATTTTATAGACGAAAAAAATCTCTCTATTGCAATATAAATTACACATACTTAAAGAAGAACTTAATAACCTAGTCCATGCAATAGATTGGGAAAAAACAGATACCATAAATTCCATTATATTATCAGAATATGAAACTAAACAAATCGAAAACCTATTCAATAAAGAGATTATTTTCATGAACCTAGAAGAACTGCTAGAATTTTCCAAAATAAAAATAGCCAGCAACGGAAAAAACATATTGTACATTATTAGCATACCTTTAATTTCTAACGAAACCTGTACACATACAATTTTAAAACCAATAAAAAAGGGTAAAATAATTTACGAGATAAAATACACTAAAATCATCCAATGTAACCAAATAAATTACGGCCTTAAAGGAAATTGTGAAACCCATTACGATAAGTCAATTTGTAATAAAATAAACCTAGTAGACCTAAGCAACGACACGTGTATCACACCGCTACTAAGAAGTCGAACACCTAACTGCAAGATCATCAATAGCCAACACGTAGCGGACCACGAGGAAATCCTGACCGGCACCATTCTCCTGAATGACTTCAGAGGCACCGTACTCATCGACAGGGAGGAGACAACCTTGGAATCCCAGAACTCTACAATCGTCATAGCAAATGACGTGTATGAGATAAAGATGATGACGTACGCCGAGGCTGCACCCCCAGTTCTTCAACTCCAAGCACGAGAGAGCAAGGTGGAAGAAGTTCTTTCGCTACAAATGCTAAAGGAATTCAATATCAACAATACCAGGGAGCTTGAGATGATAAGAGACGACAGCACCAAGACAGCAACAATCAACGTCTCGGTGACAGGGACTCTGCTTTTGGCACTCATCGCGGCAATCGGCTGGATAGCAAAACAAAAGCTATCTCATAGGGGCCACCAGCTAAATAAGGAAGTCGAAACACCAGGAACAAAACCAAAGACACCTACTGGACCAACCCAGAAACGCCTCTACATCGCATCCGAGGACGTCTGCGTCTAAAGGGGGAGGAGTTAAGACCAAATATGATAAGAACACACAAGAACCCAAATCTCGATCACGACTCCACCACATGCAGTACATCCGCCACGAGCAGACAGTCAGCGAAGTCCCAATAACAACAACAAGCCCAATGCAGCCCAACATGAACCAAGAAATTGCACAACAAACAACAGCTCAGCAAGAACAGGCACATTGACTCCAGCTACGACGGCAGTGCATCCGCCACGTGCGCTGCATCAGCAGAATGTCTGCACCGGCCAAGTCGTGGGAACGCCAACGACATCGGACACCATCAGCGACAACGGCGCAGCCACAGCGGCAGCGGCAAAGCTACAGCGGCAGCGACGGCTTCGACGACATCAGCGACGTCGGCAGAGAATAGGTTTAATTATTAATTGTAAAACTTAGTCCAGTTAGTTCCAAAATTAACACCAATAAAATCTGACGTGTTCTTTTTTTTAAAAAGAAAATTAAAAAAATCTTTTAATTTATATGTAAGACAATACCAACTCACTCCCTTTAAAATTCTGTTTAATCAAATGCATTTAAAATACTAAACTTAAAATATTTTAAATGCTTGAAAAAACCATCCATGAAAACCTGCACTAGCACCGGGTTGAATTTGAACCCGTACCCTTCTGCACGATAGTCGGCGACCACATCCACGCAGCCACCAAGTCTATTACGTAGTTACAAAAAATTTGTAATGATGATCAGTGCAAAAAATTTTGGTACATAAATTTGAAAAAAAAAAGTTTGTCGCCGGAGTTGAACCTGGATCTTGCATATCTAACATAATAAAACAGATAAAAACACGTGGTCACATGGCACTACTATTTCCTTAATATCTTCCACATTTATAGTCCAATCTTACTGAAACGTCCGCAAGATGGTATTTATAACGCATTTATAAAACTGTTGCTGTAGATCTAATATTACGGCTGTAATCAATTTTTTTCGATTTATGGGGGCGGGTGGGGGCGTGGCTGAAATCCAAAATAAACTTGATCAGCCTGCAGTAATAACACATGTTGTCACCAAATTTGGGAACTCTAGCTCTTATAAAAGCTGAGATCCAGGTGTTCACACGGACGGACAGACAGAAAGACGGACAGACGGACAGACGGACAGACGGACATGGCTATATCGACTTGGCTGTTGATACTGATTCAGAATATATACACTTTATGGGGTCGGATATGTCTCCTTCTGCCTGTTACATACATTTTCGGTTCGAACAAAGTTATAATACCCTTCTACTCTATGAGTAGCGGGTATAATAATTAATAATGTTATTGAAAAAACAAATATTAAAACTAAAACTATAATAAACTAAAACTATAAAAAAAATGATTAAGATTTTCATCTCTACTTATTTATTCTTTTCTATAAAATTTTACTAAAGAAGCAATTATTAAAACAAAAGACATAAATAATAAACTTATTCAATCAAATAATAATGTTATATCAATAGATATAGAATTTAATGAAACTACTTCTCATTCAATAAAATAAACTAAATTTTTTAATAAAAAATTTAAACTTAATTAGAAACACAAAACAATGAAAAACTAATAGAAATTAAACTTATAAATCTATTTCTACAAATTGATAAATATTTCACGATCTAAAATTAATTATTCATATCACTTATTGGTTTGTGTGTTTGCGGCAGCAGTAGCCGGAAGCGGAGAGTTATAAGTGAAAGAGATAAACGCGCGTACGTCTTCACTGTGTTAATGTTTATTAGAAACTGAAACGACATTTTGCTGTACTCTGTTATACTTAACATAACATATTCATAGCATTCAACTTCGGACATGCATGCATTGGTAACATAAACGATAATTTTCGACACCCTTCCTCAATGCAAGCATGTTTACAAAAACTACTTCAAATTTAACAATTTCGGAAACTCAATATGCTTCTTTTTCGACAAATTCTTAGTTAATATATCTGCGATCGAAACGTACTGCAAAATAACATGCCCTTCCTTAATGATCTGTCGCACAAAATGATATCGTATATCAATGTGCTTGCTGCGTGAATGATGTACAGGATTCCTGGCCAATTCCTACGCACTCAGGTTGTCACCATTTACAACTGTTTGAGTACCATCAATACCGCAACCGACTTCAACGATAAGCCTACGCATTACCATAGCTTCTTTGCACGCCGCTGATAACGCCATATATTCAGCCTCAGTGCTGCTAAGTGCCACACTCCGTTGTTTCTCCGATTTCCAGCAAATCGGACAACCAGCTATGAAATATACGTAGCCAGTATAGGATTCAACCAATCTGCGTCAACAAAACCTTCAAATGGTTTCCCACACTTCCAGTAGTGTAGCCTATAGTTTACTGTTGATGACAGATAACGCAGAACATGTTTCACGCCTGCAAGGTGTTCACTATGGGGTTCCTTATTACGTTGAGCCAATTTTGCGATCAAGTGCAAAATATCTGGTCGTGTTGTAAGAGCCAGCCACATCAGCTCTCCAACCATTGATTGATACGTCGTCACGTCAATCCTTGTGCATTGAGCATTCTCGCACAACACCTGATGCCCCTCTTCTAATGGTGTAGCTGCCGGCCTGCACCTCTTCATACCGTATCGCTTCAGTAAATCCTTGATATACTGCGAACTGCCAAGAGTAATGGCGCCAGTTTCTTCCTCACGTAGAATTTCCATTCCAAGAAATAGCTCCAATGGCCATTTATCGACGCATTCAAAAGCTTTTGAAATGCTCGACTTTATGTTGATCAAGTCCTCCTTAGACTTGCATGCTATAAGAAGATCATAAACATATACCAGGATTAGCGATAAGATACCTCTTGCTTTCTGTTTATATAGGCATGGTTCATTGTCACACGGTACAAATCCAATTTTCCGTAACACGCTATCCAGCTTATAGTTCCATTCCCTTCCTGACTGCTTCAGTCCGTATAACGCTTTCTTCAGCAATAAAACCTTGTCCGATTGAGTGCCTTCTACATAGCCCTGGGGTTGCTTCATGTATACTACATCCTTCAGATCGCTATTCAGGTATGCCGTGCATACATCCATCTGATGTAAATATAACTCTAACTCCGCTGCTAAGGCCAAAATGAAACGCATACTCTCCAATCGACAAACCGGCGAGAACGTTTCCTTATAGTTTACACCATATTGCTGCGAACAACCTTTCGCAACCAACCGTGCTTTAAAGCGCTGTATTTGCCCAAGTGTATCTCGCTTCAGGCTTAATACCCATTTGCAGCCAATTGCCCGATGCTCCTTCGGTAATTCTGCAAGCTGCCAAGTTTGATTCATAATCAAAGACTCGTATTCCTTCGCCATCGCCTCACGCCAGTATATTGCCTCTGGACTTTTCATCGCCTCCTCATAGGATGATGGAACAGTTACATCCTCAGTAACCATAGCGCCGAGTACATTATATTGCTTCTTTGGGCGACCGAGTCTGCCCGTTCTTAGAAACCTTGGTCTCCCTGGACCAATATGCACATCCTGCTCTTCCAGCACCATTTCCTCTGATGCGCTCGCGTAGGACTCGTCACCGCTACCTTGTGTGGTAGCAACCAATGTGTCAGACGCATCCGTGTCGTCATTAGATGTGATCTCATCGTTGTCATCCTTCTCAACACCATTAGGCTCTGCATGACACTCGTCAACTGGCTATTTGTGTATCACACATTCTGCAACTGCATGCTCCGAAATACCAAGCTCGTCAAAAACCACGTCTCGCTTCTCGACTACTTTCCTCAACTCTGGATCGTACAGTCGATAGCCCTTGGCATTTACCGAATATCCGACCATTCGATACTCTTTTGCCCTTGGGTTTGAACTTGCTTCTCTGTTGACCTTTGTCCAGCGCCACTGCGAATGAACCAAAAACTTTAAGATGACTGATATTTGGTTTCTTACCAGTCCATGCTTCCATTGGTGTCCTTCCGATCAATGACCTAGTGGGAGACCGATTCCGCAAATACACCGCTGTGTATATTGCCTCTGCCCACAATTCTTGATCTAATCCTGACTGTACCAATAAGCATCTGGCCATTTCCACCAACGTCCGATTGGCGCGTTCAGCCACACCATTTTGTCGTGGAGTATAAGCCACTGTCAACTGCCGTGCAATTCCCATTTCCTTGAAATATTCATCAAATTTCTTGTTGACATACTCTCGTACATTATCGCTTCGAACGCATTTCAGCCTTTTTCCCATCTGCCGCTCCACTAGATTTTTGTACTCCATAAACTTGTCAAAGACCTCATCTTTGCCCTTTAGGAAATACACATATGTCCGCCGTGACATATCGTCTATGAACGTCAGAAAATACCTGGATCCGCCAATTGATTAAGTTTCGAATGGACCACATACATCCGTATGCACCAATTACAGCAGTTCCTGCGCAAGACTTTCGCTCGCTTGCGGAAAAGGCTGCACATACACTTTATTGATCATACACGTCTTGCATGATGTGTTCTTAGTGACATTAATCTTATCCATTCCTCGAACTAATCCTTTATCGACCATATCCATAAGACTTGCGTAATTCAAATGTCCGTACCGTTTATGCCAAAGCAACGCATCTGCGTTAACAGCTGCATAACATCTGTTATGTTTGCATTCTTCGTGTATAGACCTCCAGCTCTGTTAACTTTCAGAATACATTTTCCGCTACGCATAATTTTCGCACTTTTTGCGTCAAAATGAACTGCGCATTTGTTTGCCACCGCATGGCTCACACTTTTAAATTCCCCCTGAGCTTGAGAACATATAAAACATTGAGAAGCTCTACTGTATACGACTCAGTTTGCAATTGCACAGTACCTATGCCTTCTGCTTGCAAAAATCCGGCATCCGCCAAACCAATCACTTCTGTATGCCTCTCAAACTTTGTGAACATCTGCCTCTCGCAACACATATGACTTGTTGCTCCCCTGTCCAAAATCCATTTGAACTTTTCGAAGCTACTGCCATCCAATGCATTCAATAAGCTGAACTGCTATTTCCCGCCTGTTACCGACACTGCTTTGCCATCATCATTCGAATTCGCCGCCTTGCGACAATTCGCTTTTATGTGCCCCTTTTCGCCGCACTTAAAACAGACGACGTTTCGTTGTTTTTTCTTTAAAGCGAGCTTCGCACTTTTTTGCGTCGCAGAAAATGCCGTTGTATTTTCTGTATGCCTTTCCGTGTTCTCTCTCCTCTCGCCTTTTTCCTTGAGTTTTATGCTCAGAATTTCGAATGTCGGCAAACTGTCGCGCGTCTCAATGGCGACAACGAAATTCTCATACTCAACTGGCAAGCTTGAATGCAATATATTCATTGTGATTCCAACTTCAGCTAGTTGATCGACGATTTCACAGAAAATGATCAAGTATCCAGCCATGCTCTGACCCTCAGACATGCGCAAGCCTAGCAACTTTTTGTATAATGACACCTTGGTCACAGGTCCGGTCGGCTGATGCACCTCTCGTAGCTTTTTCCACGCTGCATTCGCCGATGCACAGTTTTTTATATATCCTAACTGTGATCTTTCACGCTCAACGTAATCATTGCCAATGCCTTTCGATCAAGAGCAGACCAGTCAACGCCTTCACCGGCACATGACTGCTGTAAATCGCACGACGCAACATTCCAAAGCTCAGCATGCACCAATACGCACTTCATTTGGATACACCATGAGTCAAATTTGTTCTCCTCCAGTTTCTCGATCTGGTACAACGAACTCATCTTGTTTTCACGTCGCAATTTACTGACTTTCTGATTGTCCAAAAAATAATCCGTGACTATTTTTTCATTAACTAAATAAACACTTTTAAGTTCATAACAGCTCCATCTGGGCTAAAACGATGCCTGGGCCCATAACCTATTGGTTTGTGTGTTAGCCGCAGCAGTAGCCGGACGCGGAGAGTTATAAGTGAAAGAGATAAACGTACGTCTTCATTGTTTTAATGTTTATTAGAAACTGAAACGACATTTTGCTGTACTCTGTTATACTTAACATAACATATTCATAGCATTCAACTTCGGACATGCATGCATTGGTAACATAAACGATAATTTTCGACATCACTTATACCACAAATTAGTATTTTTATTTAAACTATTTAAATATAATCATAATATACATTTTTCTCTTTTTATAATTAATAAATTTAAAGGTAATCAATGTAAAATTATTAATAAATATTCACGAATTTTACCTCCTCTAAAAGCATAAACTCCAAAAAAAATTTTTCCATGTTGCCTAAAAGAGTATATTTATAATGAACGAAAGTAAAGACAATATAATTATTGAAATTCAAGATCAAGAAACAATTATATTTAATAAAGAAATTTCACCTAATAAATTTAATGTAGGAGGAACAGCTATATTAGCAGAACTTAATAAAAATCATTATCAAGCTATAACAGGTATAAAATTTAATAAACCCTTATTAATTAATAAACTTCATCTACCTAAACGTTCATAAGAAACATTTGCTAAACAAAATAACCCAGAAGAACAAAGCCCATGAGCAATTATTCAACTATAAGAACCTGTTAATCCTCAATAACTTATTGTCAAAAGCCCAGCTAAAACAATTCCTATATGAGCAACTGCAGAATAAGCAATTAAAGCCTTTAAATCAGTTTGTCGTAAACAAATTAATCCTACTAAAACTCCACCTACTAATCTATTTATAATTCAATTAAAACTATATTGTAAATTTATTATTTGTACTACATATAGCTTACTCGCTTGCACTCACACAGCGAAGCGCATAAAGAGTAAAGCAACACGACGCAACGTCGACGTCGGCGTCAACTGCTCAAAGCAGCGCGTCGGCTGCTGCCCGTACCGAACATTTGTACTGATTACGTTGACTTGAATAACTTCTGTGTTATTGGTCCGATAGGATTGTAATTTAGAGAATATGCTTATATTCCATTCATTTTTATACAGACCAAAGTATAACTTTTTAGGTTCATTACTTTGCTAATAATCGTAAATAACCGATTTGCGGGGGCGGTGGGCGTGGCATCAAACATTTGACATAAACTTTATCTGCCTATGATTTATAGGAACCTTCATGCCAAATTTGGGGTCTCTAGCTTTTTTAATAGCTGAGATCTGTTGTCTCAAACAAACAGACGGACAGGCGGACGGACGGACAGACGGACAGACGTCCGTCTGTCTGTCTGTCCGTCCGTGTGAACAGCTATTATAAGAGCTAGATTTCCCAAATTTGGTGACAAAATGTGTTATTACTGCAGGCTGATCAAGTTTATTTTGGATTTTAGCCATTTTGATTACAGCCGCAATATTAGCTTTACAGCAGTTTTATAAATACGTAATTAATACCATATGGCGGACGTTACGTGAAAATTTCAGTAAGATTGGACTATAAATGTGGAAGATATTAAGGAAATAGTAGTGCCATGTGACCACGTGTTTTTGTCTGTTTTATTTTGTTAGATATGCAAGATCCAGGTTCAACTCCGGCGACGCCTCCTTATGCCTGTTACATACATTTTGCACAAAGTTAGTATACCCTTTTTTGGCCATTTTCAATGGTCGAAGGGTATAAAAACACGTCTCACAGTCTCAAATTTGTTTTGACTTTGAAAGTTGCACGGGGTTCCTATTAGATGTTGCCGCATTGCTTTCAGTGCTTTCCAATTAGAACTCATCAGAGGGCTTTTAATTATGAATGTGTAAGAGAGACGCCTATAAAATGCTTCACATATTTATTGAGAAATTTAATAATCCAACCAGATTTGTCGCGTATGTTGTATGTATGTTGCTGTATGAAGCGAAATATGACTAAATATTTTATATTTCCTTAAATATAGTAAAAAATTCGTTAACATTAATTTAAATAAAGATAACGCATATGCAAAAAAAAATAACTGAAAAAAAAAACAAAAATTTTTTTACCGACCGTGAGGGGTCTTGAACCATGGACCTTCAAAAAACTCAGCCTATGCAGTCTGCAACTATAACAGCTCTGCCATTAGCGCATTCCGAATCTGGTCGATAAAGTTGCATTATAAGACCATTCATTGTCGTACAGGAGAAAAACAAATTATTATTGTGTCGTCGTGTGTGTATGTAAGACAATACCAACTCACTCCCTTTAAAATTCTGTTTAATCAAATGCATTTAAAATACTAAACTTAAAATATTTTAAATGCTTGAAAAAAAAAACCATCCATGAAAACCTGCACTAGCACCGGGTTGGATTTGAACCCGTACCCTTCGGCACGACAGTCGGCGACCACATCCACTTAGCCACCAAGTCTATTACGTAGTTACCAAAAAATTATAATGATGATCAGTGCAAATAATTTTGGTACATAAATTTGAAAAAAAAAAAGTTTGTCGCCGGAGTTGAACCTGGATCTTGCATATCTAACATAATAAAACAGATAAAAACACGTGGTCACATGGCACTACTATTTCCTTAATATCTTCCACATTTATAGTCCAATCTTACTGAAATTTTAACGAAACGTCCGCAAGATGGTATTTATAACGCATTTATAAAACTGTTGCTGTAGATCTAATATTACGGCTGTAATCAATTTTTTTCGATTTATGGGGGCGGGTGGGGGCGTGGCTGAAATCCAAAATAAACTTGATCAGCCTGCAGTAATAACACATGTTGTCACCAAATTTGGGAACTCTAGCTCTTATAATAGCTGAGATCCAGGTGTTCAGACGGACGGACAGACAGAAAGACGGACAGACGGACAGACGGACATGGCTATATCGACTTGGCTGTTGTTAATGTTATTGAAAAAACAAATATTAAAACTAAAACTATAATAAACTAAAACTATAAAAAAATGATTAAGATTTTCATCTCTACTTATTTATTCTTTTCTATAAAATTTTACTAAAGAAGCAATTATTAAAACAAAAGACATAAATAATAAACTTATTCAATCAAATAATAATGTTATAACAATAGATATAGAATTTAATGAAACTACTTCTCATTCAATAAAATAAACTAAATTTTTTAATAAAAAATTTAAACTTAATTAGAAACACAAAACAATGAAAAACTAATAGAAATTAAACTTATAAATCTATTTCTACAAATTGATAAATATTTCACGATCTAAAATTAATTATTCATATCACTTATTGGTTTGTGTGTTTGCCGCAGCAGTAGCCGGAAGCGGAGAGTTATAAGTGAAGTCTTCACTGTGTTAATGTTTATTAGAAACTGAAACGACATTTTGCTGTACTCTGTTATACTTAACATAACATATTCATAGCATTCAACTTCGGACATGCATGCATTGGTAACATAAACGATAATTTTCGACACCCTTCCTCAATGCAAGCATGTTTACAAAAACTACTTCAAATTTAACAATTTCGGAAACTCAATATGCTTCTTTTTCGACAAATTCTTAGTTTATATAAATGCGATCATATTATTTGTCGAAACGTACTGCAAAATAACATGCCCTTCTTTAATGATCTGTCGCACAAAATGATATCGTATATCAATGTGCTTGCTGCGTGAATGATGTACAGGATTCCTGGCCAATTCCTGCGCACTCAGGTTGTCACCATTTACAACTGTTTGAGTACCATCAATACCGCAACCGACTTCAACGATAAGCCTACGCATTACCATAGCTTCTTTGCACGCCGCTGATAACGCCATATATTCAGCCTCAGTGCTGCTAAGTGCCACACTCCGTTGTTTCTCCGATTTCCAGCAAATCGGACAACCAGCTATGAAATATACGTAGCCAGTATAGGATTCAACCAATCTGCGTCAACAAAACCTTCAAATGGTTTCCCACACTTCCAGTAGTGTAGCCTATAGTTTACTGTTGATGACAGATAACGCAGAACATGTTTCACGCCTGCAAGGTGTTCTCTATGGGGTTTCTTATTACGTTGATCCAATTTTGCGATCGAGTGCATAATATCTGGTCGTGTTGTAAGAGCCAGCCACATCAGCTCTCCAACCATTGATTGATACGTCGTCACGTCAATCCTTGTGCATTGAGCATTCTCGCACAACACCTGATGCCCCTCTTCTAATGGTGTAGCTGCCGGCCTGCACCTCTTCATACCGTATCGCTTCAGTAAATCCTTGATATACTGCGAACTGCCAAGAGTAATGGCGCCAGTTTCTTCCTCACGTAGAATTTCCATTCCAAGAAATAGCTCCAATGGCCATTTATCGACGCATTCAAAAGCTTTTGAAATGCTCGACTTTATGTTGATCAAGTCCTCCTTAGACTTGCATGCTATAAAAAGATCATAAACATATACCAGGATTAGCGATAAGTTACCTCTTGCCTTCTGTTTATATAGGCATGGCTCATTGTCACACGGTACAAATCCAATTTTCCGTAACACGCTATCCAACTTATAGTTCCATTCCCTTCCTGACTGCTTCAGTCCGTATAACGCTTTCTTCAGCAATAAAACCTTGTCCGATTGAGTGCCTTCTGCATAGCCGTGGGGGTGCTTCATGTATACTACATCCTTCAGATCGCTATTCAGGTATGCCTTGCATACATCCATCTGATGTAAATATAACTCTAACTCCGCTGCTAAGGCCAAAATGAAACGCATACTCTCCAATCGACAAACCGGCGAGAACGTTTCCTTATAGTTTACACCATATTGCTGCGAACAACCTTTCGCAACCAACCGTGCTTTAAAGCGCTGTATTTGCCCAAGTGTATCTCGCTTCAGGCTAAATACCCATTTGCAGCCAATTGCCCGATGCTCCTTCGGTAATTCTGCAAGCTGCCAAGTTTGATTCATAATCAAAGACTCGTATTCCTTCGCCATCGCCTCACGCCAGTATATTGCCTCTGGACTTTTCATCGCCTCCTCATAGGATGATGGAACAGTTACCTCCTCAGTAATCATAGCGCCGAGTACATTATATTGCTTCTTTGGACGACCGGGTCTGCCTGTTCTTAGAAACATTGGTCTCCCTGGACCAATATGCACATCCTGCTCTTCCAGCACCAACTCCTCTGATGCGCTCGCGTAGGACTCGTCACCGCTACCTTGTGTGGTAGCAACCAATGTGTCAGACGCATCCGTGTCGTCATTAGATGTGATCTCATCGTTGTCATCCTTCTCAACACCATTAGGCTCTGCATGACACTCGTCAACTGGCTATTTGTGCATCACACATTCTGCAACTGCCTGCTCCGAAATACCAAGCTCGTCAAAAACCACGTCACGCTTCTCGACTACTTTCCTCAACTCTGGATCGTACAGTCGATAGCCCTTGGCATTTACCGAATATCCGACCATTCGATACTCTTTGCCCTTGGGTTTGAACTTGCTTCTCTGTTGACCTTTGTCCAGCGCCACTGCGAATGAACCAAAAACTTTAAGATGACTGATATTTGGTTTCTTACCAGTCCATGCTTCCATTGGTGTCCTTCCGATCAATGACCTAGTGGGAGACCGATTCCGCAAATACACCGCTGTGTATATTGCCTCTGCCCACAATTCTTGATCTAATCCTGACTGTACCAATACGCATCTGGCCATTTCCACCAACGTCCGATTGGCGCGTTCAGCCACACCATTTTGTCGTGGAGTATAAGCCACTGTCAACTGCCGTGCAATTCCCATTTCCTTGAAATATTCATCAAATTTCTTGTTGACATAGTCTTGTACATTATCGCTTCGAACGCATTTCAGCCTTTTTCCCGTCTGCCGCTACACTAGATTTTTGTACTCCATAAACTTGTCAAAGACCTCATCTTTGCCCTTTAGGAAATACACATATGTCCGCCGTGACATATCGTCTATGAACGTCAAAAAATACCTGGATCCGCCAATTGATTAAGTTTCGAATGGACCACATACATCCGTATGCACCAATTCCAGCAGTTCCTGCGCACGACTTTCGCTCGCTTGCGGAAAAGGCTGCACATGCACTTTATGGATCAAACCAATCATTTCTGTATGCCTCTCAAACTTTGTGAACATCTGCCTCTCGCAACACATATGACTTGTTGCTCCACTGTCCAAAATCCATTTGAACTTTTCGAAGCTACTGAAATCCAATGCATTCAATAAGCTGAACTGCTGTTTCCCGCCTGTTACCGACACTGCTTTGCCATCATCATTCGAATTCGCCGCCTTGCGACAATTCGCTTTTATGTGCCCCTTTTCGCCGCACTTAAAACAGACGACGTTTCGTTGTTTCTTCTTTGAAGCGAGCTTCGCACTTTTTTGCGTCGCAGAAAATGCCGTTGTATTTTCTGTATGCCTTTCCGTATTCTCTCTCCTCTCGCCTTCTTCCTTGAGTTTTATGCTCAGAATTTCGAACGTCGGCAAACTGTCGCGCGTCTCAATGGCGACAACGAAATTCTCATACTCAACTGGCAAGCTTGAAATCAATACAATTGCCTGTAACTCGTCATTCATTGTGATTCCAACTCCAGCTAGTTGATCGACGATTTCACAGAAAATGTTCAAGTATCCAGCCATGCTCTGACCCTCAGACATGCGCAAGCCTAGCAACTATTTGTATAATGACACCTTGCTCACAGGTCCGGTCGGCTGATGCACCTCTCGTAGCTTTTTTCACGCTGCATTCGCCGATGCACAGTTTTTTATATATCCTAACTGTGATACTTTCACGCTCAACGTAATCATTGCCAATGCCTTTCGATCAAGAGCAGACCAGTCAACGCCTTCACCGGCACATGACTGCTGTAAATCGCACGACGCAACATTCCAAAGCTCAGCATGCACCAATACGCACTTCATTTGGATACACCATGAACATAATTGTTCTCCTCCAGTTTCTCGATCTGGTAAAATGAACTCATCTTGTTTTCACGTCGCAATTTACTGACTTTCTGATTGTCCAAAAAATAATCCGTGACTATTTTTTCATTAACTAAATAAACACTTTTAAGTTCATAACAGCTCCATCTGGGCTAAAACGATGCCTGGGCCCATAACCTATTGGTTTGTGTGTTTGCCGCAGCAGTAGCCGGACGCGGAGAGTTATAAGTGAAAGAGATAAACGCGCGTACGTCTTCACTGTGTTAATGTTTATTAGAAACTGAAACGACATTTTGCTGTACTCTGTTATACTTAACATAATATATTCATAGCATTCAACTTCGGACATGCATGCATTGGTAACATAAACGATAATTTTCGACATCACTTATACCACAAATTAGTATTTTTATTTAAACTATTTAAATATAATCATAATATACATTTTTCTCTTTTTATAATTAATAAATTTAAAGGTAATCAATGTAAAATTATTAATAAATATTCACGAATTTTACATCCTCTAAAAGCATAAACTCTAGAAGAAAGTTTTCCATGTTGCCTAAAAGAATAAAGATTTAATGAATGAAAGTAAAGACAATATAATTATTGAAATTCAAGATCAAGAAACAATTATATTTAATAAAGAAATTTCACCTAATAAATTTACTGTAAGAGGAACAGCTATATTAGCAGAACTTAATAAAAATCATCATCAAGCTATAACAGGTATAAAATTTAATAAATTTAATTTAATTAATTAATAAACTTCATCTACCTAAACGTTCATAAGAAACATTTGCTAAACAAAATAACCCAGAAGAACAAAGCCCATGAGCAATTATTCAACTATAAGAACCTGTTAATCCTCAATAACTTATTGTCAAAAGCCCAGCTAAAACAATTCCTATATGAGCAACTGCAGAATAAGCAATTAAAGCCTTTAAATCAGTTTGTCGTAAACAAATTAATCCTACTAAAACTCCACCTACTAATCTATTTCTAATTCAAATAAATCTATATTTTAAATTTATTATTTGTAAAATAGAAACAACTCGTAATATTCCATAACCCCCTCATTATACCCTTCGACCATTGAAAATGGCCAAAAAAGGGTATACTCACTTTGTGCAAAATGTATGTAACAGGCATAATTCTTGCTCATGATCACTAGCCGAGTCGATTGAGACATGTCCGTCTGTCTGTCCGTCTGTCCGTCTGTTTGTTTGAGACAACAGATCGCAGCTATTAAAAAAGCTAGAGACACAAAATTTGGTATGAAGGTTCCTATATATTCGGGGCAGGTGAAGTTTATGTCAAATGTTTGATGCCACGACCACCGCCCCCGCAAATCGGTAATTTACGAATATTAAGGGAAGTATTAAACTTATAAAGTTCTGCTTCGGTATGTATAAAGCTAAATGCAATATAACACATATCCCCCAAATTACAATCCGATCGGAACAATAACACAGAAGTTATTAAAGTCAACGTTTTCAGTACAAATGTTCGGTACGAGCGGCAGCCAGCGCGCTGCTTTGAGCAGTTGACGCCGACGTCGACGTTGCGTCGTGTCGCTTTACTCTTTACGCGCGTCACTGCGTGCGTGCGAGCGAGTTTCCGATTTGCGGGGGCGCTGGGCGTGGCATCAAACATTTGACATAAACTTTATCTGCCTATGATTTATAGGAACCTTCATTCCAAATTTGGTGTCTCTAGATTTTTTAATAGCTGAGATCTGTTGTCTAATACAGACGGACAGACGGGCAGACAGACGGACATGTCTCAAGCGACTCGGCTAGTGATCCTGAGCAAGAATATATATACTTTATGGGGTCTGCCACGCCTTCTTATGCCTGTTACATACATTTTGCACAAAGTTAGTATACCCTTTTTTGACCATTTTCAATGGTCGAAGGGTATAAAAACAAGCGGGTAATGCTACAGTCGGGCTCCCGACAGTAAGATACCCTTCTCCCAACTTTTAAAATCCGTTACAAGCGTGTAACTACACTTATAATTTCAAACAGAGAATTCTGCACAAATACTTTTAGTACATATAGCATACTCGCTTGCACTCATACAGCGACGCGTGTAAAGATTAAAGCGACAAGACGCAACGTCGACGTCGGCGTCGACTGCTCAAAGCAGCGCGCAAGCTGCTGCCCGTACCGAACATTTTTACTGAAAACGTTGACTTGAATAACTTCAGTGTTATTGTTCCGATCGGATTGTAATTTGGAGAATATGTTCATATTGCATTCAACTTTATACATACCAAAGCATAACTTTATGGGTTCCCTACTTTGCTTAATAATCGTAAATAACCGATTAGCGGGGGTGGTGGTCGTGGCATCAAACATTTGACATAAACTTCACCTGCCCCGAATATATAGGAACCTTCATACCAAATTTGGTGTCTCTAGCTTTTTGAATAGCTAAGATCTGTTGTCTCAAACAAACAGACGGACAGACGGACAGACAGACGGACATGTCTCAATCGACTCAACTTTATTAGGACCCTTTCGAATTTGAACGTATACTAAATCCTTACGTTCCAATAAAGTTAAAAAAGCTACTCTCACCAATACACAAATAATTAATAACAAACTACCAATTAAAGACTTTATTAATTCTGTATAAAACAAGTACTATTTGTAATAAAAATTTACATAAATAAATTCTAAATTTATTGCACTAATCTGCAAAAATAGTTTATTTATATTAATTATATTCTTAATTAAAAATAAAATTATTTTTTTATTTTATTTTTAAAAATAAAATGTTTCCTTTCGTACTAAAATATTATTATTTATTAGAGATAGAAACAAACCTGACTTACGCCGATTTGAACTCAGATCATGTAAGAATTTAAAAGTCGATCAGACTTAAAATTTGAACGGCTACACCCAAAATTATATCTTAATCCAACATCGAGGTCGCAATCTTTTTTATCGATATGAACTCTCTAATCTTTTTAATTAAAAACAAGTGGGTAAGGCTACAGTCGGGCGCCCGACAGTAAGATACCCTTCTCCCAATTTTCTAAATCCGTTACAAACGTGTAATCACTTTCATAGTTTCAAACAGAGAATTCTGCATAAATACTTCTACTACATATAGCTTACTCGCTCGCACTCACACAGCGACGCGCGTAAAGAGTAAAGCGACACGACGCAACGTCGACGTCGGCGTCAACTGCTCAAAGCAGCGCGTCGGCTGCCGCTCGTACCGAACATATGTACTGAAAACGTCGACCTTAATAACTTCTGTGTTATTGGTCCGATCGGATTGTAATTTGGAGAATACATATGTTCATATTACATTCAGCTTTATACATACCAGCATAGCATAACTTTATAGGTTCATTACTTTGCTTAATAATCGTAAATAACCGATTAGCGGGGGCGGTGGGCGTGGCATCAAAGATTTTACATAAACTTTACCTGCCCCGAATATATAGGAACCTTCATACCAAATTTGGTGTCTCTAGCTTTTTTAATAGCTAAGATCTGTTGTCTCAAACAAACAGACGGACAGACAGACGGACATGTCTCAATCGACTCGGCTAGTGATCCTGAGTAAGAATATATATACTTTATGGGGTCTGCCACGCCTCATTATGCCTGTTACATACATTTTGCATAAAGTTAGTATTCCCTTTTTTGACCATTTTCAATGGTCGAAGGGTATAAAAATAAAATATGAAGATTTATAGGGTCTTCTCGTCTTTTAAATAAATTTTAGCATTTTGACTAAAAAAACAAGTCGGAAAGGCTACAGTCACGCAGTGACTGTAAGAGGCCATGGATTTTCAGATTATTTTTATATACCATAAAAAATATATATTAAAATAAAATGTTTAAAATAATAAAAACAAAAATTAAAATAACGAAAAATCAAGAGTCGATAGCATAAGTTAGAACGAGAGAGAGATATGTGAATTTTTACATACACACACTCCAGCGTCAACTGCTTCTTCTTTAATTTAGACGTCCGTTAAAAATTACACAGACCTGCCTCATGTTTTGTGTATTGCCTCACACGCATATACATATGTATGTATGCATGTGTGAGCTTCGCGTGCATGTATGGTATGCATGCACGCATAAGTACAGCAGGCAAAACATCGTAAAAGGCAAAATGTAACACTTAATATATAAATTATTAGATAAATATAAATAAATGGCAAATATTTAAAAAATGCATATGCTTTATAAATATAAATGTAAACAAGTATGAAATACAACACATAAAAAATTAAAATAGCCAAATTCTCTTTTCGCCGTGGGGAATCGAACCCTGACCGTTTGCATAGGAGTTCGTCATCCTAACAACTAGACCACCGTCGCTGCGCTCCGCGCGCATGTTAAAATTGCATTTTTAGACAATTTGCTCAAAAATGTCTTATTTGTCTTCTACAACAAGAACACTAATACTGAATTGAATGACCACAAGAAAGCCGAGTGTTCTTTATTTATATTTAATAAGATTATTTGTTAAAATTTGATAAATGAAATCAAATTTTATAATGATGAAAAAAAAAATAAAATATTAACTTCTAAATAGTGAAAAAGTAAAAATAAAATCAAACCGCCTTCCCGAGGGGTCGAACCTCCATCCCATTGCATGGTTGCCGGCTGCTCTACATATTTGACTATCGCTGCAACTATTTGCCACTTGGCTAAGTTACCATAACCATTTTCGCATTAAAAAGATCGAAAAAGCACGTGGCTGGCAGCAGCTTGCAGGCAAGGCATCACAAATCTATAGAAAATGTTAACTCGCGTAACTTCTATGTTTATTATCCGATCGGGTTGCAATTTAGAAAATAAGTTCACATCGCATTTATCTATATGTATGCCAAAGCAGAAAGTTAAGACTTCAATACTTTGCTTAATAATCACAAATTACTGATTTACGGGGGCGGTGGGCGTGGTACCCGAAATTTGAAAACGACGTTTACTGCCTAGGATATACAGGAATCTTCATGGAAGGGTCTAGCTTTCTTAATAGCTGAGAATCAGACGCTCATACAGACGGACAGACGGACAGACGGACAGACGGACAGACGGACAGACAGACATGGCTATATCGACTCGGCTAGTGATCCTGAGCAAGAATATATATACTTTATGGGGTCGCAGATGTCTCCTTCTGCCTGTTACGCACATTCCGACAAACCTAATAGACCATGTATTTTTTTAAAATCCATGGCCTAAAAAATTAATTCAAAAAGACATGTTTTTGTTAAACAGGCGAACATTATTTTTGCCGAATTCCTTACTTAAACCTTTCAATTAAATTTATTTTTACAATATAATATACTAATTTTTTCATAATTACAGTAGAATCCGGTTATAACGACTCCGCTTATATCGTCAGTCCGGTTATTGCGACGAAAACTCGATGGCTTGGTTGGTCCCCACTCAAAGTTATATGAAAGGACCTCCGGTTAGTACGTCTCCGCTTTTAGCGACAAACCGCTTATACCGACAAGATTTTTCATAATTCAACCGAATATTGCGACGTGCGAAACAAAAATACAGCAAAATAATGCCAACAAATTTAGGCATCAAACGACTCTGTTAGAGATGTATGCATTTATCAGTGACCGACGTCACAAAAATGTTTACAGCGTGCGCGTGCAGACCTCTTGCCTATATTCCATGAGATCTCCCGTTATATTTCTAGTTTTTTCTTTTTTTTTCCAATAAAACTTAATGCGTAAATTCGCCAAATGTGAGTTAATGCACTAAATGAATAGATTTGTCCACTCAAATTTGACTGACGAGAGTTTAACACCCAGCGTGTCTCGTTTAAATAATGTTGTGCGCGACTGTTTTTATAAATCAAAAACTATTGCAAAACAATCCAAAATCACCGAGTATATAAATTAAGAATAAATAAAAAAAAAACCACATAAGAAATGAATCTTGTTATATTATGCTTATGAATACGCATTATATGTATACGACTTATGAAAAACCCATGTTATTAAAATAAATTAATAAAATTTTTTGTTTGATTAAAAAATTAATTAATATTACGAACATGGCAACCATAAAACAAACAAAAAAATAATTTTTTTCCACCTTTCTCGTTGGTTATTTCAGATAATGAAACACACGCGCAATGTTGAATTGTGAACGTTTAATGAAGAACTGACTTCAGTAAGTGTACATAAGAATGTGTAGTCAAAGTAGAAGAGATTACAATGTTGCCAGATAGTTGGTATGAAGCTTACTCCTCTTAAGCTACATACATTTATTTTAATTTAATCCAAGATATTTATTTAATTCATAATGCTTTTGCTTTCCTAATCCTTTTGTAAAGATATCAGCAACATTTTCATTAGTTGATAAGTAAACAACTCTTAACATAATAAACCATAGCAACTAAGTAGCTCTATGTATAGAATGCTGACGCGCCAGAATTGAGTTCAGCGCTCTGCGCAAAGAACGTCCGGCAACGGAAAGCTGACACTTCTTATTCGGAGTGTTGCTTCACGCTGCAAGGAATGCTGAGTCGGCTTTGCCGACTCGTCTTGATGGCGCGATGCATTGCTGTTAGGGTAAACTTAGCTCTATATTTTGTCTACTCTTTAGTCTCAGTTTGGTATTCAATAAACCAGAACGTGCTCCGGCTCACAGCCGAAAAATACAATTGTACTTATTGACCACATTGCTACGCCACAAGGCTAGTCAATTAACCTAAGGGGGCGAAGTCAAGCCCTCCAACGTAATCTTCATAAGAAGACTCGACAGACGCAAACGTCTAACCACCGCTAAACTTGAGAGAGAAGTCTCTGGATCAACGCGGGACAGCAACTTCATAATTGATACATATTTTAATTCAATTTCTTTACTTTCGACTTTCTCTCTTACGAAATGATACTTAATATCTATGTGTTTAGTGCGCTTGTGATGTACAGGGTTTTTAGCGATATGCTGCGCACTAATTTTGTCACCTCATAAGACAATTTTATCCTGATCCAAACAGCCAATTTCTTTTAGCAGTCTGCGAAAATAAACGGCTTCTTTGGCAGCAGTCGACAAAGCGATATACTCAGCTTCAGTGCTGCTTTGGGCAACTACGCTTTGTTTTGAAGATGCCCAGGAAAACGCGCTGCCACCCAATATAAACGCATATCCTGAATACGATTTCCTATCACTCTGATCATTTGCCCAATCAGCATCAGCAAAGCCTTTTACTGAGTCTCCGGTTTTGTGATATGTGATGCTCAGATCCATGGTTCCAGATAAATATCGTAAAATATGCTTGGCTGCAGTTTGGTGCTCGACGTGAGGATTATATCAGGTCGGCTCAATACTGCTAAATACATAAGGGAACCTATTAGCGATTGATATTCTGTTGTATTTACCTTGGCGCAATCGTCATCTTGGCAGGAACCTTGAAATCCAGGCTCAAGTGGGGTGGACGCAGATCGGCAGTTCTGCATCCCATAAGTGGCTAATAAAGATTCTATGTACTTCGTTTGCGACATGGTTACAGGTCCTCGTTCACCATTTCGCTTAACTTCCATTCCAAGGAAGTATTTTACGGGCAGCGGCATGTGTCTCGAACTTGTCAGCAATCTTTCTTTTGATTATATCAATGTCTCTCTCGGTAGGACAAATGATAAGTAAGTCATCTACGTAAACTGCAATGTACTTTTGCTCTGTAAGATGTACGTAAAGACACGGCTCGCTTTTACATCTTTTGAAATCGAAACTTATCAAAACCTCATCCAGTATATTATTTCAGGATCGTCCAGATTGTTTTAGGCCATAGATTGCCTTTTGCAGCTTCAATACTTTCGTTGGGTGATTCTCGTAAACAAAGTTCTCCGGCTGCTTCATGTAAACCGTTTCTACCAAAGTACTGTTTAAGTATGCATTGGAGATGTCCACTTGGTGCATGCATAGCTCCTTCTCTGCGGCGATAGCAAATAGCATTCGAATTGTGTCGTAACGTATTACTGGAGAGAATGTTTCCCAGTAATTGACACCAAACTGCTGCCCGCATCCTTTGGCAACTAGTCTTGACTTGAATCGCTCGATTTTGCCATCTTTGTTTCGTTTTATACGAAACACCCATTTTAATGCAATGGCCTTTTGTTTAGGAGGTAGGTCCACCATTTCCCATGTCTCGTTCTTTCTTAAAGCATCCATTTCCGTTTGCATTGAATCTTGCCAGTGACTGCTCAACGCTTCTGCAACTGATTTCGGTGTTTCAATGCCATTTGACTTCTTCGACACGACTCAAGAAATATCGTAAAAGAAAGAATTCGTTTAACTGGCCACGTAATAGTTGTGCTTTGTGTAAATCAGTTTCAAAAGCATTGCATATTTTCGGCAGAGCAAATTCTTATTGCATACCTTTAAAAAAATAAATATTGCATACTTTTGAAAAGCTGAAAAATTTCATTGCATACCCCTTTAATAAAAACTGTTGCATACCTTATAAAATAAGTGCTGCATAATAAGTGCTGTAAAACCGAAAATTTTCATTGCATACCCCTTTTAATAAAAACTATTCAATACCTTTTATCAAAATATTGTTGCATACCCTATAAATAATTATAGCATACATTGGTATAATTTTACCGCATACTCTTTCTTGCCACATCATTTAGCCGATCAATTGTGCTCGGCAACAGTATATTTGTGGTGTGCCAACCAACAACCAATGAGTTGGGCACATAACTACAGAAGTGTTAAGGTCGAATACGAAAGCGAGGATAGCTGGGAGGAGGAGCAAGTAGGCCAAGCAGTAGGTCAGACGTTAGATAGGGCCCCGGTAGATAATACTATGGACCCCAGTCAGATTCAAGCTCTTATCGACAATGCCGTCAGACAGGCAATTGTCGCAACAGCAATCCCAGTTCCAGGTTCAACTAAATTCCCTAGCTGCGCGGGTACAGAGTTTGCAGGTGGAAGCACCGCAAATCGTAACATATGAAAAAGTCTCTGTCAACCCCGAGGTTAGGTGTGAAATTCCCCTTGATATAATAAAATCGGTACCGGAGTTCTCCGGTACCCAAGACGAGTATGTGGCCTGGAGGCAATCGGCCATATACGCCTACGAGCTGTTTAAACCATACTATGGCAGCAGTGCCCATTATCAGGCTGTTGCCATATTAAAGAATAAAATCCGTGGCGCAGCCGGGGCTCTACTCGTATCCCATAATACGGTATTGAACTTCGATGCCATTTTGGCCAGATTAGACTGCACGTACTCGGACAAAACATCCTTTCGCCTGTTGAGGCAAGGATTGGAAATGGTAAGGCAGGGAGACCTACCATTAATGCAATACTACGATGAAGTTGAAAAGAAGCTAACGCTTGTCACAAACAAAATCGTAATGTCGCATGAACAAGAGGGTGCTGACCTGCTGAGAACGCTTGACAGGACCGAGACGACAACGTCTTAATAATGTTGTCCAAGAGGCCCCTAAGCAAAAAGAGACCAAAGAAGAGTATGAAAAGGCAGCAAAGGCTGCAGTCGAGGAAATCGACAGCGAAAATGAGTACGCTCCCAGTGACGACTCGTTGAATTTTTTAGGGGACGCTCCCGGTTGCCGTTCATTGAACGACGGCTGGCTGGGAGAACCTTAAAGATGCTAATCGATACCGGCGCGGCAAAAAACTACATTAGGCCCGTAAAGGAGCTGAAAAATGTAATGCCGGTCGCCAGCCCTTTCTCGGTGAGCTCAATACACGGCTCCACCGAAATCAAACACAAATGTTTGATGAAAGTCTTCAAGCACACCTCCCCATTTTTCCTTTTAGATTCTCTCAATGCGTTCGACGCTATCATAGGCTTGGACCTGTTAACACAGGCCGGGGTAAAGCTCAACCTTGCAGAGGACTCCCTAGAATACCAGGGCATCGCTGAAAAGCTTCACTATTTCAGCTGCCCCAGTGTAAATTTCACTGATGTAAGCGACATTGTTGTACCTGACTCCGTTAAAAAGGAGTTCAAGGACACAATAATAAGGAGGAAGAAAGCCTTCTCCACGACAAATGAAGCTCTTCCTTTTAACACCGCTGTCACTGCCACAATTCGGACAGTTGATAATGAACCGGTGTACTCAAGTGCGTACCCAAATCTTATGGGTGTCTCCGACTTTGTGAACAACAAGATCAAACAACTGCTGAAAGACGGCATTATCAGGCCCTCAAGGTCTCCCTATAACAGCCCGACCTGGGTTGTTGACAAAAAGGGGACCGACGCCTTCGGGAACCAGAACAAGAGGTTGGTCATTGACTTTAGGAAGCTAAATGAGCGAACTATTCCTGACCGGTACCCGATGCCTAGCATTCCCATGATTCTAGCGAATCTGGGCAAGGCAAAGTTCTTCACTACCCTTGACCTGAAGTCAGGCTATCATCAAATTTACCTCGCGGAACACGACCGCGAGAAGACATCGTTCTCGGTAAATGGCGGCAAATACGAGTTTTGCCGTCTGCCGTTCGGCTTGAGAAATGCAAGCAGCATTTTTCAAAGAGCCCTAGACGATGTGCTGAGAGAGCAAATCGGGAAAATATGTTACGTCTATGCAGACGATGTCATAATTTTCTCAGAAAACGAGTCCGACCATGTCCGCCACATCGATAGTGTGCTGAAATGCTTGATCGAGGTGAATATGAGGGTGAGCCAGGAAAAGACAAAATTCTTCAAAGAAAGTGTTGAGTACCTCGGCTTCATCGTAAGCAAGGATGGGACTAAGTCCGACCCAGAAAAGGTAAAGGCCATTCAGGAATATCCTGAACCCAAATGTGTCTACAGTGTTAGATCGTTCCTTGGTTTGGCCAGCTACTACAGAGTCTTCATTAAAGACTTTGCAGCCATAGCTCGCCCGATAACCGACATCCTGAAAGGGGAAAACGGCTCGGTGAGTACGCATATGTCTAAGAAGATTTGTGTTGAATTTAATGAAACTCAACGCAGCGCATTTCAAAGGCTTCGTAACATTCTGGCATCAGAGGATGTCATACTCAAGTACCCCGACTTTCAAAAGCCCTTTGACCTCACCACAGATGCGTCAGCAAGTGGCATCGGTGCAGTCCTATCGCAAGAAGGTAGGCCGATCACCATGATATCCCGCACCCTGAGACAGGCTGAGCAAAATTATGCCACAAACGAAAGGGAATTGCTAGCCATTGTATGGGCCTTAGGTAAACTACAAAACTTTCTGTATGGCTCTAGGGAAATCAACATATTCACCGACCACCAGCCACTCACGTTCGCTGTTGCCGACAAAAACACGAACGCTAAGATTAAGAGATGGAAATCCTATATAGACCAACACAATGCCAAGATTTTCTACAAACCTGGCAAGAAAAATTTCGTGGCAGATGCCCTGTCCAGGCAAAATCTTAACGCCTTACAAGACGAACCCCAGTCAGACGCTGCGACTATTCACAGTGAGCTGTCCCTGACCTACACGGTCGAAACCACAGATAAACCCTTAAATTGCTTTAGGAACCAGATCATTCTGGAGGCAGCACGTTTCCCGCTTAAGCGAAGCCTAGTGCTGTTCCGAAGCAAAACTCGCCACTTGATCAGTTTTACTGACAAGAGTTACCTGTTAAAAACTCTCAAAGAAGTTGTTAACCCTGACGTCGTGAATGCTATCCATTGCAACCTGCCTACACTGGCAAGCTTCCAACACGACCTCATTACCCACTTCCCAGCCACTCAATTCCGTCACTGCAAGAATGTCGTGTCGGATATAACTGATAAAAACGAACAGTACGAAATTGTCACTGCAGAGCACAACCGTGCACACAGAGCCGCGCAGGAAAATATCAAACAAGTCCTTCGAGACTACTATTTTCCAAAAAATGGGCAGCATGACAAAGGAAGTGGTTGCTAATTGCAGGGTATGTACCCAAGCAAAGTACGACAGGCATCCGAAAAAGCAAGAGCTCGGGGAAACGCCCATCCCCAATTATACTGGCGAAATGGTGGACATAGACATATTTTCAACAGACAGGAAGCTGTTCTTGACGTGCATTGACAAATTCTCTAAGTTTGCAGTAGTGCAACCGGTTACATCTAGGACAATAGTGGACATCACAGGCCCCCTATTGCAGATTGTTAACCTTTTCCCCAACATCAAAACAATCTATTGCGACAATGAGCCCGCTTTCAACTCAGAGACAATCACGTCAATGCTCAAAAACAACTACGGCATCGACATTGTGAACGCGCCTCCTCTGCACAGCGTGTCCAATGGCCAAGTTGAACGGTTCCACAGCACCTTGGCAGAAATAGCCAGATGCCTGGACAAAAAGACAAATGACACAGTAGAGCTAATCTTGAGAGCCATGGTGGAATATAACAAAACCGTGCACTCAGTTACTCGTGAGAGACCAATTGAGGTTCTTCACTCAGGGGCCCACGAGCGCTGCCTGGAAATCAAGGCAAGATTAGCAAAGGCTCAGCAAGACAGCATCGGAAGATGCAACCCTTCCCGTCAAAACCGTGTGTTTGAGGTAGGAGAACACGTGTTTGTAAAGAACAACAAGAGGTTAGGAAATAAACTAACCCCACTATGCACGGAACAAAAAGTGCAAGCAGACCTGGGAACGTCTGTTCTTATTAAGGGGAGGGTGGTCCACAAGGACAACCTTAAGTAGGCACTCCCCTTGCAGTTAGTTAGTAGGTTACTTTAAGAAAGCCCGAGCACTACAGTCTTACCGTGTATCTAAATTCCAGGTTTACCCTCACGATGTTCATTACACTGGCATTAGCGAATGCACGGATTACCGACTTTTCGCATGCCAACTACATCCCTGTCGTAGATGGTGATGTGCTGGTTTTTGAACAGCGTGACCTCTTAAAGCACTCAAGCAACTTGTCCGAATTCGCTGTTATGATAGACGAGACGGAAAAATTATCCGAGTCTTTTCCCCAATCGCATATGCGTAAGTTACTAGAGGTCGATACGGACCACCTTAGAACTTTGTTGTCCGTCCTTAAGGTCCATCATAGGATTGCCAGGAGTCTAGATTTCCTAGGTACAGCTTTAAAGGTAGTGGCTGGTACTCCCGATGCCACGGACCTTCTAAAGATAAAAATCACAGATGCTAAACTAGTTGAGTCTAATTCCCGGCAGATAACAATAAATTCCGAAACCCAGAAACAGATTAACAAGTTAACTGACACCATCAATAAGGTGATCAGTGCCCGTAAAAGCGACTTGGTTGACACTCCACACTTGTATGAAGCGTTATTGGCAAGAAATAGGATGCTTTCTACTGAAATTCAAAATTTAATTCTCACTATTACTCGTACCTTGGCCAAATCAAACATTGTAAATCCCACGATTCTTGACCATGCCGACTTGAAGTCTCTTGTAGAACAGGACACCCCTATTATCAGCTTAATAGAAGCATCCAAGATTAGAGTCCTCCAGTCTGAGAACAGTATTCATATTTTAATTGCCTATCCCAGAGTCAAGTTCAGTTGCAAGAAAGTCGCCGTTTACCCTGTATCCCACCAACACATCATCTTACGCCTCGACGAGGATACGTTGGCCGAATGCGAACATGACACCTTTGCGCTCACAGGATGCACAGATACCACACACTTCACGTTCTGCGAGCGGTCTCGGCGCGAATCTTGTGCGCGCTCACTCCACGCAGGGAGCGCAGCCCAATGCCACACTCAACCCAGCCACTTGCAGGAAGTAACTCCCGTAGATGACGGCGTTGTGATTATCAACGAAGCTTCAGCTCGCGTTAGCACCGATGGCAGCCCAGAAATTCTGGTCGAGGGAACCCACCTGGTGACCTTCGAGAGAACAGCGACCATCAATGGCTCCGAGTTCGTAAACCTACGGAAAGCATTAAGCAAGCAGCCAGGCATTGCGCGCATCGTCGGGCACGACCCCGTGCTCAGCATCCCTCTGCTACACCGGATGAATAACGAGAACCTGCTCTCCATCCAAAGCTTTAAGGATGACGTGGAATCTGAAGGTTCGCCTAAACTCTGGTTCGTAGCTGGTGTGGTCCTAAACATTGGTTTAATTGGCTCCTTCGCACTTTATCTGGCATTAAGGAGAAGACGAGCCTCCATGGAGATACAGCGTACCATCGACACATTCAACATGACCGAGGACGGTCATAAACTTGAGGGGGGAGTAGTTAACAACTCTTAACATAATAATCCATAGCAACTAAGTAGCTCTATGTATAGAATGCTGACGCGCCAGAATTGAGTTCAGCGCTCTGCGCAAAGAACGTCCGGCAACGGAAAGCTGACACTTCTTATTCGGAGTGTTGCTTCACGCTGCAAGGAATGCTGATGGCGCGATGCATTGCTGTTAGGGTAAACTTAGCTCCATATTTTGTCAACTCTTTAGTCTCAGTTTGGTATTCAATAAACCAGAACGTGCTCCGGCTCACAGCCGAAAAATACAATTGTACTTATTGACCACATTGCTACGCCACAAGGCTAGTCAATTAACCTAAGGGGGCGAAGTCAAGCCCTCCAACGTAATCTTCATAAGAAGACTCGACAGACGCAAACGTCTAACCACCGCTAAACTTGAGAGAGAAGTCTCTGGATCAACGCGGGACAGCAACTTCATAATTGATTCATATTTTAATTCAATTTCTTTACTTTCGACTTTCTCTCTTACGAAATGATACTTAATATCTATGTGTTTAGTGCGCTTGTGATGTACAGGGTTTTTAGCGATATGCTGCGCACTAATATTGTCACCTAATAAGACAATTTTATCCTGATCCAAACAGCCAATTTCTTTTAGCAGTCTGCGAAAATAAACGGCTTCTTTGGCAGCAGTCGACAAAGCGATATACTCAGCTTCAGTGCTGCTTTGGGCAACTACGCTTTGTTTTGAAGATGCCCAGGAAAACGCGCTGCCACCCAATATAAACGCATATCCTGAATACGATTTCCTATCACTCTGATCATTTGCCCAATCAGCATCAGCAAAGCCTTTTACTGAGTCTCCGGTTTTGTGATATGTGATGCTCAGATCCATGGTTCCAGATAAATATCGTAAAATATGCTTGGCTGCAGCTTGGTGCTCGACGTGAGGATTCGTGTTCCGTTGAGATAACTTGCAAACGGCGTGCAATATATCAGGTCGGCTCAATACTGCTAAATACATAAGGGAACCTATTAGCGATTGATATTCTGTTGTATTTACCTTGGCGCAATCGTCATCTTGGCAGGAACCTTGAAATCCAGGCTCAAGTGGGGTGGACGCAGATCGGCAGTTCTGCATCCCATAAGTGGCTAATAAAGATTCTATGTACTTCGTTTGCGACATGGTTACAGGTCCTCGTTCACCATTTCGCTTAACTTCCATTCCAAGGAAGTATTTTACGGGGCCGCTGTCATGTGTCTCGAACTTGTCAGCAATCTTTCTTTTGATTATATCAATGTCTCTCTCGGTAGGACAAATGATAAGTAAGTCATCTACGTAAACTGCAATGTACTTTTGCTCTGTAAGATGTACGTAAAGACACGGCTCGCTTTTACATCTTTTGAAATCGAAACTTATCAAAACCTCATCCAGTGTATTATTTCAGGATCGTCCAGATTGTTTTAGGCCATAGATTGCCTTTTGCAGCTTCAATACTTTCGTTGGGTGATTCTCGTAAACAAAGTTCTCCGGCTGCTTCATGTAAACCGTTTCTTCCAAAGTACTGTTTAAGTATGCATTGGAGATGTCCACTTGGTGCATGCATAGCTCCTTCTCTGCGGCGATAGCAAATAGTATTCGAATTGTGTCGTAACGTATTGCTGGAGAGAATGTTTCCCAGTAATTGACACCAAACTACTGCCCGCATCCTTTGGCAACTAGTCTTGACTTGAATCGCTCGATTTTGCCATCTTTGTTTCGTTTTATACGAAACACCCATTTTAATGCAATGGCCTTTTGTTTAGGAGGTAGGTCCACCATTTCCCATGTCTCGTTCTTTCTTAAAGCATCCATTTCCGTTTGCATCGAATCTTGCCAGTGACTGCTCAACGCTTCTGCAACAGGTAACTTAGTACATTGTACTGCTTTCGGGGCCTGCCGCGTTGGCCTGTCCGTAGAATTCTTGGTCTTCCTGGTCCATAACGTGCAGCATTTTCCGCCTGTTCCAATGGCTCTTCTGCGTCGTTGGCGCTGACAAACTCTTCCCCTTCTTCGTCTGAGTCACTGCGCTCCGTGTCCTGTATATCTTGATTTACCGGCTCCGGCTGTAAGACTTCGACAGGTGGCTCGAGACGAATAATGTTTGTCGCAAAATCAATTCTTGTATTCTGTGCAGCTGACTTAAACTCACCCTCTAAGAATTTTACGTCACGACGTAAAACTACTGACCGTTTTTCGGAATCGTAGAGACGATACCCTTTTGTCTCAAATGAATATCCACATACTCGCTTCCTTTTGCCTGAAACTTCCCCTTCTTTGGTTTTTCCAGTGCAAAAACGCGTGATCCAAAGGTGCGAAGATGCTTTACAGATGGCCTTCGCCCTTTCCATAACTCAAAGGGAGTCCCTCCCTTGAGAACTTTAGTTGGACATCTATTACGCAAATAAGCTGCAGTTTGCACAGCTTCAGCCCACAGAAATTCCGGTAAATTTGCGTGAATTAGGAGACTTTTTGCCATTTCTATTAACGTGCGATTTGCTCGCTCAGCAATACCATTTTGCTGCGGCGTGTAAGGAACCGTCAATTGTCTTTTAATTCCGCACTTTTCCAAAAATTCGTCAAATTGTTTGTTTTTATATTCGGTAACGTTGTCACTACGCAATACCTTTATTTTCTTATTTGTTTGACATTCAACATAATTTTTGAATAGCTTGAATTTTTCAAACACTTCATTCTTCGTGCGCATAAAGTAAACAAAGTTCTTTCTTGTGTAATCATCGATAAAACTAATCACATATCGATTTTCAGCGATTGAATTGACATTCATAGGCCCGCAAACGTCGCTATGAACTAGTTCAAGAACACTTTTTGTTATTCGTTCCGCCTTTTGTGGGAATGGCAACCCACATATTTTTGCCTTATTGCAAGTGTCACAATTTGTTTTAATATTAACGTTTTTAATATTCAATCCATGCACAAGCTTTTTCTCACTTAAGTCTTCCAAATTTTTGAATTTTAAATGGCCAAACCGATTATGCCATATTGATACCCATGATGAATCTTGAGAGATATGCAATTCATTGTGTTCAAATTTATTTTCGTATACATATATATTGTTTTCTTGCTTTGCGCGTAACACAATTTCACCACTTTTGCTGCATATTACTGCTCCGTTATTTTCAAATTTCGTATGGTGACCGTATTTTGCTGTTTTGCTTATCGATACAAAGTTCATGTTTAACGATAGAACATACAGAACGTCTTTCAATGTTATTTGCCGTTTTTCAGTATGCAAAATCACAGTTCCTACACCAGGCGACTCAACAGATTTATCTGCTGCTAACATGATCGTGGTATTATTTTCACTTATATTTGAAAATTTAGTTTTGTCAAAACACATATGTGAAGTAGCGCCACTGTCAAGGCACCACATATTTTTTCTGTCTTTAACAAAACTGCTATGCATTAAAAAAATTCGATTGTTCGTTCTCCTTTTCTTTTTTCTCTTCTTTATTTTTGTTTCTGCATTCACTCGCGCGATGACCCGTTTTTTGGCAATTGTAGCATTTTCCTTTAAACTTGTCTTTGTCTTTTTGGCGATTGTCCTTCTGCTTACTGTTGTTCTGCTTTGTGTGTGTGTACACAGCTTCTGCTTCTTCTAGTTTCTCTTCTTTTCTGGCGCCTTCTTCGAGGAATTTGATTTTTACCGTTTCAAATGGCGGCATCTCGTCGCGTGTTTCTATTGCGACTACAAAATTTTCCCAAGAATCAGGCAAACTAGGGAAAAACATTATAACCTTCAATTCGTCTTCCAAAGTTATTGCAAGCTCTGCCAATTTATCGGTTATGTTTACAAACGAATTAACATACTGAGACGCAGTATCCCCAGATTGCATTTTCAATCTCACTAGTTTTTGATACAACTGAAATTTTCTAATTGGTCCCACCGGCAAATGAATGCTGCGCAATTTCTTCCATGCTTCTGCCGATGTTGTGCACGACTTTATGTGCATCAACTGCGTGGGCTTAACATTCAAAATTAAACTAGCTAAAGCTTTTTGATCAATTATTTCCCATCGCGCCGACTGCGATGCTTCCTCGGGTTTGATTTGTTTTTCGCACACAACATTCCACAAATCCGATGTAATTAATAAGCTTGGCATAGACAAACTCCACATGTCAAAATTCCCGTCATCGAGTTTTTCTATTTGAATTGACATACTTTCTTTTTCACAATTCACGAGGGATCTGGGCCCATAACCTTTGTTGGTTATTTCAGATAGTGAAACACACGCGCAATGTTGAATTGTGAACGTTTAATGAAGAACTGACTTCAGTAAGTGTACATCAGAATGTGTAGTCAAAGTAGAAGAGATTACAATGTTGCCAGTTGGTATGAAGCTTACAAACAAAAGATACTCGATATTCATCATAATCAATATTCAACATTTCTGTTAGTTTGTCTTCCGGGTATAACGACCTAAAATCGTCGGTCCCTTGACAGTCTCTATAACCGGATTCTACTGTACTTCATTTTTTAAATTAAAATAATATTTAAATAAATTATTAAAATTTAATAAATAATAATTAATATGAAATAAATTATAACATAATTATTAATAATTGCTAATTCTAAGCATATATTTAATATTTATTATTATTTTTAAAAATTTATTTTATAGCTTATTCCATAAAATATTAAAATTATAAATTATTTAATTATTATAAATTTTTAAATAAATTTATTATTTCTGAATTAAATTAATTTCTTTAAAAACGAATAACATTTCATTTCTAATATAATATTAAAAATAATTATATTACATTAATTTTATATTATATTAATTTTTTTAAAATCGATAAAAATATTTTTATTATTTCTTTTTTAAAAAACGCTGATACACAAGGTACAATAAATTAAATTTTCTTTTAAAATAATAATTTTTTCAAAATATTTTAATTTTCTTTCACAATACTACAACTTTTTTTTAAATTATTTTTAATAAATTAAATAAATAAATAAAATAATTTAATAAATAAAATCTAATCAATTTATATTGATTCGCATAAGAATCTTTTCAATGTAAATGAAATACTTTACTAAATAAGCTTTAAATTGTCATTCTAGATACACTTTCCAGTACATATACTATGTTACGACTTATCTTACCTTAATAATAGGAGCGACGGGCGATATGTACATATTTAAGAGCTAAAATCGAATTATTTATATTTATAATTCCGTTTAAATAATTTTATTGTAACCCATTATTACTTAAATATAAGCTACAACTTGATCTGATATTTTTTTAAAAATTATTGAATATTATTATTTTTATAAAATATTCTCATTATCGATTATCGATTACAAAACAGGTTCCTCTGGATAGACTAAAATACCCCCAAATTTTTTAAGTTTCAAGAACATAACTATTACTACTTAAGTACAAAAATTTATATTTTAAATAAAAGGGTATCTAATCCTAGTTTTTTATTAAAATTTTTAATCTTCAATATATATATATAAATTTTATTTAAATTTTAAATTTCACTTAAAAAATTTAATTTTATTTAATTTATAATCAATTTAACTTTTACTGAAATAATTTATTTGCATAATTAGTGTTACCGTGATTGCTGGCACCAATTCTATATATACTATTCAATATTACTGTGTCTAAATTTCATTAATTAACAAAATTAATTACTGTGGATATAAAAAAATGTATCAATTTTTAAAATTAATAAAAATTCTCACTAAAATTTACATATAAATCAATTAATAATAAATTTTTCAGCCAAACTAAAACTTTTAATATTTATATAATTAAATTATTATTAAAAATAAATTAATTTTTAATAATTTTTAATAAACATTTTTAAAATTTATTTGTTTTTTATTTTTAGATATTTTATTTTAATTACTAAAAAAATTACCAAAGAATTATATAAATATATAATTAAAATTATAAATTTATAAATAATTAAAATTAAATTATTAATTTATTTTATTTCATTTATTTAAAAATTTATAAAACATAAATGAAATAAATTTATTTAAATAAATAATAAAAAAAAGGAAATATACAAAAATAGAATAAAACATTTCTTAATTATTTAATATAATAAAAAATTATTTTAATAATATTTAAATAAAATATTTTTAATATATATATTCATCTATAAATCTTTACTTCAATTTTTTTTTTATACACTAAGTTTAATTAAATATTTAATTAATAATTATATAATTATTAATTCAAATAAATAATTTAAAATTCAAAAATATATACAATTTGATTTAATTTTTATTTATTAATAATTTATCTATATAATATAATATTTTATAAATATAAGTTAAGGCAAACCTTGTTTGCCTTAGTTATTTCGGCTCTCACAGCCGCATAGCCTCACCTAGTTCTATATATTTTAATTAATTTTATTAGTGATTTTATTACAAATTTCTCCTTGACAAGTGACTCGCTCGAGCGTCGGGTTAAGAGTGAGAAAAACCTAGTGTCACCTTCCGTTAAGCTTGCATCTCCTGTCACACTTGACATTGTCTCCGCATCCATGCGAATTCGCATAACAATTCAGTTTCCAGGTCCGGTATTCAGTCTTTTATAACCAGGATACCTTTGGTCGATGTTAGCTTCCTCCATACGGTGTATAGGGCCACTCCGACAATCAAGGCGACCAAAGCTTCCACCAGAAAGGAAAAGGAAACCTTCTCGGATATCCCGGAGAGCCTGCTCAGGTTCTCCATATTGAAATCGTTCACATAATGGAGCGAAGCGGTAGCCGTAACCGTAGTTAGAATCGCCGGCATAACCATGGGCTGGCTCGACGAGTAACTGGTTCTCCCATCTTCACTGATCGTCTTGTTTCTGAACTGGACTTCTAGCGTTCCGTTGAAGTTGGTCAAGAAAATTGTCCCGTCTTCGACCAGCTCTATGCGAGCTTCGTTATTCCTTAGGAAGTCGCATCTCGCCTGGCCGCCCTTTAGCAACATAGGGATGCAGCTGGTTTCGTCCATCTTCCGACGGCTCTTCTCCGGGCAAACGGTAACATATGGAAAGGCATTCGTCCACCATGGCATAAGTTCCGCTAGAGCTTACAGCGACCTTGCTATGTTTGATCATGATTTGCTTTCCCCCAAAGGTTTCCGGAAGAAGAAGAAGCAGTCGGTACTCCTTGGGAAAATTTCAGTGCCACGACCGCATTCTGGTATGGCAAGTTCCAGGCCTCAGTCAAAATTGCCTGCACCTCCTCGTGGTCCAGCAAATGAGAGTTGACGATTCCTGATTTCGCCAACTGACACGTCTGGGTGAGCTCGCCGACCTGACTATCGATGATGAGAGCATTGCGCAGCAGGGTCGTTGTTGTGTGTACATCCCCATGGATGGCGTTTGATCCTCGCCGTGACCTCGTTAAGTTACCTCACGGACACATGTGAGTCGTCGAACAGTCCAGACTCTACTACGCTCTCCTGCGCAAGTAGTATGGCGTCCCAGTCAGACGCATCTGGTGAGCCCGCAATCCACTTCCAAGCGGACTTGATCCAGTCCAGTGAACGACGTCCGTGCGGCGTACCCGTTAGTCTTCGCAGGCCCTCCTGTGACTAGTCTATGTAGTGCGTTACTCCTGGGATCTCTTAATAGCGCCGCGTTGAACCTCCTGAATCAGTGATCCGAGCCTACTCAAGTCCGTTGACACGCCAGGCTGTGCCCTCCTGTAATGGCACAAGTGGAGCCTCATATTTGAAGATCTCCGCGGCTCCCACCGCGTGGGCGAAAACGATGCTTGCGACATTGATTAGAGAAGATAAACTTATGAGTAACATTGCTTTAATGGTAACTACTTATATTAACTTAAAAATATAAGGTGAAGAGTGTGTAAAGAAATTTACGTGTCATGTGTTTATTTTTAAAAGGAAATAAGTGTGTGTATTATTATTATTATTAATGAAAAGCTTGTGAAACGCACACAAAAAACCCAATGTCTTCTCAATTCCGTATATCAGATTTATGAAAAATTTTGCCGGTCTTGGTATCGAAACGGATTTTGGTACTCGGGCAATATTCTCTTCATACCGGAAACTTCGTTCGAAAGAGCCCTGTAACCGGAGCTGTGTGACTGACCCGACCGGTTTGATTCCATCTTAATGGGCGGTCTTGGACTCTGGAAACGGTTAAAATTTTGGGAACCACCGTATCTCGGGTCTGATATAGGTCTAACATTCCCTTTATAAGAAGAAGTATAACGAGGAGCGCCTTCCGGCCGGTAAAATCGGGTGTTCGGTGCAAAATTGGCCGGTGGCGTGAGCTGGGCAAACGAACCTACTCTCGGAGCAACCACCTGTAACTCCCTATAAAAGAAGGAGGTTTCCTGCAAATCCTTTGGACTACGCATAACTAGTAACCTAGAGGCATCGTTACCGACTCCGCGAATAAAAACGTCAAGGGCCTTGTCCCTCGAATGTTCAGGCAAGGCTTAGCTACCTACATTTCCTTTAATAGACGGGCAGCGGAGTTTGTAGAATCAGACAGGACTGCTGACGGACAACCAAGACCTTTTTATACCCTTCGACCATTGAAAATGGTCAAAAAAGGGTATACTAACTTTGTGCAAAATGTATGTAACAGGCATAAGGAGGCGTGGCAGACCCCATAAAGTATATATATTCTTGTTCAGGATCACCAGCCGAGTCGATTGAGACATGTCCGTCTGTCTGTCCGTCTGTATGAGACAACAGATCTCAGCTATTAAAAAAGCTAGAGATACCAAATTTGGCATGAAGGTTCTTATAAATCATTGGCAGATAAAGTTTATGTCAAATGTTTGATGACACGCCCACCGCCCCCGCAAATCGGTTATTTGCGATTATTAAGCAAAGTATTAAACTTATAAAATTCTGCTTCGGTATGTATAAAGCTGAATGCAATGCGAACATATCCTCAAATATACAATCCGATCGGACCAACAACACAGAAGTTATTAAAGTCAACGTTTTCAGTACAAATGTTCGGTGCGAGCGGCAGCCGGCGCGCTGCTTTGAGCAGTTGACGCCGACGTCAAAGTTGCGTCGTGTCGCTTTACTCTTTACGCGCGTCGCTGCGTGCGTGCGAGCGAGTAAGCTATATGTAGTAGAAGTATTTGTGCAGAATTCTCTGTTTGAAACTATTAAAGTGGTTACACGTTTGTAACGGATTTAGAAAATTGGGAGAAGGGTATCTTACTGTCGGGCGCCCGACTGTAGCCTTACCTACTTGTTGTTTATGCGAAAATATGTCCTGCTGGTATTCACGGAAATTTCTTTGGCTTGAAAAGTACTGACTGGATTTATTTTAAATGTGGTTTCACTCACCCTTACAACTTATGTTTCGATTAATGTTTTTTCGTGTACATGTGTTGTTTTTTCTTATGATTTCAATTAGTGTTTCTTTTCCGTGTATGTGTTTTGTCTTTTCTTATAATTTCAATTAGTGTTTTTTTCCGTTTATGTGTTTTGTTATACCCTTCGACCATTGAAAATGGTCAAAAAAGGGTATACTAACTTTGTGCAAAATGTATGTAACAGGCATAAGGAGGCGTGGCAGACCCCATAAAGTATATATATTCTTGCTCAGGATCACTAGCCAAGTCGATTGAGACATGTCCGTCTGTCTGTCCGTCTGTATGAGACAACAGATCTCAGCTATTAAAAAAGCTAGAGATAGCAAATTTGGCATGAAGGTTCTTATAAATCATAGGCAGATAAAGTTTATGTCAAATGTTTGATGACACGCCCACCGCCCCCGCAAATCGGTTATTTGCGATTATTAAGCAAAGTATTAAACCCATAACGTTCTGCTTTGGTACTAAGCTTAATGCAATATGAACATATTCTCCAAATTACAATCCGATCGGACCAATAACACAGAAGTTATTCAAGTTAACGTTTTCAGTACAAATGTTCGGTACGGGCAGCAGCTTGCGCGCTGCTTTGAGCAGTCGACGCCGACGTCGACGTTGCGTCGTGTCGCTTTACTCTTTACGCGCGTCGCTGTGTGAGTGCGAGCGAGTAAGCTATATGTAGTAGAAGTATTTGTGCAGAATTCTCTGTTTGAAATTATGAGTGTGGTTACACGTTTGAAACTGATTTGGAAAATTTGGAGAATGGTATCGTACTGTCGGGCCCCCGACTGTAGCCTTACCCACTTGTTTTTCCTTATGGTTTTATGGTTTTCCTTATGATCTAGGGAAAAAGAATGGTGTTTTCGAAAAATCTAGTAAAAACTATAGGTTGGCAATGGTTTTTTCGATAATCGTTATCATTCTTTTCATTTGTTTATGTTTTATCTTTTCTTTAGGCAAATAAGGTTTGAATAATTTGGGTATGAAGCGACAGTGACGAGCGAGTTTAGTGAGCAGTCGAACTTAGTACTGGGCGCGGTGGTCCGTATTTTTTCTTTTTGGCCTTGGCCTACTAATGGTAGGGTTGCCACACAATCTACTGGGCAGCTTTCTCGGGTGCCTCCACACCACTCAGCTTATCCAGCAGATTGCCACACTTTAATCAGAATTTATTCGGTAATTATCTCATTTATTCTTCTTTTATTGGTTCGACACTATGTACATTGCACTCGCGAATAGGCTACAGCGAGTGTAGGCAAACCGCCGCAGTGGGTCATTACATAGTCCTTTTTATTTATTTTTTCATGAAGACATTTTTGCGCCCGCGTATAATAATGTGCCCGGCTCCTGGAGGGAGACGGTATTAACGCCGCGGCGGGTAGTCTTTATATTTTGTTATGTACGATGTTTTTGCGCCCGTGAAGAATGTTGTCCCGCTACAGACAGGTAACGGCATACTCACCGCGGCGTTTCTCTTTATATTTAATGTTCCACTCTCGGTTCCCATACCGGGAATTGAATTCGATCACTTGGCTAGCCCCAATGTTTACAGCGAGCCAACTGAAATAATAAAACTTTATCACCCGAGTTTCCGCTCCGGCACTTGTCTCAGGATTCTCCAATTACCCCTATTTATCGGGAACCTCTCCCTCTCTCAATGAGATAACATTAAAGTCAAATCAGCCAAACTCTCTTAAAGAGAACATAAGAATCAAATTAGCTAAACTCTCTTAAAGAGTTTGCTCTCTTAACACCTATATAAACCCAGGTACGCGTCTAAGATACAATTCAGTAAACTTTCAGTTTAGTTCTGTTCAGTTCTGCTTAGATCTGTTCAGTTCAACTCAGTCCCGAGCACCGAGTACGCTATCAACTGCGATAGCCCGCTAAAGTCTGTTATCCAAACCTAGTGATAATCCAAAGGCTCTAGTTCTTCCTTTGGAAGTAAATAAAAAGTGTTTAAATAATAAACTTAAAAACAACTGTGTTTTTATTTTTTTTATTAAACCCTCGGTCTGAATTCGTTAATGGCGCAGCCGGTAGGATAAAAAGAAAAAGTTGTGCGACTCGTTTACCGATATCAATTTAGTGATAAAAGATCCTTGTACGACCAAGCGTATCTTTTTGTGATTGAACCACGCGAACCAACGCTAAGGTAAAAGTGCATCGTAATACAATAAACTCTATTTATCCGCCAAAGAACTTTACGTATAGTCGGTGATTGACACGCAATAGCCAATCTACTGCATACAAAGAACAATAAAAGTGTAAAAACAACCAACCATAAAAGTGTAAAAACAACCAACAAAATTAAAAAAACTCTGCTAAAACAAAACAACAAAATTATGGCAACCGAACAAGTCCAACTGTTGTTGGAGCCCCACCTGAAGCAAGCGTTAGGTCAAATTAGACAAATACCTGCATTCAGCGGAAACACTCAAGAGCTCAGTGCCTTTATGACAACTGACAACAGACAGAAGCATGTGTTCTTCAGTGCAATCGAGATGCAACTCGCAGGAGATGCCCAACGCGTATCCCAACTATCCGGAGCCAGAAGCTGGCCAGACCTGATGAATGCCCTCATCAATGAGTACAAAACCCAGACACCATATGAGGAGCTGCTTCGACGTCTCTACAACACACCCTTCCCTGGAAATATCCGTAAGTTCGTCGAAGATCTTGAAATTAGGTCATTTATCATTTAACAATCTCATGTTAGAGAACGATATTAACAATACTATAGTTTACACAAATGCGTTAAACACTACAAATAAAAATGTAATCAGGAGAAATTTACCTGATAGGTACTTTTCCAACCAAACCTTCTAAAGTAAAAGTCCACACTTTAAACGGCACTATAGTATTAAACCAAAGCGTTTCATTGCATTCAAGCAAACTATTTACTCTAAACAAACTTTCTTTATTCACAATTTCTCAGAAAAATATGACTTACTGTTAGGTAGAAACTATTTAGAGTCAACTAATGCTCAAATTAACTACTCAACTCAAACGGTCAATATAAATGGATATCCATTTAAAATGTGGTACGACCACACCCAAACAGATGAGTCCAAGGCTACCAATGAGTGCCCTAAGTCATCTAAAACGGAGGAAACCCCTCTATTTACACCAAACGAGGAGAAAAACCTCCTACAAATTAAGCGGAAACCCCACTTAAAACAAGATGATTCCAAGGTTACCAATGAGTGCCCCAAGTCATCTAAGTTAGAAGATCACAAGACTTCTAAAACTGAGGAAACCCTTCTTAATACCCCTCCCGTAGAAGAAGCCCTTCTAGAAATACCCTCTAACTACGCCTTGTACGACGAGTTAAGAGAATCCAATGTATTCAGATTGGAACAATAATATTCAGTACAGAGAAGGTGAAAATTTGACCTTCACAAGTACGATTAAACATTCTATTCTTACAAAGCACGAAGACCCTATTTATAAAAAATCTTATAAATACCCCCAAGCATTTGATCAAGAGGTCAACAAACAAATTACCGAAATGATAGAACAAAATATAATTAGGAAATCTAAATCCTCTTATTGTTCTCCAATTTGGATTGTCCCAAAGAAAAACGATGCCTCTTGCAAACCAAAATTTCGATTAATCATACACTATCGCAGTCTCAATGAAATAACCATTGACGACAAATTCCCTATTCCTGTAATACACGAAATATTAGACAAGCTTGGACGCTGTCAATACTTCTCAACTATTGATTTAGCCAAAGGTTTCCATCAAATTGAAATGGACCCGCGATCAATATCCAAAACAGCATTTTCAACAAAACACGGACAATACAAATATCTTCGTATGCCCTTTGGTCTAAAAAATGCACCAGCAACTTTTCAACTTTGCATGAACAACCTCCTAGAAGATTTAATCTACAAGGATTGTGTTTAGTTTACTTAGATGATATTATCATTTATTCCACTTCTTTAAAGGAACACATAATATCATTGAAAAGAGTATTCGAAAAGCTACGATCAGCTAACTTAAAATTTCAACTTGACAAATGTGAATTTCTGAAGAAAGAAACTGAATTTCATTATTACATTATCACAACAGACGGTATGAAACCGAACCCTAACAAAATAAACGCAATTGTTAATTTTCCAATTCCTAAAACCACAGAAGGAATAAAGTCTTTCCTTGGACTCTGCGGATTTTACCGTAAGTTTATCCCCAATTTTGCAAAAATAACAAAACCAATGACACTCAAATTAAAAAAAGGAGCAATAATCAATACAGAAGATAACGATTACATGACCGCTTTCAAAAAACTAAAAGTACTCATCACGTCCGATCCAATACTAATATACCCTAACTTCGAAAAGAAATTTTCATTAACAACAGATGCGAGTAATATAGCTATAGGTGCTGTATTATCTCAAGAGCATAAACCCATTTGCTATGCAAACAGAACTCTTAACGAACACAAACTAAATTACTCAGGAATAGAAAAAGAACTATTAGCTATAGTATGGGCAACAAAATATTTCAGGTCTTACCTATATGGTAGAAAGTTCGAAATATTAAGCGATCATAGGCCACTTGTATGGCTAAGTAACGTACAAGCACCAAATATGAAATTACAAAGATGGAAGATAAAGTTAAATGAATATGATTATAATATCCAATACCTACCTGGTAAGGAAAATCATGTCGCTGATGCCTTATCCAAAGTTCAAATTCAAGAAAACTTTCTAGGAGAAGATAACCCAGCTTCCATTACCATAGAAGTTACTGTGTAAAAGCCACATTTCCTTAACCGAAAGACCCCTCAATTATTATAACAGACAATTAGAATTCTTAAAAGACAATTTTGACGATGTCCAAATAATAAGATACTTTCACAAAACTAGAATAAAAACAAGTGGGTAAGGCTACAGTCGGGCGCCCGACAGTAAGATACCCTTCTCCCAATTTTCTAAATCCGTTACAAACGTGTAACCACTTTCATAGTTTCAAACAGAGAATTCTGCATAAATACTTCTACTACATATAGCTTACTCGCTCGCACTCACACAGCGACGCACGTAAAGAGTAAAGCGACACGACGCAACGTCGACGTCGGCGTCGACTGCTCAAAGCAGCGCGTCGGCTGCTGCTCGTACCGAACATTTGTACTGAAAACGTTGACTTGAATAACTTCTGTGTTATTGGTCCGATCGGATTGTAATTTGGAGAATATGTTCATATTGCATTCAGCATTATACATACCAAAGCACAACTTTATAGGTTTAATACTTTGCTTAATAATCGTAAATAACCGATTTGCGGGGGCGGTGGGCGTGGCATCAAACATTTGACATAAACTTCACCTGCCCCGAATATATAGGAACCTTCATACCAAATTTGGTGTCTCTAGCTTTTTTAATAGCTAAGATCTGTTGTCTCAAACAAACAGACGGACAGACGGACAGACGGACAGACAGACGGACATGTCTCAATCGACTCGGCTAGTGATCCTGAGCAAGAATATATATACTTTATGGGGTCTGCCACGCCTCCTTATGCCTGTTACATACATTTTGCACAAAGTTAGTATACCCTTTTTTGACCATTTTCAATGGTCGAAGGGTATAATTAGTTATAAAGAAATGACCGACACCTTTGCCAAAGACCTAATTAAGGAATACCTCTGCACTAAAAAAGCCATTAAGCCAAGTCTTTCCAATTGCTTATATTCAAATTATAAGTCCCGACAATTTCACTAAAACTATGGGAACCAGTGGTGAACTAATAGATATCCAAACATATGCTCACTTTAAAGAAATTATCATCAAAACACATAAAAAGTGATTACACCCTGGCATAGAAAAACTCACTCTTCAGTTCAAAGAACTTTACTAATACCCCGATTATCAAAAACTTATCCAAAACATCATAAATGAATGTGAAATCTGTAACATTGCCAAAACCGAACATAGAAACACAAAATTAGCCTTGGAAACAACCCCAGAAACTTTCAACCCCAGATACAAGTATGTCATGGATTTTTATTTTTATAAACAATAAACAATTCCTATCATGTATTGACATTTATTCTAAATACGCCTCCCTGATAGAAGTAAATAGTAGAGATTGGCTTGAAGCTAAAAGAGCTATCTTACGTATATTCAATGACATGGGTAAACCCATAGAAATAAAAGCCGACAAAGACTCCGCTTTCATGTGCATCGCACTCAAGCTCTGGTTAGATTCAGAAGGAGTAACTTTAAACATAACAACGAGTAAAAATGGAATTTCTGATATTGAGAGATTTCATAAAACTGCCAACGAAAAACTAAAAATAATAACAAGCGAGAATGAACCAGAAAACCAATTTACTAAGTTTGAAAAAATACTTTACGTATACAACAAAACACAACACAACTGGTCGAACACCAGCAGACATCTTCATTTATGCAGAAACCCCTGCCTATAACACGCAGCAAAATAAAATAGACAAAATTGACAAACTCAACGAAAGTAAACAAGACTACAGTATAGTAAGAAAAATGCTGTCCTCAGGCAATAACTTTAGGGTACAATACAGGGGTATTTACTGAAGGTACATTATTTTCTGTTTCAGGACTTATGATAGTTTCATTTTCTAGATTTTGATTATTCAATTTTACAATTAGTTTTTGTGGTATTGTCTTATATTTATAAATGAAGTACAATGCTGCGATTATAATTATTATTACTAATGTTGTAACTGTTATTATTTGGAAGACATTACTCGTTTGAGTGTGTTGTTCAATTATCTCTTTTGCCTGAATGTATTCGAGTGGTTCAAGTTTTGTTACATTATTGTTTACATAGATAGTTTGAGTATAGTCTAACATTGTATCGGTAATCAAAATTTCTTCTAACTGAATGGGACAATTAAATGCTTTTATCATGTTATTACCTTTGTAAGGATGTTTTCTTAGGCTAGGGTACAACTCTCAAACTAGCCAGGGTCTTAACAGCAAAATTTATAAATAAATAGGACTACTAAGACGTTTAGAAAGAGAGGGGAGGGATCACTGGCAAATTAGAAAAGGACTGGGACTGTTGTCGGGCACAGAGAACATACCCTCTTCACTCGTACACGTGGTCAACATCTTCCACGTGTACTCGTGAACTACGCAGAATGGTATTTTCCCCGTGCCTGGCACTCTGTCCGCGTTTTCGCTGCTCACCTGGTCGGGTGTAGGTCGTGGGGAAAGCTCGTGACGACGGGTACTGTCGCCTGCACTCCCACAAATCGCTCAGTGGTGTATTGCACCACGCTGCACTTGTGAAGGCACGCTCGTGTACCCCGTGTCAACTATCTTTCCACTCACGACCCGCCCCGCGACTGGTCGTTCGTCGTACGGAACGCCCGTGACCACAGGTACTTTCACTTATGTTCCTTCAGGTCGCCCGGTGGTGTATTGCACCACACCGCAACACGTAAGAACACGCTCTTGTACCCACTTTGCCAACTATCGTTCACTTACGGCCCGCGCACGACCGGCCGCTTTCGCCGTTATGGGACGCCCGTGACCGCAAACACCCTTGCTTGTGCTCCCACACCGCAACCCGTTTCTGGACACAAGTTCGAGTATTCGCTTGTCAACTAGCGATCTCTCACAGCACAGCACAGACCCTTGTGGGCGCACACGCGAAATTCCCTGCTCACAAGTTTACAAAAGAAAGTAATTAAACTATTGACCGCGAGTTCAGCTAAAATGCCTACGCATTGTTTATTCTTTCTTTTCTTCACAAATTTTGCTTTCCTTATTATATTACAGATCTTAACTTGTCTACCCTACACTTTTCCTTACGCGCTTTGCCATGCTTGTGTCCCTGCCTACCTCGCACCATACGTTGCTTCCTTTTGTTTTGCACCGCTTACCTCGTCCTTCCTTGTATGGGATCCATTGTCCTTGGGTCCTTGTTTGTTTTCTACTGTATGTCCTTTTTTCCACTTTTCGCTTTTACTATTGTGGTTTTCCTTCAGGAGCGGGTGCGTCCGGCCTCGTTCACTCGCCTTGAACTTCTGTGTCGTGGCCTAATTTTGCAGCTTCGATTTCGATGCTTTTCGTCCGCTGCTTGTACGGCGATGCCCGCGGTCGCTGCCTATGCTCGGCCGATCATGCTTCGGCTTGTGTCGCTCTGCTTGCGAACTTATCGATTTGCCTAGCCTGGCGCCCTGCATGCCTAGATCGACACGCGACTTGTAGCTTCGCCTAGTTCGGCTCGCGGCTTGTCGCCTGCATCGATCCGTTCGTGTGTTTCTGCTGCGTCGGCTTCGTGCTGCCTGCATACCTCGGCTCGCTTCGCGCTGCTCGTCTGCCTTTGCTCGCTTCGGTCTGCTTCTGGAATTTTCGGGGCGCCGTTACACACGCGCTGCTTGAAATTTGACCAGACGCCGTTACCCATGCGTCGCAAAATTTGTCGAGACGCCGATTCTTGTGTGCATGGGCGCCGACCAACGGGCGTTTGCTTGCAGTTTGCACCCTGCGTGCTTGGACTTGCCTATGCCTCTGCCTATGTCTCGCCTATGCCTTTGCCTATGTCTCCCCTATGCCTTTGCCTATGTAGTTGCTTATGTCTCTGCCTATGTCTTTGCAGTTGCTTTTGCCTATGTCTTTGCCTTTGCTTTTGCCCATGCCTTTGCCTTTGCTTTTGCGTATGTCTGCCTATGTAGTTGCTTATGTCTCTGCCTACGTCTTTGCAGTTGCTTTTGCCTATGTCTTTGCCTTTGCTTTTGCCTATGTCTTTGCCTTTGCTTTTGCGTTTGTCTTTGCTACCACTTACTTAAAAGGAATATGGGGTATAATGAACTTATGGGTTTTATTCAGGGTTAACTTAAAACTTAATCACTAACAAATGTGACGCGCTTCATGCGTCGTCACACCTTCTATTATAACACAGCCCCACAAAATTTTTATACCCTTCGACCATTGAAAATGGTCAAAAAAGGGTATACTAACTTTGTGCAAAATGTATGTAACAGGCATAAGGAGGCGTGGCAGACCCCATAAAGTATATATATTCTTGCTCAGGATCACTAGCCGAGTCGATTGAGACATGTCCGTCTGTCTGTCCGTCTGTCCGTCTGTCCGTCTGTCCGTCTGTCCGTCTGTCCGTCTGTCCGTCTGTTTGTTTGAGACAACAGATCTTAGCTATTAAAAAAGCTAGAGACACCAAATTTGGTATGAAGGTTCCTATATATTCGGGGCAGGTGAAGTTTATGTCAAATGTTTGATGCCACGCCCACCGCCCCCGCAAATCGGTTATTTACGATTATTAAGCAAAGTAATGAACCTATAAAGTTATGCTTTGGTATGTATAAAGCTGAATGCAATATGAACATATCCTCCAAATAACAAAACGATCGGACCAATAACACAGAAGTTATTAACGTCGACGTTTTCAGTACAAATGTTCGGTACGAGCGGCAGCCGACGCGCTGCTTTGAGCAGTTGACGCCGACGTCGACGTTGCGTCGTGTCGTTTTACTCTTTACGCGCGTCGCTGTGTGAGTGCGAGCGAGTAAGCTATATGTAGTAGAAGAATTTGTGCAGAATTTTTGTTTGAAATTATGAATATAGTTACACGTTTGTAACGGATTAAAAAAATTGGGAGAAGGGTATCTTACTGTCGGGCGCCCGACTGTAGCCTTACCCACTTGTTTTTTTGTCATGATCTGGGCATGCGGCATATGCAGTTATATGTATTTTGGGTCGCTGAATCCGAATCCAGGGTCGAAATTACGTCATCACGTCTGGATTTCGACATAACCTCACAAAACTGAAAAATTTTAAAATTTCCCCAAAAAGATATAGAATCATGATCTGGTCATGCGATATATGTTTTCTCATGTATTTTGACTTTCTAAGTCCGATTCTTCAATCGAAATGTCTCCTGCACGTCTAAGTTTCGACTTAACCTCAAAAAACATGAAAAATCTTTAAAGCGCCAAAAAATAATGGATGGTCATGACCTGGTCATGTGATATATGTTTTCATATGTTTTTGGACCTTCTTAATCCGAATCTAAAGTCAAAATATTTTCAGGACGTATACTTTTCGGCATAACCTAAAAATTTTTTCAAAATTTTTCAAAAACTGGGTTTTTGGTTGGAAAACTAAGTTTTTTAATGTAGGTTTTGAAAATAAAAAATGTTTTCATTCTAAAATACCACTTTAAATACTCTTTCAACGGCTTTTGCAATTTATATTTTAGGTTAGTCCATGAATGATCATTAAAAATATTTTAGCTGAATCCAGAACAAAAAAAACCCAGTTTTTAAAAAATTTATAGTTATGGGTTTAATACTTTGCCTAATAATCGCAAATAACCAATTTGCGGGGGCGGTGGGCGTGGCATCAAAGATTTGACATAAAGTTGATCTGCCTATGACTTATAGGAACCTTCATGCCAAATTTGGTATCTCTAGCTTTTTTAATAGCTGAGATCTGTTGTCTCATACAGACGGACAGACAGACGGACATGTCTCAATCGACTCGGCTGGTGATCCTGAGCAAGAATATATATACTTTATGGGGTCTGCCGCGCCTCCTTATGCCTGTTACATACATTTTGCACAAAGTTAGTATACCCTTTTTTGACCATTTTCAATGGTCGAAGGGTATAAAAACAAGTGGGTAAGGTTACAGTCGGGCGCCCGACGGAAAGAAACCCTTCTCCCAATTTTTAAAATCCGTTACATAGCATACTCGCTCGCACTCATACAGCGATGCGAGTAAAGAGTAAGGCGACACGACGCAACGTCGACGTCGGCGTCGACTGCTCAAAGCAGCGCGCAAGCTGCTGCCCGTACCGAACATTTGTACTGAAATCGTTGACTTTGTACATACCAAAGCATAAAGTTATAGGTTTAATACTTTGCTTAATAATCGCAAATAACCGATTTGCGAGGGCGGTGTGCGTGGCATCAACTATTTGACATAAACCTGATCTGCCTATGACTTATAGGAACCTTCATGCCAAATTTGGTATCTCTAGCTTTTTTAATAGCTGAGATCTGTTGTCTCATACAGACGGACAGACAGACGGACATGTCTCAATCGACTCGGCTAGTGATTCTGAGCAAGAATATATATACTTTATGGGGTCTGCCACGCCTCCTTATGCCTGTTACATACATTTTGCACAAAGTTAGTATACCCTTTTTTGACCATTTTCAATGGTCGAAGGGTATAAAAACAAGTGGGTAAGGTTACAGTCGGGCGCCCGACAGTAAGATACCCTTCTCCCAATTTTTAAAATCCGTTACATAGCATACTCGCTCGCACTCATACAGCGATGCGAGTAAAGAGTAAAGCGACACGACGCAACGTCGACGTCGGCGTCGACTGCTCAAAGCAGCGCGCAAGCTGCTGCCCGTACCGAACATTTGTACTGAAATCGTTGACTTTGTACATACCAAAGCAGAAAGTAATGGGTTTAATACTTTGCTTAATAATCGCAAATAACCAATTTGCGGGGGCGGTGGGCGTGGCATCAAAGATTTGACATAAACTTGATCCGCCTATGACTTATAGGAACTTTCATGCCAAATTTGGTATCTCTAGCTTTTTTAATAGCTGAGATCTGTTGTCTCATACAGACGGACAGACGGACAGACAGACGGACATGTCTCAATCGACTCGGCTAGTGATCCTGAGCAAGAATATATATACTTTATGGGGTCTGCCACGCCTCCTTATGCCTGTTACATACATTTTGCACAAAGTTAGTATACCCTTTTTTGACCATTTTTAATGGTCGAAGGGTATAAAAACAAGTGGGTAAGGCTACAGTCGGGCGCCCGACAGTAAGATACCCTTCTCCCAATTTTTAAAATCCGTTACAAGCGTGTAACCACACTTATAATTTCAAACAGAGAATTCTGCACAAATACTTTTAGTGCATATAGCATACTCGCTCGCACTCATACTCATAGCGACGCGTGTAAAGAGTAAAGCGACACGACGCAACGTCGACGTCGGCGTCGACTGCTCAAAGCAGCGCGCAAGCTGCTGCCCGTACCGAACATTTGTACTGAAATCGTTGACTTTGTACATACCAAAGCAGAAAGTTATGGGTTTGATACTTTGCTTAGTAATCGCAAATAACCGATTTGCGAGGGCGGTGTGCGTGGCATCAACTATTTGACATAAACCTGATCTGCCTATGACTTATAGGAACCTTCATGCCAAATTTGGTATCTCTAGCTTTTTTAATAGCTGAGATCTGTTGTCTCATACAGACGGACAGACAGACGGACATGTCTCAATCGACTCGGCTAGTGATCCTGAGAAAGAATATATATACTTTATGGGGTCTGCCACGCCTCCTTATGCCTGTTACATACATTTTGCACAAAGTTAGTATACCCTTTTTTGACCATTTTCAATGGTCGAAGGGTATAAAAACAAGTGGGTAAGGTTACAGTCGGGCGCCCGACAGTAAGATACCCTTCTCCCAATTTTTAAAATCCGTTACATAGCATACTCGCTCGCACTCATACAGCGATGCGAGTAAAGAGTAAAGCGACACGACGCAACGTCGACGTCGGCGTCGACTGCTCAAAGCAGCGCGCAAGCTGCTGCCCGTACCGAACATTTGTACTGAAAACGTTGACTTGAATAACTTCTGTGTTATTGGTCCGAAAGTTATGGGTTTAATACTTTGCTTAATAATCGCAAATAACCAATTTGCGGGGGCGGTGGGCGTGGCATCAAAGATTTGACATAAACTTGATCCGCCTATGACTTATAGGAACCTTCATGCCAAATTTGGTATCTCTAGCTTGTTTAATAGCTGAGATCTGTTGTCTCATACAGACGGACAGACGGACAGACAGACGGACATGTCTCAATCGACTCGGCTAGTGATCCTGAGAAAGAATATATATACTTTATGGGGTCTGCCACGCCTCCTTATGCCTGTTACATACATTTTGCACAAAGTTAGTATACCCTTTTTTGACCATTTTCAATGGTCGAAGGGTATAAAAACAAGTAGGTAAGGCTACAGTCGGGCGCCCGACAGTAAGATACCCTTCTCCCAATTTTTAAAATCCGTTACAAGCGTGTAACCACACTTATAATTTCAAACAGAGAATTCTGCACAAATACTTTTAGTACATAAAGCATACTCGCTCGCACTCATACTCATAGCGACGCGTGTAAAGAGTAAGGCGACACGACGCAACGTCGACGTCGGCGTCGACTGCTCAAAGCAGCGCGCAAGCTGCTGCCCGTACCGAACATTTGTACTGAAATCGTTGACATTATACATACCAAAGCAGAAAGTTATGGGTTTAATACTTTGCTTAGTAATCGCAAATAACCGATTTGCGAGGGCGGTGTGCGTGGCATCAACTATTTGACATAAACGTGATCTGCCTATGACTTATAGGAACCTTCATGCCAAATTTGGTATCTCTAGCTTTTTTAATAGCTGAGATCTGTTGTCTCATACAGACGGACAGACGGACAGACAGACGGACATGTCTCAATCGACTCGGCTAGTGATTCTGAGCAAGAATATATATACTTTATGGGGTCTGCCACGCCTCCTTATGCCTGTTACATACATTTTGCACAAAGTTAGTATACCCTTTTTTGACCATTTTCAATGGTCGAAGGGTATAAAAACAAGTGGGTAAGACTACAGTCGGGCGCCCGACAGTAAGATACCCTTCTCCCAATTTTTAAAATCCGTTACAAGCGTGTAACCACACTTATAATTTCAAACAGAGAATTCTGCACAAATACTTTTAGTGCATATAGCATACTCGCTCGCACTCATACTCATAGCGACGCGTGTAAAGAGTAAAGCGACACGACGCAACGTCGACGTCGGCGTCGACTGCTCAAAGCAGCGCGCAAGCTGCTGCCCGTACCGAACATTTGTACTGAAATCGTTGACTTTGTACATACCAAAGCATAAAGTTATGGGTTTAATACTTTGCTTAGTAATCGCAAATAACCGATTTGCGAGGGCGGTGTGCGTGGCATCAACTATTTGACATAAACCTGATCTGCCTATGACTTATAGGAACCTTCATGCCAAATTTGGTATCTCTAGCTTTTTTAATAGCTGAGATCTGTTGTCTCATACAGACGGACAGACAGACGAGGACATGTCTCAATCGACTCGGCTAGTGATCCTGAGAAAGAATATATATACTTTATGGGGTCTGCCACGCCTCCTTATGCCTGTTACATACATTTTGCACAAAGTTAGTATACCCTTTTTTGACCATTTTCAATGGTCGAAGGGTATAAAAACAAGTGGGTAAGGTTACAGTCGGGCGCCCGACAGTAAGATACCCTTCTCCCAATTTTTAAAATCCGTTACAAGCGTGTAACCACACTTATAATTTTAAACAGAGAATTCTGCACAAATACTTTTAGTACATATAGCATACTCGCTCGCACTCATACTCATAGCGACGCGTGTAAAGAGTAAAGCGACACGACGCAACGTCGACGTCGGCGTCGACTGCTCAAAGCAGCGCGCAAGCTGCTGCCCGTACCGAACATTTGTACTGAAATCGTTGACTTTGTACATACCAAAGCAGAAAGTTATGGGTTTAATACTTTGCTTAGTAATCGCAAATAACCGATTTGCGAGGGCGGTGTGCGTGGCATCAACTATTTGACATAAACCTGATCTGCCTATGACTTATAGGAACCTTCATGCCAAATTTGGTATCTCTAGTTTTTTTAATAGCTGAGATCTGTTGTCTCATACAGACGGACAGACAAGACGGACATGTCTCAATCGACTCGGCTAGTGATCCTGAGAAAGAATATATATACTTTATGGGGTCTGCCACGCCTCCTTATGCCTGTTACATACATTTTGCACAAAGTTAGTATACCCTTTTTTGACCATTTTCAATGGTCGAAGGGTATAAAAACAAGTGGGTAAGGTTACAGTCGGGCGCCCGACAGTAAGATACCCTTCTCCCAATTTTAAAATCCGTTACATAGCATACTCGCTCGCACTCATACAGCGATGCGAGTAAAGAGTAAAGCGACACGACGCAACGTCGACGTCGGCGTCGACTGCTCAAAGCAGCGCGCAAGCTGCTGCCCGTACCGAACATTTGTACTGAAATCGTTGACTTTGTACATACCAAAGCAGAAAGTTATGGGTTTAATACTTTGCTTAATAATCGCAAATAACCAATTTGCGGGGGCGGTGGGCGTGGCATCAAAGATTTGACATAAACTTGATCCGCCTATGACTTATAGGAACCTTCATGCCAAATTTGGTATCTCTAGCTTTTTTAATAGAGATCTGTTGTCTCATACAGACGGACAGACAGACAGACAGACGGACATGTCTCAATCGACTCGGCTAGTGATCCTGAGCAAGACTATATATACTTTATAGGGTCTGCCACGCCTCCTTATGCCTGTTACATACATTTTGCACAAAGTTAGTATACCCTTTTTTGACCATTTTCAATGGTCGAAGGGTATAAAAACAAGTGGGTAAGGCTACAGTCGGGCGCCCGACAGTAAGATACCCTTCTCCCAATTTTTAAAATCCGTTACAAGCGTGTAACCACACTTATAATTTCAAACAGAGAATTCTGCACAAATACTTTTAGTACATAAAGCACACTCGCTCGCACTCATACTCATAGCGACGCGTGTAAAGAGTAAAGCGACACGACGCAACGTCGACGTCGGCGTCGACTGCTTAAAGCAGCGCGCAAGCTGCTGCCCGTACCGAACATTTGTACTGAAAACGTTGACTTGAATAACTTCTGTGTTATTGGTCCGATCGGATTGTAATTTGGAGAATATGTTCATATTGCATTTAGCTTTGTACATACCAAAGCAGAAAGTTATGGGTTTAATACTTTGCTTAATAATCGCAAATAACCAATTTGCGGGGGCGGTGGGCGTGGCATCAAAGATTTGACATAAACTTGATCCGCCTATGACTTATAGGAACCTTCATGCCAAATTTGGTATCTCTAGCTTGTTTAATAGCTGAGATCTGTTGTCTCATACAGACGGACAGACGGACAGACAGACGGACATGTCTCAATCGACTCGGCTAGTGATTCTGAGCAAGAATATATATACTTTATGGGGTCTGCCACGCCTCCTGATGCCTGTTACATACATTTTGCACAAAGTTAGTATACCCTTTTTTGACCATTTTCAATGGTCGAAGGGTATAAAAACAAGTGGGTAAGACTACAGTCGGGCGCCCGACAGTAAGATACCCTTCTCCCAATTTTTAAAATCCGTTACAAGCGTGTAACCACACTTATAATTTTAAACAGAGAATTCTGCACAAATACTTTTAGTACATATAGCATACTCGCTCGCACTCATACTCATAGCGACGCGTGTAAAGAGTAAAGCGACACGACGCAACGTCGACGTCGGCGTCGACTGCTCAAAGCAGCGCGCAAGCTGCTGCCCGTACCGAACATTTGTACTGAAAACGTTGACTTGAATAACTTCTGTGTTATTGGTCCGATCGGATTGTAATTTGGAGAATATGTTCATATTGCATTTAGCTTTGTACATACCAAAGCAGAAAGTTATGTGTTTAATACTTTGCTTAATAATCGCAAAAAACCGATTTTCGGGGGCGCAGGGCGTGGCATCAAACATTTGACATAAACTTGATCTGCCTATGACTTATAGGAACCATCATGCCAAATTTGGTATCTCTAGCTTGTTTAATAGCTGAGATCTGTTGTCTCATACAGACGGACAGACGGACAGACAGACGGACATGTCTCAATCGACTCGGCTAGTGATCCTGAGCAAGAATATATATACTTTATGGGGTCTGCCACGCCTCCTTATGCCTGTTACATACATTTTGCACAAAGTTAGTATACCCTTTTTTGACCATTTTCAATGGTCGAAGGGTATAAAAACAAGTGGGTAAGGCTACAGTCGGGCGCCCGACAGTAAGATACCCTTCTCCCAATTTTTAAAATCCGTTACAAGCGTGTAACCACACTTATAATTTCAAACAGAGAATTCTGCACAAATACTTTTAGTACATAAAGCATACTCGCTCGCACTCATACTCATAGCGACGCGTGTAAAGAGTAAAGCGACACGACGCAACGTCGACGTCGGCGTCGACTGCTCAAAGCAGCGCGCAAGCTGCTGCCCGTACCGAACATTTGTACTGAAATCGTTGACTTTGTACATACCAAAGCAGAAAGTTATGGGTTTAATACTTTGCTTAATAATCGCAAATAACCAATTTGCGGGGGCGGTGGGCGTGGCATCAAAGATTTGACATAAACTTGATCCGCCTATGACTTATAGGAACCTTCATGCCAAATTTGGTATCTCTAGCTTGTTTAATAGCTGAGATCTGTTTTCTCATACAGACGGACAGACGGACAGACGGACAGACAGACGGACATGTCTCAATCGACTCGGCTAGTGATTCTGAGCAAGAATATATATACTTTATGGGGTCTGCCACGCCTCCTTATGCCTGTTACATACATTTTGCACAAAGTTAGTATACCCTTTTTTTGACCATTTTCAATGGTCGAAGGGTATAAAAACAAGTGGGTAAGACTACAGTCGGGCGCCCGACAGTAAGATACCCTTCTCCCAATTTTTAAAATCCGTTACAAGCGTGTAACCACACTTATAATTTTAAACAGAGAATTCTGCACAAATACTTTTAGTACATATAGCATACTCGCTCGCACTCATACTCATAGCGACGCGTGTAAAGAGTAAAGCGACACGACGCAACGTCGACGTCGGCGTCGACTGCTCAAAGCAGCGCGCAAGCTGCTGCCCGTACCGAACATTTGTACTGAAAACGTTGACTTGAATAACTTCTGTGTTATTGGTCCGATCGGATTGTAATTTGGAGAATATGTTCATATTGCATTTAGCTTTGTACATACCAAAGCAGAAAGTTATGTGTTTAATACTTTGCTTAATAATCGCAAAAAACCGATTTTCGGGGGCGCAGGGCGTGGCATCAAACATTTGACATAAACTTGATCTGCCTATGACTTATAGGAACCATCATGCCAAATTTGGTATCTCTAGCTTGTTTTATAGCTGAGATCTGTTGTCGCATACAGACGGACAGACGGACAGACGGACAGACAGACGGACATGTCTCAATCGACTCTGCTAGTGATCCTGAGCAAGAATATATATACTTTATGGTCTGCCACGCCTCCTTATGCCTGTTACATACATTTTGCACAAAGTTAGTATACCCTTTTTAAAATCCGTTACAAGCGTGTAACCACACTTATAATTTTAAACAGAGAATTCTGCACAAATACTTTTAGTACATATAGCATACTCGCTCGCACTCATACTCATAGCGACGCGTGTAAAGAGTAAAGCGACACGACGCAACGTCGACGTCGGCGTCGACTGCTCAAAGCAGCGCGCAAGCTGCTGCCCGTACCGAACATTTGTACTGAAATCGTTGACTTTGTACATACCAAAGCAGAAAGTTATGGGTTTAATACTTTGCTTAGTAATCGCAAATAACCGATTTGCGAGGGCGGTGTGCGTGGCATCAACTATTTGACATAAACCTGATCTGCCTATGACTTATAGGAACCTTCATGCCAAATTTGGTATCTCTAGTTTTTTTAATAGCTGAGATCTGTTGTCTCATACAGACGGACAGACAGACGGACATGTCTCAATCGACTCGGCTAGTGATCCTGAGAAAGAATATATATACTTTATGGGGTCTGCCACGCCTCCTTATGCCTGTTACATACATTTTGCACAAAGTTAGTATACCCTTTTTTGACCATTTTCAATGGTCGAAGGGTATAAAAACAAGTGGGTAAGGTTACAGTCGGGCGCCCGACAGTAAGATACCCTTCTCCCAATTTTTAAAATCCGTTACATAGCATACTCGCTCGCACTCATACAGCGATGCGAGTAAAGAGTAAAGCGACACGACGCAACGTCGACGTCGGCGTCGACTGCTCAAAGCAGCGCGCAAGCTGCTGCCCGTACCGAACATTTGTACTGAAATCGTTGACTTTGTACATACCAAAGCAGAAAGTTATGGGTTTAATACTTTGCTTAATAATCGCAAATAACCAATTTGCGGGGGCGGTGGGCGTGGCATCAAAGATTTGACATAAACTTGATCCGCCTATGACTTATAGGAACCTTCATGCCAAATTTGGTATCTCTAGCTTTTTTAATAGAGATCTGTTGTCTCATACAGACGGACAGACGGACAGACAGACGGACATGTCTCAATCGACTCGGCTAGTGATCCTGAGCAAGACTATATATACTTTATGGGGTCTGCCACGCCTCCTTATGCCTGTTACATACATTTTGCACAAAGTTAGTATACCCTTTTTTGACCATTTTCAATGGTCGAAGGGTATAAAAACAAGTGGGTAAGGCTACAGTCGGGCGCCCGACAGTAAGATACCCTTCTCCCAATTTTTAAAATCCGTTACAAGCGTGTAACCACACTTATAATTTCAAACAGAGAATTCTGCACAAATACTTTTAGTACATAAAGCACACTCGCTCGCACTCATACTCATAGCGACGCGTGTAAAGAGTAAAGCGACACGACGCAACGTCGACGTCGGCGTCGACTGCTTAAAGCAGCGCGCAAGCTGCTGCCCGTACCGAACATTTGTACTGAAAACGTTGACTTGAATAACTTCTGTGTTATTGGTCCGATCGGATTGTAATTTGAAGAATATGTTCATATTGCATTTAGCTTTGTACATACCAAAGCAGAAAGTTATGGGTTTAATACTTTGCTTAATAATCGCAAATAACCAATTTGCGGGGGCGGTGGGCGTGGCATCAAAGATTTGACATAAACTTGATCCGCCTATGACTTATAGGAACCTTCATGCCAAATTTGGTATCTCTAGCTTGTTTAATAGCTGAGATCTGTTGTCTCATACAGACGGACAGACGGACAGACAGACGGACATGTCTCAATCGACTCGGCTAGTGATTCTGAGCAAGAATATATATACTTTATGGGGTCTGCCACGCCTCCTGATGCCTGTTACATACATTTTGCACAAAGTTAGTATACCCTTTTTTTGACCATTTTCAATGGTCGAAGGGTATAAAAACAAGTGGGTAAGACTACAGTCGGGCGCCCGACAGTAAGATACCCTTCTCCCAATTTTTTAAAATCCGTTACAAGCGTGTAACCACACTTATAATTTTAAACAGAGAATTCTGCACAAATACTTTTAGTACATATAGCATACTCGCTCGCACTCATACTCATAGCGACGCGTGTAAAGAGTAAAGCGACACGACGCAACGTCGACGTCGGCGTCGACTGCTCAAAGCAGCGCGCAAGCTGCTGCCCGTACCGAACATTTGTACTGAAAACGTTGACTTGAATAACTTCTGTGTTATTGGTCCGATCGGATTGTAATTTGGAGAATATGTTCATATTGCATTTAGCTTTGTACATACCAAAGCAGAAAGTTATGTGTTTAATACTTTGCTTAATAATCGCAAAAAACCGATTTTCGGGGGCGCAGGGCGTGGCATCAAACATTTGACATAAACTTGATCTGCCTATGACTTATAGGAACCATCATGCCAAATTTGGTATCTCTAGCTTGCTTAATAGCTGAGATCTGTTGTCTCATACAGACGGACAGACGGACAGACAGACGGACATGTCTCAATCGACTCGGCTAGTGATCCTGAGCAAGAATATATATACTTTATGGGGTCTGCCACGCCTCCTTATGCCTGTTACATACATTTTGCACAAAGTTAGTATACCCTTTTTTGACCATTTTCAATGGTCGAAGGGTATAAAAACAAGTGGGTAAGGCTACAGTCGGGCGCCCGACAGTAAGATACCCTTCTCCCAATTTTTAAAATCCGTTACAAGCGTGTAACCACACTTATAATTTCAAACAGAGAATTCTGCACAAATACTTTTAGTACATAAAGCATACTCGCTCGCACTCATACTCATAGCGACGCGTGTAAAGAGTAAAGCGACACGACGCAACGTCGACGTCGGCGTCGACTGCTCAAAGCAGCGCGCAAGCTGCTGCCCGTACCGAACATTTGTACTGAAATCGTTGACTTTGTACATACCAAAGCAGAAAGTTATGGGTTTAATACTTTGCTTAATAATCGCAAATAACCAATTTGCGGGGGCGGTGGGCGTGGCATCAAAGATTTGACATAAACTTGATCCGCCTATGACTTATAGGAACCTTCATGCCAAATTTGGTATCTCTAGCTTGTTTAATAGCTGAGATCTGTTTTCTCATACAGACGGACAGACGGACAGACAGACGGACATGTCTCAATCGACTCGGCTAGTGATTCTGAGCAAGAATATATATACTTTATGGGGTCTGCCACGCCTCCTTATGCCTGTTACATACATTTTGCACAAAGTTAGTATACCCTTTTTTGACCATTTTCAATGGTCGAAGGGTATAAAAACAAGTGGGTAAGACTACAGTCGGGCGCCCGACAGTAAGATACCCTTCTCCCAATTTTTAAAATCCGTTACAAGAGTGTAACCACACTTATAATTTTAAACAGAGAATTCTGCACAAATACTTTTAGTACATATAGCATACTCGCTCGCACTCATACAGCGATGCGAGTAAAGAGTAAGGCGACACGACGCAACGTCGACGTCGGCGTCGACTGCTCAAAGCAGCGCGCAAGCTGCTGCCCGTACCGAACATTTGTACTGAAATCGTTGACTTTGTACATACCAAAGCAGAAAGTTATAGGTTTAATACTTTGCTTAATAATCGCAAATAACCGATTTGCGAGGGCGGTGTGCGTGGCATCAACTATTTGACATAAACCTGATCTGCCTATGACTTATAGGAACCTTCATGCCAAATTTGGTATCTCTAGCTTTTTTAATAGCTGAGATCTGTTGTCTCATACAGACGGACAGACGGACAGACAGACGGACATGTCTCAATCGACTCGGCTAGTGATTCTGAGCAAGAATATATATACTTTATGGGGTCTGCCACGCCTCCTTATGCCTGTTACATACATTTTGCACAAAGTTAGTATACCCTTTTTTGACCATTTTCAATGGTCGAAGGGTATAAAAACAAGTGGGTAAGGTTACAGTCGGGCGCCCGACAGTAAGATACCCTTCTCCCAATTTTTAAAATCCGTTACATAGCATACTCGCTCGCACTCATACAGCGATGCGAGTAAAGAGTAAAGCGACACGACGCAACGTCGACGTCGGCGTCGACTGCTCAAAGCAGCGCGCAAGCTGCTGCCCGTACCGAACATTTGTACTGAAATCGTTGACTTTGTACATACCAAAGCAGAAAGTTATGGGTTTAATACTTTGCTTAATAATCGCAAATAACCAATTTGCGGGGGCGGTGGGCGTGGCATCAAAGATTTGACATAAACTTGATCCGCCTATGACTTATAGGAACTTTCATGCCAAATTTGGTATCTCTAGCTTTTTTAATAGCTGAATCTGTTGTCTCATACAGACGGACAGAGGGACAGACAGACGGACATGTCTCAATCGACTCGGCTAGTGATCCTGAGCAAGAATATATATACTTTATGGGGTCTGCCACGCCTCCTTATGCCTGTTACATACATTTTGCACAAAGTTAGTATACCCTTTTTTGACCATTTTCAATGGTCGAAGGGTATAAAACAAGTGGGTAAGGCTACAGTCGGGCGCCCGACAGTAAGATACCCTTCTCCCAATTTTTAAAATCCGTTACAAGCGTGTAACCACACTTATAATTTCAAACAGAGAATTCTGCACAAATACTTTTAGTGCATATAGCATACTCGCTCGCACTCATACTCATAGCGACGCGTGTAAAGAGTAAAGCGACACGACGCAACGTCGACGTCGGCGTCGACTGCTCAAAGCAGCGCGCAAGCTGCTGCCCGTACCGAACATTTGTACTGAAATCGTTGACTTTGTACATACCAAAGCAGAAAGTTATGGGTTTAATACTTTGCTTAATAATCGCAAATAACCGATTTGCGAGGGCGGTGTGCGTGGCATCAACTATTTGACATAAACCTGATCTGCCTATGACTTATAGGAACCTTCATGCCAAATTTGGTATCTCTAGCTTTTTTAATAGCTGAGATCTGTTGTCTCATACAGACGGACAGACAGACGGACATGTCTCAATCGACTCGGCTAGTGATCCTGAGAAAGAATATATATACTTTATGGGGTCTGCCACGCCTCCTTATGCCTGTTACATACATTTTGCACAAAGTTAGTATACCCTTTTTTGACCATTTTCAATGGTCGAAGGGTATAAAAACAAGTGGGTAAGGTTACAGTCGGGCGCCCGACAGTAAGATACCCTTCTCCCAATTTTTAAAATCCGTTACATAGCATACTCGCTCGCACTCATACAGCGATGCGAGTAAAGAGTAAAGCGACACGACGCAACGTCGACGTCGGCGTCGACTGCTCAAAGCAGCGCGCAAGCTGCTGCCCGTACCGAACATTTGTACTGAAATCGTTGACTTTGTACATACCAAAGCAGAAAGTTATGGGTTTAATACTTTGCTTAATAATCGCAAATAACCAATTTGCGGGGGCGGTGGGCGTGGCATCAAAGATTTGACATAAACTTGATCCGCCTATGACT